>OY856188.1:5191211-5729776 GCA_963693315.1 Diogma glabrata
TATCTTTCAATAAAAATAACAAACAAGGAGAGAGAACGTTAACGTTTAAAACCAACAGGATAGTTGTTTGCCAAATGTCCACTATACCAATAACATCAACTGTGACGTTTATTTACTCGGGTAAGCAAACTACAAAAACAAAAAATCTTTACTTAAAAAAAAAATCGTGAATTGAATCAGCAAAATAGAATTTTATTTTTGTTGTAATTTTCCTATTTTCCATTTTCCATTTTTTTTTCCATATCGAATAGACTTTTTTTGCTGTGTGTATCTTTTGTTTTTTTATGACAACGAAGATAAAATGTTATTAGAATATAAATTTACAACAAAAAAATTATGTGAAACTGGGAATTCTTTCACAAACGAAGTAAAAATGCCTAAACAGGAAATTCAGTTATGATTCGTGTAAAGGAAATCCGGTTGAAATTTAATGCATTTTGGTTATGTTAGTAATGACACTGAAATATATTATTAAAATGAATTATATGGAATTTGTTTTTAAATAAATTTTTATTGGAATTTATTGGAATAACTTAACAAAGGTATCGTGGTGGGTGAATCTCATCACCAGTAAATTTTTTACGATAATTTGCAATAATTTACTGTGTTATTTTAAACTAAATCAACTATCAACTAAATTATTTTCCTAATATTAGAACTTATATGCGTTTTGATGAATTCAATAAGTTTTGTAATGAAAAGATGGATTTTAGTACTGTTGTGATCGTTTATATCTGAAATGAGTATAAAACTTCGGCGCTGTATATACTCACTTGCGGCACTTTTAAAATAAATGACAAATTGATGAATAGTAGATTGTGAATTATTATAATAATAGCCTTGAACCGCATCCTGAATTATGAAGCCGTAGTTTTCAGAAAAATCCCCTTGAACGAAGCACTCTCCTGCTTCTAATTTTTTTTTAGGATTAGTAGGATTTTCAAAAATTTTCAATCACGCATATCTAAAAAACAGCCTCCTTTTAATGGATTAACGGATTAACTTTCACAGGTAATTAAATAGCTTCAACTTTATTTAAAAAAAAAATAAAAAAGTGGGTATTGATGCTAGGCCATCTTTTAATTTTGTTTTCTTATGTAACATCGTTATATAGGAATAAAAAAACTAACAATTCACAATTTCAAAAATTTCTTTTTAACACCTATTCAACGACATATCATTTATGAAAATCAATTAAGCAGTTTTTCTACAGCCGTTCGTCAAAATGATTTCTAAATGATAAACTTACAAAAATTCAAGGGCACCCAGTGAAGGCCCCTGGTGGAAAAAAAATTTTACGAGAAGTCGTATTATTTATCAAAGGCTATCTGTAACCAAAAAATAAACCAAAATAAAAAGGGTTGAGTCATAATTTCGCAAAATTTTGCTGAACTTGACTGAAATTGCTCATATTTTCTTTATTGTACATATATAATTTTTATAATATTTTAAAAAGTTCATCTAATAATAAAATATTTGATATTTAACATAAAAAAAAATCTCTTAGTTTATAAACGCCATTTTTATAATTTTCCTTCAGAACAAAAATAACTGATTCCCGACAGTCATATGCACAACGAATTTTATCTTTAAAACAAAAAATACTGCATGTCCTAAGCTTTCACAAGTAGTTAGATATAAAATAAGCTTCAATTTAGTTTTTAAAAAAAAGGCTGCGCCATCTATCTTATATTACACCGTTTTTTTTTATGTTACACCGTTAACAGTTATTTCAAAAAATTAACAGTGTACATTTTTAAAAACTTTGTTCTAATACCTATTCAACGACATATCATTTATGAAAATCGATTGAGAAGTTTTTCTACAAATGCTCGTCAAAATGCACTCACATCACAAAATAATAAAAATTGAGGGGTAGCCTGTGAAGACCCCTAGTCGAAAAAAAATTTCTATGAGAACTTGTATTTTTTATTTATCAAAGACTATCTATAAACAAAAAATATTGAAAATTAAAAGGGGTTAAGTCAAAATTTGCTGAACTTGTGTGAAATTGCTCACATACAACTCGCGAGAGAGCATGTTATCTCAGTGATTTAGATTCTTAAAGCTTAAAGCTCAGGCTCCAAACACACCTCAGGAGAAACCATGCACTTCTTTCCCTTGGTGTATAGCCTACTATTGTTAGAGATACTAACTTTATTTATGTTTCAGCTTAAATTTAAAAACAATAAGAAAATATGGAGAGGCTGATACCTCACAGCTCTGAGATATCAAGAGTTCGGTCTGGGTGAAGTATTTCGATATAGTTTTCGACAAAAAACTTTTATGAGGACATAGTTTTTAGTTTTGGGCAGCGATGTATATCAAACATAGCTCTTTGTTAAAGTACAAGTATTTTTTTATCCCTGTCTAGAAATTTATTACAAAACTAACACGAAACATCAATACGATGCTGGAAAATTATAACAGATCATAAATTTACATATTTTAATGAAAAGATGATACACTCAGCAAACTCCTCCAAAACCTCCATTTAGCGTTTCGAGAAAATATTACAAAATCACAAATTCATATTTCTTTCAAAACTCCAAAAATATTGTAAAAATTAAATAAAATCAAACATTTTTCAAAATTCCAATAATATTCCAAAAATTCTTAAAAATTCAAACTTCAAATTCAAAATTTAAATTTAAAATTTTTCGAAATTCTAAAAATATTCCCAAAATTCTTACAAAATTAAAAATTAAAACTTTTCCAAAAATTCTAAAAATATTGCAAAAATTATTACAAAATCAAATATACAAACTTTTTTCAAAATTCCAAAAATATTTCAAAAACTATAACAAATTCAAAAATTTCCATGTCCAAATTCATTTTCAATTACATTTACGTCATAAAAACAGCTACATTATTTTTTCCCAAAAAATTGGCTAAAAAGATAAACGAAATCATTTTTTGACACACTTGACATTATTTTTTGACAAACTTATAATGCCATAATTCTCAATAAAAATAATAAAATTTTATTTCAAACAAATAATTAATTTTATTTTTTTCCAAAAAATTTTGTAAAAAAATAAATAAAAATCTTCCTTTTGACAACATTTTTTGACAAACTTATAATGCAATAATCTAGTTTTTGATCTCACATTCCAATCCCGACTATCCAGATTTCTCCACGTTCTTTGTTCCTACTCATTATCAGTAGCGAATTCCCAAGGGCGGTGATAATTCGAAATAATTTTTTGCCAAAAATTTCGAAAGCAAGTATATTGATAAAAGCACGAGGCCGTAGGCCGAGAGTTTTTATCAATACCACTTGCTTGAGGAATTTTTCAAAAAACTATGAGAATTTATCAACAAACGAGGGGAATTCGTTTAAAAAATTTTTTGCCATTTTTCATTTATTTATATATTTTTTATGAATTATACGATGGCCTACTTTGATAACAGTGAATTATTTCAACATTAAAATGATAATTTTTAATATCCCAGTAGGCCAGACGTATAAATATTTTTATTAGTATAATTCAAATTTTGTTGGTGAAATTGAATGATGTCATTACATTTTAGAGAATTTCATTGGTTTAAATTAAAATAAAACTAAGGCAAAAAAATTTCAATTAAAATGAACGTTTTTTAAGCAAAAAATATGCATATTTCCTTGTTTTGACACACTTGATGATTTTTTGACACACTTCTGGTACAGTTATCAAACACATCATCCTTTCTTCTCTTACCATTGAGTGTACCTATTTTTAGAATTCAAAATTTTTCACATTTCTTCAGCCGTTTTCTAGATTTCGTCGGTTGTGACGGCCGGCAGATAGACATACATTTTTTTTTAAGTGAAAACTTCTTTTGGCGCACCACACACAGATTTTTCCGTATGTAGTAAGTTAGACTGATCTGTCACGCTCTGAGGTGAAAGACTCAAAATAATAATACGAGGTTATGAATATTTGAATACGGTCTTTTTCAGATTGCAAAATCGATGATGGATTCGTATTCATTCGTATTCATACGTAATAATTGTCTTTTTCAATTTAATAGTTATTATTGGTACGTAATAAAAAAATTATTTTTACAATTATTTGGTTTACATTGTGAGGTTAGTGTGTGTAGTAAGCGGTCTATCGTTCTGACTTGTTTCTCCTTTATTCTACTAATACGATCCAAATATCTTACGAAGCAGTTGTCCAATCTCTATAATTTAGAGTCGCCCTACTTTCTCACACGCACTAATTTATAATAACTTTTGAATTTTTGAAGTCATTTTTTCCTTTTTCAACCACAATTTCTTACATCCAGTTTGTAATCATCTTTTACATAATTTTTTTTTCAAATTTTGTAACAAAGCAGATGTGCAATCTCTTTAGTGAGTTTCATTTAATCTACCAGTTAATGCTACCATTTTTTTGGTGTCGTTTAAAAACGGCCGTTTTTATACTATAAATGCCGGCCGATAGAGGCCTTCCTTCGATTATTCGATTCTTATCTGATAGAAGACAGCTGTTTTTCGTTTTAACGTGTACATTAGTTTCGTCTAGCTGTGTCATTTTTCAGTTGTAAATTTTAAAACTAAATAAGATAATATCTGGAGTCAAAACAAATCATGAAGATAGAAAAAGATCAATTTATTGATATCCCAAAGGTAATATTACTCGATTTGTGATAATCTGTTAAACAATATAATCTTAACTGTGATTGAAAAAAAAAATAGTTAAAAAATTGTTAAAATTCCGTAATTGCATGTGATATTCGGTTTAACAATAAAAACATAATTGTATTTGCATAAAATATTTATTAAGATTCCGTGAGAGCATATGATGCAAAGAACTGTGATAATTGAATCAAATGATATTTGAATCAAATAATTGTTCCAATTCTGTGTAAAATTCTGTGTAAAACTCTGATTAAATCATAATTGTATTTGAATAAAACAATTGTTGAAATTTTGTGATAACATTTGTTTCTAAGAGCTGTGATAAACGGCTAAACAACAAAAGCATAATTCTATGTATATGAATTGATTGTTATAATTCGATGATAGCGGTTGTTTCAAGGTGACGTGACCCATTGAATATGACTGGGTGGTAAGGGCGTTCTGGATTGGAATTTACAATAAATAATTTATCACCTGCTACAATTACATCCTGGGTGCTGAACACTTTGGGTACATCGCCGTGTCAATTATTTTTGTGTTATGCACTGTCGTCATCCGAATGCAGATTAGTTTGACGTAGTTCAGGAAAATCAACGGCCTCCGTCATCAAGAACGAGTTTTTTTTTATTAATATCTACACTCTTCGTTATCATCAACGGGCTTGAAGTGTAACAATTGGTCCAACATTGCAGTCATCCTGAATGTTATATTTTTCCAACAATAAACTGGATGAGGAAGAATGAGTAATTGATTTTTTTTGGAGTGGGATCTGGACTAACTATGGGGTGAGTCATATTCTTTTTATTATATGGATATGTATGTAGGTGGATGAGTGTGTGTATATGGAGGTGTGGATGTGGGTACGTATGAGCGAGTAGATTTGTTGCATGCGCGTATGTCTGTCAGACTCCAATTGGAAACATGTAAATACTAATTTTGCATAACTATTGTAAAACAAAAATTTATTGATAAAAACTTAAAAATAATTATAATTAACAATGGATGGCTTATTAATATTTAATCAATCAAATGATTTACTTTATTGTAAATTTAATGATGGAATGAAAAACCAAAATTCATGAATTAGCAGTAACGAATAGATTAGTACAAGAAGATATTGCGGGTGAAAAATAATATCTTCATTCTATTGTCATCAAACAAATATTTAGTCCAATTATTGCATCTCAACGGATAATGTTCTGTCAACTCGATAATTCTAATACTACATTATAATATAACAATGATTTCAATATTATTTTTGAAGAATTTTTGGGGTATGTTGTTGTTAAGCTTGGAACCAAATCAGTAGAAATGTTAGAACGGCATTTAGGTATATGCCTCTCGTTTGTTAATCCTATGTGTGATCCTGATGTGATTTTATTAAAAACAATTCCAAAACCTGGAGATATATTGTCATCGATAATTGATTCATGGAATCAGTCGTACAAGTATGATCAGTCTATACTAGTAGAAGCAGTTGAACAGTCTTTAGTAAATTCTGCTGTACGAAATGTTACCTTGAAAGCATTACCATTGGATACAGAAAAGTCAAAACAAGATCCACACTCACAACGAAGTCATTTATTGATTTGGGTTAAACATCAATTTTAGTCATTATATTCAATCCGTCAAGCACCAGATCTTTCGTCTTTCGTCATCGTCATATTCTTTTCCTGAACGTTGTTTTTTTTTCTGTCATCAAAATAGTTTGTATTCTGGTTGTATGTCTTATATAGTACATATCAACAATTATGCAAATGATATCAAGCTGATTTGTTTGATTAAATAGAGTAGCTCTGCTGTATCGAGTGATTTGTATGATATATTTTTTTTTTATCAAATTATCTACCAAATCTGCAATTGCAATTCGATGTGGAGAATATACAACGCATGTGCGATAATATAGCATTATGCATGGAGCATACATTAGAGGCGTTGCAACACGGAAAATATAACAAAAAACCGAGATAGAAAACTGGATGTGAATGTGTGAATAAATTTGGTATATGAGCGTATGAATGTAAAAGTTGATGAGTGGGGTGGTGTGAAGGTGCGTATGGGCATGGATGTGTGCATGTGTGTGTGTGTGTGTATGTGTGTGTGAGTGAGTGGATGAAGTGCGAGAGCGTGTGAGTGTGTTAGAATTATGGCAATGGACGTGGTGATCGCGGTTCTTTTCGTATATGGGGGTCGCAAGAGTCTGCTTATTCCACTTCACTTCTCTTAGATCCGTTTCCATATCGAAATACGCGTACAATACTGTTATTTGTGCTGGAGCAGCAGGTATTCTTCGTTCGACCCCACTTACTGAAGCTAGTTTGGAGCTTTAAATAAATCTCGCTAGGTACGCAGCCTGCTATGCCACTTCGTTGATGTTCAACGAAACAGCGCTTCATTGCAAATACTACTAATACGATATCAATTGATTGCGATTGCCAATGAAGTTTTCACTTCTGCCGTGCGGTCCTAAGCACACACTCTGTTTTTTTTTTTTGCTTTTTTAGAATCAGTAGGTCCTAAAACGTCGATAAATAAAGTGGGGGGGTAAGAATTTCAACTTTTTACAAGAATTTCAGTCTTTCAGACCAAAGTTGGTACAAGGTAGACATTGGTCTACTGGATGTTTTGGTAGAGTTGAAATTGACAAGGTTTTGGTCACCCCAGTCGGCGACTTTTTTCAGGTCTTTGTTCACGTTTATGGTAGCGTCTCTCCGGACAGGATTAATTCGTTCGAGCATTTTACCTTTTGAAGGAAGGGGCTCGAACGACTTGAGCAGAGTACTATAATCTGCAAAACTATTTATTGGGTTGCTGGTGATTTTCAACAATTCGTTGATATACATCAAAAATAGGGTTGGGGACAATACTGATCCTGGGAGTACACCAGCTTTAATTAGTTTAGACTCAGAAGAAAATCCGTCTAAGGAGACCGAAATGTATCGGTTGGATAGAAAATTTTGAATCAGCGTCACAATATTGGGACGAAAACCGTACGCAACGAGCTTGTTGATTAAGTTGACATGCCAGACTCGATCGAATGCCTTGGAGATGTCTAAAGCGATAACGTATGTTTCACCACCTTTATCAAGTATGCTGTTCCAACAATGCGCTACATAGTTTAATAGATCGGTAGTTGATCTTTTGTTTCGAAAACCGTATTGGCTGTCGGATATCAAATGATTTTCTTCCAGAAATTTTGAAATATGTGTATTAATATAATGCTTGTAGACTTTGGATAGGACCGATAGTAAAGCTATTGGCCTATAATTTGAGATATCGGATTGGTGCTATTAGCTAAAGGCGGATTTGAATTAAGAAAGTGGAGTTCGAATTGTAGCAAGATAGTGTCTAATGTAACAGACTTCGACGTGTCTATTTTGGGTGTTCTTTGGGATTCTCAGAATGATGCAATCAAGTTTCTAATGAATAAAATTAAATTTAATTCCGAAACTATTTTTACTAAAAGAATCGTACTATCTCATATAGCGCAATTTTTCGATCCTCTCGGCTTATGTGCCCCAATAATTTACACTGCAAAGTTATTTATGCAAAAGTTATGGTCTACTCCTAAAATTAAATGGAATGATGCACTATCAGAGTCATTACAGTTGGAGTGGAGTACGTTCTTAAATGAGTTGAATTCCTTAAAATGTATTGGAAATCCTCGTTGTGTTTGCCCGTTCAAAGATGGAGCTTTTCGGTTTTGGTTATGCCTCAGAAAAGGGTTATGGAGCCTGTGTTTATATAAGAATAATTTCAAGTAATGGTGAAGTTACATGTAACTTACTTTGTGCGAAATCAAATGGAGCTCCTCTTAAGAAACAAACAATTCCACGGCTGGAGTTGTGCGATTCTCTTTTGTTAGCCCAATTATATTCCAAAGTTAAGGATTCTTTGAAAATGACATTTGATAAAGTCACGTTATGGTCAGATTCTGAAATAACTTTGTATCGGACTAAATCGTCTCCAGCTAAATATGCTACTTTTGTGGGAAACAGAATATCTCAAATTCAGGATCTAACTAGTCCTAATATATGCTCATACATTCCCACAAAATTAAATACAGCGGATATTGTATCTACATCTACATTGCCATCATATCTATTATGGTGGAATGGACTTTAATTTTTATCTGACTCTGTGGATATTAGGAATTTTCAAGAAGGTTCAAATGATATTGTAGATCCTGAATCATCTGAATCGAAAAATTTATTAGAAACACACAATAATAATCTATTGTGGACCAGTTTATACAAAAATACTCGGATCTTCATAAATTACTTCGTATATCAGCCCTTTGTTTACGCTATGGCAAAAATCTCAAGGTTAGAAAAGAAGAGAGAACCAAAACCAAAATTTTTGTTTACCTTTTGATCAGATTCATCAAATGTTATTACCTTCAAAAAATTATCTAACCATTTTTTAGTTGAACGGGAACATATTAGAAACTTACATATGGGACCTCAAGCGTTGCTTAGTTTTATGCGACAAAGATTTTGGATTATAGGCGGGCCAAATGTTTGTAAAAGGGTTGTACAGAAATGTATTAGATGTTGGCGAACAAAGCCTAGATCTATTGATCAGTTAAGGGGACAACTACCCACAGAGCGAGTACAAGTTTAACGTTGGAATAAGCTACTACGAATATCATCTACATTTAACGGACAAGTAAAAAAGACCGTGCGCTGGCATGTCGAAGCATTTAAACATCCGGAAGCGCTGGAATAGATATCAAGAAATAATAACACAAAACATGGAGGAGAATGACATCTCTTCTGAGATGCCATTAAACATAAAAGAAGAATGGCAAGTGCTTCAATCAACCATTATACGAATGAGGTTCATCCTATTTGAGCAACTGCTCCATCAACTGAGGAGATTTTTGTCCCTCACCCAGCAATAAAAGAAGTAGAAGTTGTCATTAAAAAACTGAAAAATGGCAAATCACCAGGTTTCGATGGAATTCCCGCAGAACTTTTAAAAAATGGAGGAGCAGCTCTGATCTCACGTATAAACGATCTGATTCTTGCAATCTGGGACCAAGAAGGGAACTGGGAACTACCTGCTGCATGAAAAACAGCTTTTATTGTTCCGCTGCATAAGAAAGTTGACCGCCTAAAGTGTGCGAATTATCGTGGCATCGCACTGATGTACACTGTATATAAAATACTATTTCATGTCGTACTTGCTCGACTCATCCCTTTCGCCGAATCTATTATCGGTGACTATCAGTGTGGTTTTCGTCCCAATCGCTCAACCACAGATCAATATTTTACATTAAGGATGTTTCTACGTTGATTTCAAGCAAGCATATGATAGTATCATCCGCGACAACCTTTGGTCCTTACTCATATGCCTTGGTATCCCAGAGAAATTTGTTTCTCTGTGCAAGCTCACAACATCGGGATTAAATTGTAAAATAGTAACCGAAGGGTCAGTTTCTGATTCTTTCGATATAACATCAGGTGTTCGACAAGGTGATGCACTCGCGCCCGTACTGTTTAATTTGGCGCTGGAGTACGCGATAAGAAAAAGCCGAATTGAGACACAAAACTGCATGATAGAATGATAAAAAAAGCGTCCTAACAACAACCAGCTGGTGTTCGTCGAAGAGAAAGACCTAGACAACGCTGGCGTGATGACATCAACCAAGACCTTCGTGATATAGGATGTCGAAACTGGGGTCAACTGGTCATGGAACGAGATGATTGGAAGCGGATTACACAGACGGCAAAATCCCTCCATGAGATGTAAACGCCAGAGAGAGAGAGAGAGAACCACTGCAATGCGTGGCCGGGTTCAGCTAGTTGTTATATATAAGCCAAATATTTTAACTTTTTTGAAATCTCATTTTTTTATTCATTTAAATTGTATCGTTAATAAAATGGCGAAAAAATTGACGTAGGTAGTCCGGAGTTTTGGTTTCACAATATGAATTTTTAAAGGGAATGAATGAATTTTTGGACTATCACATGGCGAAAAAAAATTCAAAGATTGATTGAACTACGCATCAGCGCCATCTTTAAAAATATTATTATTTTATAATATTTTTAAAATTGCAGCAAATAATAGTTTGGTAGAACAAAAAATACCAAATACGACTCCAAATATTTATAAGAAATTCCAAGAAGATATTACTATCATATTACAATAGGTATATTTTTATATCAAATCTCCTTTTAAGAACTAAGAGGAACACTTCCTCGGATACAAAATAAAATAAAATTTTAATTTAAAATGCGAAACGGCAGTCGTAAAAAAAAACTGAAACATTAGTTAGATAACAAATTTACATTTGTTTGTAACTGAAAGAATGATCAAAGTTAAATAAAAGTAAAATAAATTTCTGAAAATTCAATTAATATTTAATTTACTGAAGTTCTTTCTGGAGAGTCTTTAAATATTAATGAAATTAGGATACTCATTTTAATTAATTTTTTTTTTTTTTGTTATCTTAACAATTTTATTCAAATCTGTTTTTCACTTCAGTTTTCCACATACACTGGATTAGAAAACAATTTATAATGAAAAATTAATTTTATAAATAAAAAATATTGTTACTTGGTGACTATAAAACAATTTTACAAATGATTTCATTATAAACATGTGTTATAATCCAGTGTCCGTTAAGACTACAGTATTGATCCCATATTTTTAGTTACGTATAATTAAAATTTTTTTGCCAATTAATCATAGCACCGTGGGAAATTAATATAAAAAAATTTATGAACTTTTATTTCCAGGCTATTTTAAATTTTCTTTTAGACTAGCATTGGAAATGCTTAACGGACCATAAAAATATAATTTATAGTAGAAATATTTTCAAAATGAAGTAGGGTAATTTATGCAGTTATTATCTGGAACATAAAATAATTAACTTAGTTATTACAAGTTGAATTATGTTTTGGTTAATTAATTTAAACAAAATTTTAAAAATTATATGAATATGAAATTATTGCATGCCCAGAGGAAAAGAGGAACAAGAAATATAACTGTAGAATGCTGGTGTATCAGAACTGACAACAACAAGTGAGTGATAAGGAATTCATTATTAGATAAAGTTCTATTAGCTTAATTTATAAAAACTTTAATGAACGGAAAAGATACTTTGCCATATCATCAACAAAATACGAAAAATTCTCAGTAATTTTTCTTTAATTTTTATAACTTTTTTTTCACCAGAATTAAGGATGTAAGGATGTATATATAGATGATGGAAAATCAAAGAAAACGTATGCACGAAGAATAACACAATCATAACCGGAACAAAAAAATGGGGCGGATTACTTTTTCAGGAAATTTAAAAGTCCCCTGTGACCGTTTATGTATTGATTTCTAGCTTAATTTTTCTATTATTTTTTTCAAACCCATTCATATTCGCATACCAACCCTAAATTTTGTTTTCTTTCGTAATCTCAACTATTACAGTTAATGAGTTCTTCAACGATTTTATTGAAGAAAAGGAAATCAAGACGTTAAGGCTATGCACATTATATTTGATTGTGATTTATTTAATTTAATTATAGGCTGAATAAGGGGTGATAAGGGTGAATGATACGTTTGATTAATTGATAGAATTACATTTATAGAATTGGTTGTGTGAAATAAGATCGTGATAACAGAATGTAGTATAGAGGTTTGATGACACACAAAGTCAAAACACATTCTTAAGAAATCAATTTTGATGGCAATTAACTGATTAGAAAATTACGTGATACCGGTTGCACATAAACATTTTCATTATTATAATTAGGTAATTATTTATGAATTCGACAACACAACCTGCATGAAAAGTGCATTTTTTCAACGGAGAACGTCTTCTTAAATCACGGGAACTTGGTTGTTCTGTGTTTTAGCTCTTATGTTTAACCCTCCACAGGAACACAATTAAGATTCAAAAACATATATTATTCGAACTTTAATACTACTGTCAAAATTTACAATTTTTTTAATGACAAACACCAACATTTATAGAAATTTCTCACAAAATCTATTGGGCTCCAAATTGCTCAAAACACGAGCAAAGCTATCTGCAACGGTAAGTTAAAATAACGCATATTTCTACCAATTCCTGAAGCGGAACCGTAATTTAATTAATTAAACCAATGGCAAGAGCAGCCGAAATCAAGGACCAAAATGAAAAGAAAGCTCTAATCAAACTGAATTTAAAGATGTATATTCTAAACGGGCCAGATGGTACGTGTGAAATATCCTTAGTTAAACATAAAGTTGATGTAGGTGATGCAAAACGGATGAATCAAGCGCACCTTCGGCACTAGAAAAATTCGATAAAGTTCAACAAATAACTAAACAGATGTTGTCTCAAGCTTAATAAAGCGCCTCAGATAGTCTTTAGGCTTCACTAATTGTTCCAATAAAGAGAAAATGTGATAGCACTCCCTTACCTTAAAGTGACGACTTAGCTGGATCATCATGGCTCTAGAGAAATAACATTATTTACAAGAGCTGAACTGCATTAATTCGAGTTTATGCATTTCACCTTTCAAATCACCAACAACCATCAAGCGACTCAGGTACACCGTTCTTAAAGGAGTACCATTATCTGTAATTGTAGTTTATCTGGTTGATCCCCTTACACAAGGAAAACCATTCAATTTAGCTGAACTTAAAATCAAAGTTATTCCGGAAGAAATGCAATTTGTTTCAGACTTTTTGACCAAAACTGCAATACCAAGGCCAACACGACAGCAAACCACGATGTCCAACATTTTATTGGGCTATGTACATACTACCAGAAATTTTGGAAAGAATTATCAGCAATTGCTACTCCTAAGCCGACTGACTGAAGATAATATGAAATTTGAGTGAGGAAACAAACTGCGAATAAGCATTTACTCGATTGAAAGACGCAATAACTCCATCTTCTATTATGGTAAAATTCAGGAAAGACATTGCTTGAGAACACAGAACCCGGAACGCCAGTTGGCAGGATGATCTGAAAATTACAGAAGTACCATGCAATGTAGTACCGTGCCTGGTGCAAACTTGGCAATTCCGACGTATTGTTCAGACATCTTTGCACCACTCAGAATTGTCACCATTGCAATGACGAACAACAAAATATATGAAAAACGTCATAACTAATTAATAGCAAAAGATGTATGCTTGGAAAAACTAAAAATCAAACAAAGCATAGATGAAGCACTATCACTTGTGAAAAATGGAGCAGAGTGGAAGAATGGCCAAGATCGCAATTGAAGCTACTGAGGAGTTATTGACTGATCCACTTGGAAGTGTTCACTTGGTCTATTATGTCATCAATAAGAAATTTTAAAGGTTAAACCGTCAGAATTACCACTAATTCCGAAAAATGTGAAAGCTACTGCAAGTATGCTTGAAATATTTTGGAGTAAATTATCACAAGTCTGATGCAGAAAATGTGACAAGAAATACTGTTGTAAGTTATGGTATTCTCACGCATTTCTGTTGTTGTTTTCAGCAATTTTGGAGCAAATACTAGTAAACCGCTGATAGTCCAATTACTGTCTCAGAGTGTGACACAGTTCATTGCATATCACTGATGCTGAGCAGAGTCATGTTTGTTGGAAAACTGGATTTCTTCGACACCAGGAAGAAGGAGGAGTAAACGGAATAATCTTACTGGACTAGTTGACCTCCTCAGCATAAATGGCTGGACAGTACGGTGTGGTGTAGATTTACGATTGTTGACCGTAAGCTCCGGGTTTGGGTGCAGAGAACCCATCATCTTGGCAGCCGCAAACAACTCAATAAACTTTAATGTGAGATCATAATGGTCAAACCCAACAATACACAAGTGGATGAAGTTGACACATTTGAGTACCTAGGTTGTACTGTAGCAAAAACAGACAGGACTGAAGAAGATATCTCTGATTTTCGACCACCTCAAATGAAAGATCACAAATCAACTACAGGTGTTTGTGAACAAATGCCTAAGAAGACTGATCAAATGCTTCTGTCCGAACACCATCAGTAACCAGGAACTTCTACGGCAGACAGAGCAGTTAGACATTGAGACCGAGATAAAACAAAGGAAATGGAGATGGATAGGACATACACTGAGGAAACCAGCTCAAGATATAACAAGGATGTCCCTAGAGTGGAATCCACAAGCTATAAGGAGAGTTGGAAGACCACCCATGACATGGAAAAAAACAGTGCTAGCTGAGGCAAAACAAATTGGGAAGACATGGGGTGAACTGAAAGCGATTGCCCCCAACAGAGTTAAATGGCCCAGTCTAGTAGACGCCCTATGCTCCTAAATGGAGATAAAGGAAACAAAAAACAAAAAAAAAATAAAAGAAATTAAATTGAAGCATAAATTTTAGAATCAGTTTGAAACTTAAATAGTTGTTTTATTTCTTCACTCTGATTTTCGACCACCTCAAATGACTATCGTCAAACGGGTCAAACAGTATATCCTCTGATACAAATTGACGTTCGTCAAACGTACCTTTTGGTTACTGTGACATTTCAAGACGACGAACGTATTGGACGGATAATATAAATATAAATAGATTCATTTATATTCTTTCTCCTGTGGTTAATTCAATCACCATCGAGGTGATTAAAATAATACGCAGTCAGATACAGCCGTTTTTCCAGATGACATAAAATCATGACATAGACCATGATCTAAGAGTATACACTCAGCACACTGTCACTCAATCACCAACCCCTGCAAATGTTACGAAGCAGTTGTCCAATCGCCCTATTTTCTCACATGCACTAATTTATAATAACAAGAACTTTTGAAGTTATTTTTAACCTTTTCAAACACAATTTCTTACATTCAATTCGTGATCATCCTTTACATAATTTTTTTCAAGTTTGTAACGAATCAGTTGTACAATCTCCTTAGTGGGTACAATAATCAACGAAAAAATTTCCCAAGAAACAAACTTATCATTTTGTTATTGTTTAAAAACGGCCGTTAATCAACTATAAATATCAGCCGATAGAGGTCTTCTGGTTCTTAGTCTATGATTATAATTCTTATTGATATAGAATTCTTCGACTGTCAGTTGGTGGTAGAAAAAACTCAAACATGAATTTGTGAATTTTTTTCTTGTTGTGTTTTTTTTGAAGAAAATGGAAAATTAACTTTACAAGCAAGTAAGGTTTTATATTACCTTTATTTATAATAAATTTGCTTCATTAATTGATTAGCATGAGTTTTAAAGTTTAACTATCGCAAAAAAAACTATCATATTTTAAATTATCATCCAGTGAAAAAGGTAATAATGATATAAAAAATTCACCTAGCTGAATGACTGTTTAGTGCCATTTTTAATATATTAAATATGCATTCATTGAATACTCAGCAATATTTTCGAGTGTAATTAACTTCCATAAAGATAAAAACGTGAGTTGCCTCATAGTGAAACAGGTAATAATTAGAAAAATTAGCCTAACTAACGAAATGTTTAGTGCCATTTTTATTACCATACACTTGCTGTCATTAAATACTTGGCATAACTCTGCAAACTTTAGTCGCTTTATAGTGTAAAAATGCATCATTTAGAAAAATTAACCAAACTAAAGAAACTTATGGTGTAATTCTGATAAAAGTAAAATTGGCGTTCGTTAGCGAGTTTGAAAGTTTAATTAAATTCGGTAGAGATACAACATTTAGTGGTTTAATAGTACAATTTATAGACCGGGAGGCAGCGTTGCAGATGAAAAAGTCATTTGATGCTGGTTGATTTTTATTTATTTTAATTAATTAACTCCAGCTGATGATAAATCTGGCGGTCAGCTGCTAAAGTAGTGGGGGTGTGGTTGTGGGAGACTTTTAAACTGGTACAAAAACGAATTCCAAAAGTAATTTGATGCAGCTTCAAAATTTACAAAATACACCATAACCAATAAGAGTCAGCCGCAAGTCTGACGGCTGACTCTTATTTTCTACTTCCCAAATAATTAATCTATCTATAAAAATTAAATTCAATCGGCATCAAATCACTTACCAAAATGCAACGCTACGTAATTAACACAATTAATTTATTTAAATGAATACCTAGGACAATTTTTTTTGTTTCTTTTCTTGTGTAGTGCAGTAAATTATAATCCACCAATTATGGTGTTAATTTGTTCCTCGTATTTATTGTGATACGTGGCATGTTAAAAATAAATTTGAAAATAGATGTTATATTAACCATTAACGGTCAATAATAGTGATTATTTTAATCACTATTATTGACCGTTATACTCGATGGCCTGAAGCCATTCGTATTTCGGATATTACAGCTGAAACGGTAGCATCAGCTCTCTACTCCAATTGGATTGCTCGCTTCGGAGTACCTTCAGTAATCGTCACTGATCAGGGCTCTCAATTCGAATCCAATCTCTTTAACGAGTTGTCAAAACTTATCGGTTTCGAACGTAAACGTACAACTAGCTACAATCCTAAATGTAACGGACTAATTGAACGTTGGCACCGAACTCTAAAATCCGCGATAATGGCCTACGACAGAACGGACAGGACACGAATTTTACCGTCAATACTACTTGGTTTACGAACCACTTTCCGTGAAGATTTCCAATCTTCATCGGATGAGCTCGTCTACGGTACTAACATACGTCTTCCAGGAGAATTCTTCAGCCAAAATTCTAACTCCACTCCACAATCTGATTTCGTTTCACAACTGATACAACATTTTAATCACCTTCGTCCATCTACTGCGTCAATACACACTTCTCCTAATGTTTTCGTCTCAAAAAAATCCCCAGTCTTGTTCGCATGTCTTCTTACGTACGGACTTAGTACGTAAAACATTACAGCCTCCATACGAAGGTCCATTTAAAGTCATCAGCCGCGATGATAAAAATTTCGTTATTGACCGTAAAGGTCAACATATTCGAGTTTCCATCGACAGATTAAAACCTTGCTTTGGGGAACAATCTGAAGATGACAACTATATCATCTTAAAGGGTTAGATTTAATCTCATTCCTCAAACACAGATATTCCAGCCTACATCTACAATTACGCGAGCAGGTCGAACCACTCGTACCCCTGCTCGTTTCCTACATAGGGCGATAGATAAAAATTTATTAGTTATATAGAAGTATTTGTCCTTAGACTAAATTAAAATAAACTATCAAATTAATTTAACTAAATTAAATTCATTTAAACTAAATTAAATTAAATTTTTTTTTTAAATAAATATAAAAGAAAAAAAAAAAGAAATTAAATGTTTGAGTGACTTGTTGTTTTGTTGTACTTCTTCTTCGTCGTACAGACTTATCATTGTTAAATGGTTTACAGACTTTTGTTGTTTGTTGCTCTCATCTTCTGTGCATATAGTGTAGTAAAATTAACAAAAAAAGGAAAAATTAAATTTGAGCAGAGTAAGGAAGTGATATTGGTTTTGGATCCGCAGGGTGTTCAAGTGAAGGAAATAAGATTGATTCGATACGCGCATACGTGTACCTATGCATAACAGTTTTTTTTTAGATTTGCCCTTATAAAATCTTCCCGCACCCATGGGCACTGAATACACCACCGTTACATGAATCGAAGGTCTCAGGTTATCACTTTCGCGCTTCTTCCCTCAATAGTCACAGCACTCAACACCATCATCAAAGTTGAACACCAGCATTGCCTGAGACAATAGTTTGGCCTGCACTACTACCTTCATTCATCATTCAGCAGCATTTACGTCGCTCAACAATAGTAACTACCTTAACTACTAGGATTGCATGTGTCAATAGTTACTTTTCTTTTTGGCACTCGTTCATCATCCATCAATATAGTCAAATATTAAACAATTAATTAATTCAATGAAGTTAAACAATATTATCAAATTTAAATACCAGCATTGCATGAGACAATATTTTGGTCTGCTTTACTACATTCATTCATCATTCATCAGCCTTTATGTCACTCAACCATAGTAGCTGACATAACTACCAGCACTGTATGTGTCGATAGCTACTTTTATTGGCACTCGTTCATCATCCATCAATATAGAAACCAATATAACTACCAGCTGATATACCATTGTATCATTTGACCGCTGCGGGACCAGTATAGGGGAAGTGGGCGGAGAAGAATGATAGGCTAATTTGACCGATAAAAGGAGTGGGATCTAACACTGATATGGGGTGAGTACCATCATATAGCTATGTATATATGTATATTGATTTATGTGTACGGATGGATAGCTATACATGGATGTAGGTATGAGTGTTTGTGTGCATGTGTGAGTGTGTGTGTGTGTGTGTGTGTGTGTGGGTGTGTGTGTGTGTGTGTGTGTGTGTGTGTGTGTGTTTTTTTTTTTTTTTTGTTTTTCGTAGGAAGATGAAACGTTTCAAAAATCCACCTGGAACCCGACTTTCCAGGCGACCGCGGGTTCTTACCGGGTAAGAACATCTCCCTTGCTCTTGTAGTCCTGTTGTATCCCTGCGGTACCACCAATTAAGGCATTCCTTCGCAGGGCAGGGGTTGAGTGTAGTACTCTCTCGATTATTATGTGTTGTCGTGGTTTCGCTGTGTAGTGTTGAGCATGGCTGCTCTTCGTTCGTCTTGTCTCAGTCGTTTCATCATATTTGTGATGATCTCATTCGCTATGTCCCAGTTGTCTTTTGAGCTCAGCATAAATTGCATGAGGCTATGCGGAGTGATTGACTCTCCCATATGCTGCTCAATAAGTCTTCTCGAATGTGCAAACCTTCCGCATTCGATTAGCACGTGCTCAGCGTTCTCGGCCTTACCCTCACAGTAGAGACAGTATGGATCCGTTACGTGCTTATACTTGTATAAGTACTCACGGAAACATCCATGGCCTGAGATCATTTGCGTCAAATGATGTTTGACATCACCGTGTTTTCTTGATGTCCATGTTTTTATGTCAGGGATCATCACAAAGGTCCATCGTCCGTTGGTGGAAGCTTCCCATTTCGCTTGCCATTCTATATGACTGTCCATGTTGAAGTCTTCACGTGTTCGTCGGTCCCTATCATTTCGTGTTGCTATACGCAGAGCCGATACCTCTTTTGCTGCAATATCAATCGGCATCCTACTCGCAATAACATTTACAGCCTCGTCAGACACCGTGCGAAAAGCACAGCAAATGCGCAACGATGTCAGTCTGTAGGCCGTTTTGATAGGTCTAACATAAGATGGCGTTTCCACCGCTGAGGCCCATATGGGTGCCGCATACATCAATATTGATGTGGTAACGCTACCGAGAAGCTGTCTGATCGGTTGTCTAGGGCCGCCAATGCTTGGCATTAGCCTTGCAAGAGCAACCCCCACTCGTTTGGCTTTGTCACCAGCGTACATCAAGTGGTCTCTAAAGTTGAGTCTGTGGTCTAGAACGACTCCAAGATACTTCAGGTGCTGGCCAGATTTTATGATCTGTCCACCAACCTGGATATCGATACTTTCCACCACTTTTCTGCTACTCATTAGTACGGCTTCCGTTTTGTGATCGGCCAACTCTAGTCCTTTGCTGTTCAGCCATGCTCTAACGCTGGTTATGGTCTGGTTACAGTTGCTCGTAATGTCCGTAAGGTTTTTGGCTACGACAACTATGGCAATGTCGTCTGCATAGCCGATAATCGTTGTTTGTGCCGGCACACGTACTCTGAGAACACCATCGTACATGATGTTCCACAGCAGGGGTCCAAGGACCGATCCTTGGGGTACTCCTCCTGTTATATTGTACTTCTTAGGACCTGTTTCGGTATCATAGACCAGAGTTCTTCCCGTGAAGTAGCTGGCTATTATACGTAGCAGGTAGTCAGGTACATGCAGTTCGTCTAGGGCTCTCATGATTTGGTTCCAGTTGGCAGAGTTAAAGGCGTTTTTAACATCCAGAGTGACAACAGCACAATACTGTTTATCACCTTCTAGCCATCTTTTACCACTCAAAGCTTTATGCGCTATCTCACATACTGCAGATATTGCATCAACGGTAGAGCGCTTCTTTCTGAAACCAAACTGCCGGTCAGAAAGGCCCCACTCGCCTTCAGTATGTTGCTCAAGTCGAGTACCAATAATTCTCTCAAAGATCTTTCCAGTTGTGTCCAGCGTGCACAGTGGGCGGTAGGACGAGGGTTCTTCTGGTGGCTTGTCACCTTTCGGTATAAGCACAAGGCGTTGGCGCTTCCATTCCTCAGGAAATATCCCTTCTTTTAGGCACGCAGTGTAGAAATTTTCGAATACATTCGGCTTCTTCTTTATCGCTGTTTTTAAGACGATATTTGGGATGCCGTCTAGACCGGGCGTGCTATTAACGGATAATCTGAGCAACGCGTTTAAGACCTCTTCGGTGGTGACAGCCGAAATTGAATTTTCGTCAATTTGCAGCTCACGAGGTAGGGAGAAGTCAACGTGGTGTGGAAAAAGGCCGGACACAATTTCAGCCATTATATCTGGGCACACTGGTGCAGCTGATTGAACGCCCTTGAGTTTAGTAAGCACAATTTTGTACGCACTTCCCCATGGGTTATTCTGAACTTCATCTATAAGACACTGGAATGATCTGCTCTTACTATTAGCAATTGCTTTCCGCAATTCTTTCCGCTTTTCGCGAAAATCATTTTGGAACTGCTCATAGTGCTCATGATTTCTCCTTCGTGTGCATTTCCTCCGGAGCTTGAGGCACTTTTTTCTCAGACGGGCAATGTTTTCGGTCCACCAGAAGACTGGGGACCGTCCATTACCGTTGCTTTTACGCGGCATAGATGCATCACAGGTGCTTTTAAGATATCTCGCAATAAATTCTGCTCCTATCTTGGCACCACTCTCCGGTATTGGCATGCATTCAACCATGTAGTCCAACATCTCCGTGTCCAACTCTTTGATTTTCCACCCATTTTGCTGCGCCTTCCGCTTGACTTGGCACCTTTCAAACCGCTGTGGTGGTTGGGTTTCAAATATAATAGCACGATGATCACTATGCGTATACAAATCAGACACCCTCCATTGAGCTCCTCTCGAGAGTGTCCCACTTGCAAAAGTGATATCGATAATTGAACTTGCTTCTCCTTTATTATATGTCTCTGTGGTACCATGGTTGAGCAGTACCAGATCAAGTCTGGCAAATGCCTCAAGTAATGCCCTACCTCTAGGGCTAGTACGTTTACTTCCCCATTCAACGGCCCAAGCGTTAAAATCACCCGCAATTACGATGGGTGATTTACCTCTGACGTCTGTTACTAGTCGGTCAAGTGTCTCTTCGAATTCGTCCAGTGGGGTGCTAGGAGGAATGTAGCAGCTGTAGAAGTGGACACCTTTGATTTTGGCATAGACAAAACTCTCATGCTGACGACTAGATCTGCGTTCAAAAGGGAGAGCATTGCAGGTCCAGATAGCAGCTTTGCTCGTCCTGTCTTCAACCCAGTTCGAATCGCCAACAGGGGTTCGATATTGTTCGCAAATCAATGCCACGTCCACTTGCTAATCTCTAACGGTTTGTGTCAGTAGGTCCTGTGCCGCCTCGCAGTGGTTAAGATTTATCTGGATACACTTAACCATGACGGGCAGAAGTCGGCTTTAGCGCTTTTGTAGGCTGGACATCTACTGCCTCCTGTAGAATGCCCATTAGTCCCTGTGTTTCCCGGCAGGCAAAGAGCACATTTTGGGGGCTCTTTGCATCCTTTTGATTTATGTCCTGTTCCTCCGCATCTAAAACATATCCCCGTTCGATCCACATCACTTTTACATTGCCTTGCTACATGACCGTAATCAAGGCATCTGAAACAGCGTGTTGGAGTGATTCGCTCGCGCAGTCTGCACCTTACCCATCCTATTCGGATGTGTCCAGACGCAACGAGCGCATGCGCTGATCGTTCAGGGAGGCTGATTAGTGCCGTCTGAGTCCCGTCTCGTAATGTCCTTAACGATTTGATTGCATTTGTTTGGACAGACCCAATTGTAGGAAATTGTGCCTGGATTGCAATGCAAATATCTTCTCTCGTTGTTATCTCGTCTAAGTCGCGACACTCTATAAGAGTTTCTTGGCACACCGACCTAACACTCGCCGAGTCTCTGAGTGCTAGCTCTGCGTGCTCTTTAAGCTTTTGATTGTGTTCGCCTTTTTTAAGTTCAAGAAGCAGCTCGCCTTTAGCTGTCTTCCTAATCTTGGTGACACAATCCCTGAGCTCTTTTAGTTCCGGGTTTTCTTTCATTTCTTTGAGCATTTGCGCATAACTTTTTTCACCGGACCTAGATATTATTAAAGCATCCGACCGTGGTGCTCTTTTCGTAGGTTTACGTGGTCCGTTTCCCGTAGGCTCAACAGGACGCGTTTTTTTTCTCCTCCTTTTACGTCTTCTCACGTGTTGCCACTCGGTTTAGGATGTTTCCACAGGGAGCACGTTTTGGTTCGGGGGCTCGGCCTGCTGTTCTGTTGGCTTGATCACGCTCTGCTCGGGTCTTGATCTTGGTTCTTTTAAGACCTTTCTAGCCGTTTTACTTTTTTTCGGCGAGGGCAGTTGTGCTGCCATGTCCTCACCATTTCCACTTCGTCGTCTTTTTGATTTTTCATCGACGCTTGGTTTCAAGGTCGGTGAAGTTTGGCACACTTTGTTCACCTGTGGCCTGACACTTTGGACAACAGTGAGGTCATTCACAGCAGATTTGTGCAAATCTTCAATTTCATTAACCAGGTTCCTAAACTTAAGGTTAATAGATCGTGTGTTCGACATAACTTTTTGCAGCTGTTTAAGTTTACAGGTAACCATCAATAAGGTGTCTATGCCATTGCTGCAGACACTATGTGTACCTCCTACTGGTATCACCTGGCTGGTCGCTGATTGTTGTGGTATAACTGCCTTCGTCGTGATATTTGATGGTGATCCACTGACGTTCTTTTTTCCGTTGTACCTAGATCCGGGTGCTCGGTAACGTTTTGGGGTGCGCTTCTCGTTGCAGATGGTGCAGGAGGCATATTTGGCACCATTTTATTGTTATTGGCTTGCAATCCAACGGAAGTGCATGGACTGTCGTTCAAGCTAACGCTCATTTTAGTTGGTGACCTTACCATCTTATTGCTCTTGGCAAATGCCTGCTCTGGATTCTTCTTGTCACTTGTAGTACTAGCTGATACAGCGGCCAAGTTTACCACCACTGTATCATTGCAGTCGCTGGATATCGACGACTGGGAGCCTGCTTGCTCACCCACTGCAGTCGCCGGCACTGGGGTACCTAATCCCTGCGCCGTAAGTCTTGATCCTAAATCACCCTCCATGTTGTTTTATTTTCGGAGTCTTCTTCTCTTAGCATTTTATACCTACTGCCAGGTGGAAATAACCAGCCGCTTCTAACATGAAGACAGACGCTGACCAGTGAGCCGCCCACTGTGGGACAGACGCTCGTGGATTTTTGTTGCGCTCTTGGTCGGGGACTGCTTATTCGCGTATTCGCAGCTCACCTACATACAACATATCAGTATGTAGGCCGTTCACTATCCGCCACCTGTGACCCCCACAGTAGCCTGAAGCTCAGCCCTGTGTGTGTGTGTGTGTGTGTGTGTGTGTGTGTGTGTGTGTGTGTGTGTGTGTGTGTGTGTGTGTGTGTGTGTGTGTGTGTGTGTGTGTGTGTGTGTGTGTGTGTGTGTGTGTGTGTGTGTGTGTGTGTGTGTGTGTGTGTGTGTGTGTGTGTGTGTGTGTGTGTGTGTGTGTGTGTGTGTGTGTGTGTGTGTGTGTGTGTGTGTGTGTGTGTGTGTGTGTGTGTGTGTGTGTGTGTGTGTGTGTGTGTGTGTGTGTGTGTGTGTGTGTGTGTGTGTGTGTGTGTGTGTGTGTGTGTGTGTGTGTGTGTGTGTGTGTGTGTGTGTGTGTGTGTGTGTGTGTGTGTGTGTGTGTGTGTGTGTGTGTGTGTGTGTGTGTGTGTGTGTGTGTGTGTGTGTGTGTGTGTGTGTGTGTGTGTGTGTGTGTGTGTGTGTGTGTGTGTGTGTGTGTGTGTGTGTGTGTGTGTGTGTGTAAAAAAATCTCTTCTAGGTGCGCGGCCTGCTATGCCACTTCATTGGTTCACCAATGAAATAACTGTTCATTACACAAAACAGGTCCAAGAACTTTATACCGAGTGTCGTTAACAACCAATATTCTAAAGAAACCTGCAGTATGCAACAAAAGGATGTAAAACATACTGTTTTGTATCCCAGTTTTCTCTCACCGAGCATACAGTGAAGCCTATTGTTGATTAGTCCAATTACCTTTATATTTTTTGTTGTTCTATTTCCACTGTGATTAACTGTGATTACAAAAGACATTACCAGTGTGCCACGATAACACAAAAACTAAAATTTCTGAGCTTTAGGAGTAGTATACTCATTTTTCACGTATATAGCAACATACTGGATACAAATATGAATTCTTAATGACTTGACCTTGAATGCCGAGTAATTATGGAAGCAATAAGATTTCGATCAATCCCAACAATTTATGTATTGTACCGTGATACCCTCTGTGATACCCATAAGATGAAGCAAATAATTGATAAAAAAAACAAAAATATTTAAAACATTGTTTGCAGGAACAAAGCTAAAACTGGGTTGCCCATAATTCGGCTGGGGGCCGGATTTTTTCAAAATATGAGAGCAGGACAAAATATATTGTGTTGTATTTCACTCGAATCAATCAGCAACGTAATATTTATGTGTACTAATAATGTAACAATATGATTTTTGAATTTAATATAATTAGCGAGCAAGTTACACAAGTTTGTCTTGTTGATTCTTGAGCCACTGAAATTTGGGGATGTTAAATTTTTTACGCACAATTTTTCCTCTCACTTTGAAAAAAGATAAAATAAAGTTATTTAAATTTTCCTGTAAAATAGTTCATTCCTCTTTTACAAACATAATAAATCGAGCTTTTTTAACTATTGAAAAACGATTCTGGGAAAAGTTATTTTAAATTTGATTATAACAATTTCTGAAAACAAAACAACATAAAAACTTTTAAAAGCTCGATTTTTGTTGATTTTCCTTTTTCTTTATTTTTCTCATCCTGTATATACATCATTATACTTGGAAAAGACAATTTTGAATTTCTACAAACAAAAAATTTTCACAAATAGAATTTCTTAATAACATATTTTCATATAAAGATTTTCTTCTATTTTTCCTTTTGGTTTTTTTTTTTTTGTTGTTGATGTTTTCGTTGAGAAATCGGGGAAAAAAATGATATGATTTTTTTTATTGCATAAAATAAATTTTTATTAAAAAGTACTTTCGTTGTCAACAGAAATATAAAAAGGAAATCAAAAATGAAACCCTTATTATGAGCATTGTTCAAGTTGAATATCCTTCTATAATACAATAAAAAAGAAAACAAAAAAAAAGATTTGAAAAAGGAATGAAAAATTAAATATACGTTTTCCTCGAAGCTTTGATTCGTTTTTGTTTTTTTTAAAAGGGAAATTTAAAGGATGAACTATCAGTAATGTGAAAACAAAAAATTTTCTTTGTAAGAGTTATATTAAGATTGAAATTGAAGATACAAAAAAAAAAAGAAAAAATAATTAAATGATGTTTGATCCAATTTTCCTTTTCTTGTTTAACTTTTGTTGATTTTTCAAATTGAAATAATATTTTTAAGAAATAATACGTATATGACTTGCTTTACGACGCAATTCTGATTATCAATCAAATATTCGCATTTTTTTGTCGTTTATAAATTGGGATGGAATGAAAGCTAGCTTATGGGTCAGAACAGTGAATTTCTTGTTGCAAACATTAAGTTATTCTTTCAAAATCTTGGATAAATTAAATCACGGTTGGCCTCTATTAACCTCTGTTGGACTTGGTCATAGGGTTGGATGATCGAAAAATAAACCAGCAGAAAGCAAGTGAATAAAAGCGAAAGTGGGTTCACGAAAAATTGAAGACGCAGAGATTTTTTTTTCTATTTTTTGCAGCATTTGGAAGTGAAAAACGCGATTTTAGCTCAAAAAATTGCGGTTAATTTGTTATTAAAAATGAAAAAAAAACTCTTCGTGATTACCTGTTGATTTATGTGAAGAAGTAATGTTCAAATTTTCAAAAGAATCGGTTCAGTAGATTTTAAGTTCTAATGTTTACGAACTTCAAAAATGACGTTTTCGGGAAAATGGGCAACTCAAACGGCAACCCTGTTGAAACGAACGCCGTAACTCCGTTAGTTTTACTCGGATTGACTTAAAATTTGTACACAGTATCCTCGACATATTATTCATTCAGGAAAAAAAGAAAAAAACAAATAATTTTAAAACCATACCCCCGCCCCCCCCCCCCCCCCCCCCTGTTGAAAGGCTGTAACTCCGTTAGTTTAACTCGGATTGAGTTAAAATTTGCACACAATATTCTCGATATATTGTTCATTCAGAAAAAAAATTAAAAAAAAATTTAAATAAAACAATTTCAAAACCATACCTCCCCCCTGTTGAAACACTGTAACTCCGTTAGTTTTACCTGAATTGACTTAAAATTTGTACACAATATTCTCGAAATATTGTTCATTCAGAAAAAAATCAAAAATAAAATTATTTTAAAACCATACCCCCCCCCCCCCCCCCCCAACCCCCACCATCTGTTGAAACGCTGTAATCCCGTTAGTTTTACTCGGATTGACCTAAAATTTGTACACAATATTCTCGACATATTGTTCATTCAGAAAAAAAAATTATTTTAAAACCATTACCCCCCTTCCCCTTAATTCGTATACGGTAAAAAAATAAGTGACCTTAATTCCGAAATTTTCTAGATAAAAGTAATGAGGGAGAGGGGAGATGTAGAGCCCATCTGGTAAAGGTAATCCCCCTTTGCGTGGCATAATTATTACGTCGTCTAAATAGACAAATACGTGGACAATAAACGCCTTGCGGATGTGAAAAGCATCATCAAGATCAAATGTTGATATGTAGTAAGTTTGATCAAAACACTCCAATACTCAACCTACATCGGAGGTAACAAAGACATCCTTGACGGTAATTTTATTCTATTTCTTGGGCATATATAACCGTTGCTGTTCTGCAATAATCTCACTGGTGATCACCATGAACTCTGTCGTGCCTCTTTCTAGCACTATGCAGCAATTTTTACATTAAATAAAATTATTGCTTTTCTGATTTTGTCAGACCAACATCAATTGTTTGAGCTGTGTAAATGTTGAAGCACTGCGTTTTTTATCCCGCATTTATAGCAAAACCAACTAGCTGTTAGCAGAGAGCAAACTTGACCCACAACATTGCAACTAAAACATTTGCTAATTAATTTCGGTTCCGGCCTTTAAATTAAAAATAAACAAAAAAGGATTTATGTGTGCTACAGATCAATCAACCAATGTTTTACATTTTAAATTTCTGTCTACATAAATGATGAATTTTGTTTTGTAAAGCATAGTCATAGTTTTACATGTAGGTGTAATACGGTTGTCCAAATTTGTGTAGTTGTAGAGAAGCTTGTTATTGAAGTTATGTATGAAAATGCGTTAACTTGCATTTTTTATTGAGAGATATATATAATTTCCCATATATTTGTATGCGTAGAAGTGTATAATTAAAAAGAAACAAGAGATGGAGAATCTGACTATATGTATATACTGTTATGTAGACTGGAGTATGATAACGTAGAGCAGTAACGTTCCCGATTTATATAATGTCTGTTTTCTCATGAATCCCAATTTTGCTTACCACGCGTAGTTCATAGTACTTTCTCGTTCATTCACCATCTAGCATAAAACAATTAACAATAATATTTCCTTTACAATGTCCTGTTATTGGTTCACTGTGCGTTTTCACCAGCATTACTTCACCATACTACATAAATTTGAATTCTCCGGACACTAACCGTAATTGCTCTAAATGTTTTCAAACCTCCAATAGCTGTGCATATTTGCCCAATCGTTTTATTATCTAACAATTACTGTCCTGCCGTCGGTTTAGCAATTGTCTTCAAAACATATTATATTTCTTGGATAGGTATTTTTTATCAATTTCTCTTTCCGTTATGAATCTATATTTCACTGTAATACAGTTGTAGGCTATTATTTCGTAATACATAAACATCATAAAATCGGTTAAACTTACGTTTAATCCGTTCTAATTTATTAATATTTCTTCCCAATGCGTTAGAAATAACTTATTTCGTTAAATCATCTTACAATTTTATGTATTACAAAATAACAATCAGTCTTTTTTTACGGAAAATGTACTAACAATGCCCCTTCAAAAAGCTTTGTAGCTCAATTTTCGATATTAAATTTCTATATAAGAGATGAATATATGGTCTTTTGTCTCTTATTCTGTTTATTTTTTTCGTCTGTCATTTGCTTTTCCGATAGCATTCTGGAATGATAATTCAATTCTCTAATTGGAAATAAAATGACATTTTGTTTGTCGCGTGTCATTATAATATTAATAAGTGTAGTTGACTTTGTTTAAGTTTCGTGTTTAAAGTTGTGAATTTGTACGGTCTGGATCTTGATATAATTTTGGGTGTCAATAGTCCGATGGTTAATACTTCTCGGTCATAAACGCAGGTAACAAAGTTTTCCATTTTTTTTTACGATCAGAAGTAAAAATTGGAGATAGAAAAGCTTAGTGATTTTATAAAATGTTTAGAAAATGATAGCGATTTGTTTTTGTACATGGCAGCCGTATGTTACAAAACGAGCTAATCACTAGGACATATTGGTGAGAACGTTTTACAACCTGATGATTATGAAATTAGTTTTGTTTGTGGATTTAACCATATTTAATTATTGCAATGCAAAATGTTATAGAATAATTTATTTAGTGTGTTAGAAAAATTTATTACAATAAGGAGAAAAGAAATCTAGTCGAATAGAATATAAGAAAAATTCTTTTTTGAATCCATGTATAATAATTTATTTCGTGTGTTAGTAAAGTTTATTCGATAAAAAAGAAAATCTAGTCAAATAGACTATAAGAAAATTTTTTTTTGTGAACTTGAAAATTAGTTTTAAAAATCTGTTGAACTGTAAATAAGTATAGCCTAATTTGTCTCAATGTGTCGGATTTCATTTGTGCTGTGAACTTAAATGAATAAATTATAAAATCAATAAATTGTACAACAAGGGGGAATATAATTGACCGTTGTGTCATTGATATCTTCATGCCAGTTTGTCAAGTGTCAACAAAGAAACAAACAGACGGTATTCACCTGCGTGTGATGATAACAAGTCTACCAGTGGGCGGTATGTGCTTGGTTGTTATCATTTTTCTTTACTATTGTCATCAGCGGGAATAAGAGCTGACCTCGAGTTTGTTACGAACGTTACATCACTGTTACTACAACATTCCTCAAGGTCATCGCTTCAAGATTGTTCAACCGGTTATTTATCTACCTACTACCACAGTTTTATATCTGCAATTTGGACAGTTTTTTTTCAACTTAAGTCTACAATTTTATTAATACTTGCCTGAGTTATTTCAACGCAACATTCGTACCATAGTTTATACAATTTTTACAACGATCGCCTTAGCTATTGCAGCGCAACATTTCTACAATTTCTATGCAACATTAATATAAAATTTATGTTATTTGTTACAACCATTGCCTGATTTATTTCGACGCAACATTGCTACAGTGTTTCAACGCAACATTTATACAAAATTTTTGCTAATTTTACAACAATTGCCTGATTTATTTCGACGCACTATTACTACAGTATTTCAACGCAACATTTATATAAAATTTATGCAGTTTTGCCAATAATGCTTCACCTGTTGGGATTTTTGCCGCTGATGGAGGGCTAAAACCTTAAGACCTGGAGGTCTGGAGGGTATAATCATGGGGTGAGTGGTTTTTGTTTTTTTTTTCTATTTTCTTTTTTAACGTAGAAGTGTGAATGCGCGTGAAAGGGTGTACAAGTGATTGAATGGGGGCTTGCTTGTCGATGCGTGTGGGTGAGAGCTGGCGATGCGTGTAGCGAGACACATTCGGTCTAAATTGGAAATGATTATAATCGAAATATTTTTGCTCCGAGGTAATATTTGGTTTTCCAAATACCTTTTTTTCACTATATTAAATTATACTACCTAACTTTATTACTTTATATTTCAAGTAATTCAAACTACAATCCCAAATAATATGAAAACCAAAAAAAAAAAAAAATTATATAAATTCTTGTCGTGTTTAATCTTTATTAACCATATTACACGTTAACCAACTGTAAACTACAAGTATTTAATTAAATTGGTGTTGAAATATTTAGTTAACTTGCAAATGGATTATAACTTTTTTTGATAAATTTATGGTGATTGCGTATGGGTTTTTTTTTAAATTTTGGGAAATGATATTAACAACAAAGGAAACCAAAAATAATGAAGACTTTCAATATAGCGGGTGACGTTCTCATGTGCTCTAGGATTTGATGCTCGGTTTACCAGCAATGGCAGTGGTTTACGAACTGTACCAGATTGATTAGATGGCAGCAATACAACTTATTTTTAATTGCTACCATCTACGGTACTTGCTGCGGGTCTTTGAGCTTATTGGTCTTGCTTCGCAGTCTGAAACTGTGGGTGAACGTTAGCGTGTATGCAGCGTGAGTGTGTGGTCATATGGGAATGATTGTGAGGGTTGGACGTGCTGATCGTGGTTCTTTCGCAAAAGGGGTCGCCAGAGTTTCATTTTTTCATTCGTATTGTTTCCACTTCTGTTTATTCACGTAATTTGCGTACATTTCTGTATTTGTGTTGAAGCAGCAGGTATTAATCTATCAAATCCACGATGACTGAGCTCTAGTCGTTAAGGCGTTAATAATCTCTAGGTACGCAGCCTGCTATGCCGCTTCATTGGTTCGCCAATGAAGGCTCTTCATCACAATACTAGATAAAATGTTCGATCGAGATTATTAAATTTAAATAAAAAAAAATATTGCGACGCTGATGCATAGGCTGACTTCACCACAGCACTGGAAACATAGTGTTCATGGATATATAAAATGAGCTAATATCCATCAAATACTTTAATTAAAAACTAACCAATATTATTTTTTTTTTAATAAAATGTGTTGTGTAGTAGGAATTACAATATGTGTCACAATGACACATAAAAACCTTTTAAGACCAAGGTCCCACAACAACATACGTCCAGAGGTGTTGATAGACGTAAATCTTTCTTTTTTTGTTTTTTTAAATTTTTTGTTAAAGAATAGATAACCAAACAAAAAATCCTATCACTGACAAAATATGACATAGGCCAATATTTTATGACAGAATAGAGAAAATAAAAGTAAATTAAAAAAATAAATAGCAAATTTTTACAAAAATTTGCTGAAACAAAACAAAAACGTAGTTGCCTATAATCCAGCCGGTTGCATATTCCTTGATCCTTTGACGCACTGTCTTTCTTAAAGATTAAAGCCCACACATAGTTATATGAAGGCTCGTTTCCTCAAGGAAGCAATAGCGTCTCATCATCAAGGATTATTTCATAGCTAATATTGAGGGTGCTACCGTTGATTGAATACAGTTCATCCGCCACCACCCCTAAGATGTCACCTTGGCTAGTGATATCTCACTGCTATTGCCAGTGGTATGTGATATCTCACGTTAACTCGTATGTCAATAGCAGGGACTGGAGTACGTAGGGTTGTCACACCCATAGATCAAAAATAAAAAAAATTTTCAAAACAATAAAAACTGATCCCTCCTTGCGGTAAATGGACTTCGTTGTTCTAATAATAAAAATATTAAAGCAAGCAGTAGTATCCCAACAAACATAAATTCTGTTGTACGAGAAAAAGTAAAAAAAAAATTTATCGGAAGTGACAAACCGGAAGATAGGATGCAGAACTGTTGTAAACCGTACTAAATGTGTATGTACCAAATTTCATCCAATTCGATTATCAGGTACAGAAGTTATTGAGCTTCCAAAATAACAGGTGCTTTGAGGACCCCCTACCACTTTGTTCACTATCGCTAAAAAAAACTTATCAGTTCCTTGCTATACATATTTGCATCTTTTTCCAAAGTGTAATCAAAATTACTTAACGAACGAATGTTGTATGCTTCCAACAAACATTGAAACAATAAACAGATGTTCGGGAGGACCCCACCACTTATCCCAATATGGTCCAAAAACTAATCAATTCTTTGTCATTAAAGTCTTCATCTTTTTTCAAAATGCCATTAAAATTGATTAATGAATGAAATCTGTATGCTCCCAACAAACTTTAAAAACAAAGTGTGAAAAGTCAGCAGTTGTATGGTAGACCCCCCGCCACTTTGATCAATGTGTCCCAAAACATGATAATTATCTTCTCACACTTATTGGAAACCTATTCCATAAGTTTCATCATAATCACTTCATTATTGTAGGCTGTATTGTGCATAAAGACACTGAAAAAACTTCAAAAATTTACAAAAAAAAAAATTTACCGGAAGTGAAAAACCGGAAGTTGGGATGCAGAACTGTTGTGAACCGTACTAAATGCTTATATACCAAGTTTCATCCAATTCGATTGTCAGGTACAGATGTTATTGAGCTTTAAAAAAAAACAGGTGTATGGGACACCCTTTACCATTTTGTTCACTATCGCTCAAAAACTAATCAGAGGCCCTATTCCCGAACACATATTTGTCAATCGACAATATTGTAAATTTCACCAAAATGCTTAACAACTTTGTATAAAAATGGTATTTTGTAACACATATTTGTGTATATTAGACACAAACCAATTATAACAAATTTTTACAAAATTATAACAGATTTTTGGTACTAGATTCGTACTTTTGATAACTAATGACTTTTGATTGACTTAAAAATATTGTCCCTGTTCAACTAATTCAAAATGCCTGAATAATTAACAAACTTGTAATATCCATTCAAGCGAATAAAATTCACAAATCATCAAAGATTCATAAAAAAGCTTTACATATAAAATTCGAATAAACTTAAAAAAGTTTTGGATTTATTATTTCCGTCAACACTTTGAAACAAACCCTTTAGTTTCCTTTTCTTGTTCGGTAATCTATTATAAAAACTTTTTTTTTATTTATCAATATATATATATCCGGTTAAATTATCTGGAAACTGAATGATTAGATTTAATCTGAAAAGAATTTCAAAGAAAAGTTTTCTTATCAATTTTAAAAATAATAAATTTAAATTTAGTATCCATTTGGGATTTTATTATTTTTTGTAGTTTTTGAATTATCTATGTTAAATCGTTTCCGAAATTCGGTTGGTGTAGTAAAGTTTGTGAGAGATAAAGGTTTGATTATTATTTTTGTAGTTATATATGGCTTCACAATTTTGACCCAAGTTTTATTTTCTCTGTTAATCGCATTGTTGCTTTTGTCAAAAGCGTCTGATTATAGCAACACCAAAATGTGTTGCCTGCAGAATTTTCTATCATTTTGACACTGTCCGTATTCTCTAGTAAAAACTTAAAAATTTTCTATCGAAACATTTTTTCTCAAATAACCATAAAAAATTCCTTTAAGCAAAATAAATAACCAACAACTTCAACTACGATAACATAAAGTAGTTTCTTTTCTGGTTATATAGTTATAGCAAGTTGTTTGCTTTTATTATCGATAAAATAATAATAAACAAAAACGTTGTTACTACATCATACACACAGATACCCAGAATAGCAACAACAACAACAAAAATAACAGAATTAGCAAAATAAAGAAGCAAACCAATAAATTAAAGGGTTGCCTTTTAAGCAATAATAGTATTAACTTTAACAAAGATATAAATTGACCACCCACTTCAGTAGCACACATCTCTATAACATATAATTCAATGTTTTGTTTTCCCAACAACTACAACAACAAATGTGGAAGAAAATCATGTACGTAATTTTCTTTTATTTTATTTATTTGTAATGTAAGTATTTTGTTTTTTTTTATTTCTCATACGAAAAAAGATTTGAACTAATTATTACTGCATTAAGGTTTTTTTTTTATTGGAGGGCCTTGAGACTTGCAGTTCTAGTAGCACTGCGACCCGAAGGTCTAATGTGCATACCCTGATTGTATTATTAGTCAGCCATCGTCTGTACTGGTTGCATTCTGAAATCCATAGTTCAGACTTTTAATAAAATTAATTAGCTCAATTAGAGTGACGTTTTGTGGTAGTGGAAGTGTTAGTCTTCTATGACCAAGTTGGTTGTATCTGTACCAAGAGAGTTCAGGACAGCTGCAGATGATGTGTTCCATTGTTTCCGCGTCCGAGTAGCAGAATCTACACCTATCGGAAACAACAAGGCCCATTTTGTTAAGATGGTGGTTTAAAGGACCATATCCAGTAACGCACACTACGTCAAAATTCTTAGAGACTATCTGTTTAAGTCGGTTGTTTTTAAGCGTGTGTACGTTCACAAAATCATCCAGTTTACAAAAAAAACAAGATGTCTTCGATTCTGTTGTCAGAATCCTCCTGGCTATATTTTCATCGGACCGCTCTCTTGCAAACCGGATAAAGTTTCGGGAACTGACCGTCGTGGGTTAACCCGATGAAACACGAGGGTATATTTTCAGAGCGGTATTAAAAGTAGGGAATAGACATTTAACTTACCGTTGCATTCGCACCTCACCCGTTGCTCCGTCAACCACCACTCCCTCCTACGGCCTCCCGTTAGCCCATATTAAAATTTAATTTAAGAAAAAAAAAATAAAATAAAAAAATAAAAACGAGAAAACAAACAATTTTTAAATTCATAAACTTTTTGAATACCTTTTATTGAGAATGTTATAGATAAAAAAAAATACACTAAAAAATTTCTTACCTTACCTTACTTTCCTAAAATTAGACCTAAATATACTATAGGGAAACATTTATTTTTTTTTATTTCAATTATTGTTCTATAATAGCTATTTTTGTATCAAGTATCTAAAATAAGGTTTTATAGGACGAATATTTGGTTTCCGGACGAGGCATTAGCCGAGTCCGGAATAGCAAATGAGTCCTAAGAAACCTGATTTAGGTACGTGATACAAACATTATTTTTTTGTAATAGCTCTCCCAAATTTTCCAGAGTACGTAATCCATTAGATACCAGCGAAATATTCGAAACCATAATAATTATTAATCGAATGGAAAAGAAAGCCTTGAATCTTATACCATAGCAACAAGTTTGTTTTATTCATTTATCAATTCTGTCATCCGAAATTTATATATTAATTTATTAATTGTTTTAAAATGGTTGCTATGACGACTTTTACGGCCTAGGCCAAAAATTAAGTATTTTACGGACTGAAATGAGTATTTTTGGGAGCGTATACAAACAATTTTTTTTTTCCTTTTTTCTGTTTTATTTTTGTTCTCAGACACTGTTAATCTTTTTTTTATAAACTAGTTTCACTGTCCTTTTTCAATTTTTACTTCACTTATAGTTATCAACTTTCAAGATGTTTTAATTTGTAACACTTGAACGTTGTAACTACTGGTTACAAGTCGTGGGGACGTCCCACACTCTGAAAAGTCTCATGCCGGGCTATACCTGAAATTACAACCGAATATCTTTTAGGTGGAATGTTCCCATTATTTTTCCACGTACATCTATGAGTTTATAGGCTACATTCCCAGGACTCCCTTGGAGTCAATCGTAACCGGAATAAATTTTGCAGATAAGTTTGCACTGAATTTGTTCTTTTTATCAGTCTGTGCAAATGAACGAACAAAAACGGATTGTCTTACACTCAATTTTCGGTTTCGGCTTCGCAAGTTGTAATGTTAAGCAGATCGTTCGTATGCAGTTTTGAGATAATGACCAACTTTATTCCGTATTAAATTCAATCTATTTGGATTAGGAAGAGCGCAGTTTTCGTTTTCATCTGTTGGTGACAACAATCTACGTAGTTTATATTCGGTTCTATGTAATGTCATGTGTTGCCCATAGACTAGAAAATGAGGAGAGAAATTGGTGGCGTCATGAATAACGTTGCGTATAGCAGAAGCTATTTCTTGTAAATGTACGTCTCATTCATTATGACGAGTGTCACTAAGGTAGGAGCGAAGATTGACTCTTTCGGAAGCGTTACTTTGAGGTGAATAATACTGGAGTACGTATATGCTGAACGCCGTACTTATTTAAGATTTCTTGAAATAATTTAGAGGTAAATTGCTTGTCATTATCACTGGTTATTATCTCGGGGACGAGTACAGTAAAAACACGCCATTCTCTAGAAAAGTACAAATAAGGGACGCCGAAGCTTGTCTGAGTGGCTTTAAAATGATAAACTTCGAGTAATGATCTAAGATTATCAGTATATAAGAATTTTCCTTCTTTGATCGAGGATATGGTCCCATTAAGTCAATGTATAGCTTCTAAAAAGGACGATCAGAAACAGCTTGGTGACCCATCTCAGGTTTGGTATCATAGTTGAGAAGTTAGTTCATCTTACATGTCTCACAGTTTGAGTCTCTTTTACGCCATTAGCCATGCCACGCCAATAAAATGGTCTTCGAAGCCTCTCAAGAGTTTTAACTAGCCTGTTCTATTAAATGTATCGTTAATGGCGAAGGGACAATCAGCTTCCAGGTAGGAATATCCGTTTCGGCATATCGCGCGCCGAACGAAGGATTAAATAATAATTTGTTTTCTTGGACACGGTAGCAATGAGATCCTAAGTCCAATTTTAGAATTCTTTTCATATGTTCCTTGTACTCAGGCTCATTAAATGCTGGTGAATCGAGATTTATGGAAATGGGTCCCACACAAACTGAATTAACAACATTGATCGTTTGGTAAGGTTTAAGGGCATGAGGGTTTAAAGCCGAAACGACACTGCAGTCATCAACATAAACACGAGACAGTGCAACTGGCACAACGTTAACAGAACCTTTTCGATAGCCAATTTGCAAAATAAAGGCCTGTAATTTCAAGCTCCAGCGGGCGAGTCGTCCAGAATGTCGTCCAATGTAAGCTTGCATGGTCGGTAAAGATAGTGAAATTATACCCTTCTATATAAGCACGAAATTTTTTAACACTCACTACAGCTGCAAAGCATTCCAGGTCAGTAACGGAATAATTCCTATGGGCCGCATTAAGCTTTTGTAAGATGAAAAATATCGGTCGTTCACTTCCGTCAGAATCCAGTTGGAACAACACACTTCCTATACCAGTAGCACTGGCATCGCATTGAATATAAAATGGTTTTTCGAAGTCTGGATTAGCCAAAACAGCTCTTGTGAGTGTAGGTTTTAATTTTACAAACGCCTCGTCTGCTGAGTCAGACCACTTTAACTTTGTACCTTTCTTAGTAAGGTCGGTTAGTAGTGATGCAATTGTTGCAAAGTTTTTGATAAAACGACGGTACTATCTACACATTCCCATGAAGCGCCTTTCCTGTTTGATTGTTTTGGGACTGGGTACTGGTTAAAGACATAGACCTTTTCAGTGTCGGTACGAAGGTTCCATCTCCCACCAAATAACCAAGATACCGTACTTCTTTCAGGAAAAATTTACTTTCCTCAATATTGATAGTCAATCCAGCGTGTTTTAATAAACCGGAGACCTCCTGGTGTAGGTTCAAATGTTCTTCTTGTGTAGCAGACGTTATTAATAGGCCATCTAAATTGACAAACAGACGGTCATGAGGTCTGTATGGACTCACTCGGTGCATTAGCCGGCACATTGTTTGGGGTGCATTGCACAACCCAAAAGGCATAACAGTGAAGTGATATAAAGGGCGACCAGGGACCGTAAACGCCGTTTTATCTCTGGACGCTGGATCAAGAGGTATTTACCAAAGGGCATCTTTAAGATCTATGGTAGATATATAGCGAGTTTGATTCAATCGACCCAACAATCCATCAATAAGAGGTAATGGGTAGGCATCCTTGACGGTGGCTTTATTCACTTCACGGGCATTTAAGCACATACGTATCTGGCCTTTTGTACTAATGTCACTGGCGAGCACCATGAGCTCTGACTTTCTTCGATAACGCCCAACGAAAGCATCCGATCTAGCTCGTCGTAGAGCAGTTTTTGCTTTACTGGTGATACTGAGTAAAACCTCTGCTTTACTGGTTTTGCCAAGCCAACATCAATTGTGTGTGCGATTAGGTTAGCATTGCCAAGACTTAACTTAGCATATGAAGGAAACGACTCAATGATGTTATCAAGCTTTAATTGATCTAGTGGGGCTTGACTATGTAGTTTAACGGAATCTTTAGCAGACGTAACAAGTGAACCGATCATAAGCGAAGAAAGACTAGGAGTAATGCCAAACAAATTCCAGAAATCTATTCTCAAATACAGTGGTTGTTCCAGTGAGGGTGCAATATAGTTTCATCAGTCGCTCTTGATGGTTGAAATTAATGTGGGCATTAATATAACCAACAACTCTTTGAGCATGCCAGCTTGCTGTATTAATAAAAGTGGGGAATTATGGTAGCCTGCGGCTGCGTTATTCAAAAATTTTTCAGATCCAGCACCTAGCACACTAATAGTCGCACCACTGTCCAACAGACCACTATATTCAACTTCATTGATTTTTTACACTGCGTAGGAACGGTTATCGGTTAAGTCAGTTTGTATGATGGAAGAAAGTATGTCGAATTTTATATTATGCTTGAACTCTTGACCGCGATTTTAAGTTACCAGGGTTAATTTTAAATGTTTTATTTTTTTCCAGTTCCACACAAGATTGGCTCTTTGCTTGAACATCTAAGATAACATTGACGGAGTCAGACACTGATTTTGTGGAAAAGAAACTGTCTGAAGAAGCAATTCACTTTATTTCGTAGGGTTCCTCCATCCGGGTCTGGTTACCTGTGGAGGTGGGTAAGTGACTGAGCGGTTTGCGGTATAACTGGGCAAGGAGGGTTTTGGGGCACTGTGGTTTCTAGCTCTCCACTGTCCCCGGGATGCGTTTTCCGCACAATGTGAGCATTTAGTAGTAATCGTGTCTTTCATCCCGCATTTATAGCAAAACCAACGAACTGGTGGCACAGGACAATTTTTGAAAATATGGCCCACACCATCACAACTGAAACATGTTAGGGTGGAGTGATTTATTTTCAATGGTGAATTATTCATAATCGGCGTTCGACGAAGTGCTGCAATTTCCCGATCCAAATTGCGCGTGTGTTGGAGATCATTTAATGAGGATTAATTGTGAATAATTCGATTTGAATCTCGTTTGAGTACACTTAGCGCACATCCATGGTTCCGGACCCACAAACTTTTTATTGGCCCCTTGCTTTGATATAGCGTCAGCAATAGCATTTCCTTGTATTCCTGTGTGGCTGGGTACCCACATAAGTATGGCTCTATTACTGCAGGAGACTTTTAGTAGATTTTGGTAGCATTCCCATACCAGTTTTGAATTAAAACGCGTAAATTTTAGTACCAAGAGTGGTGCTTGGCTGTCAGAGATAATATATATTTCAATATTTTGGTATTGTCTTTCAGCACATAGCAAAGCGCAACTGCTAATTGCAAAAATTTCGGCTTAAAATATGGTTGTTGTGGTGCCTAAGGCAACCATTCGTTTTGTTCTAGGACCACTCCTGCTCCCGTTCCCACATTAGTTCGAGAAACATCTGTGTACAAGATGCTGGCGTTATTGTAGTTGGCATACAATCCAAAATATGGTATGTATGCAGTTCAGCTTGTAATTCAGCAAGGATTTTAAGGTGTCCGGTTAGATTGCCCGGCTTAAACCCTTCTGTGAGCTGCAGTCTATTAACGCTAAACACCGCTACAGATTTTACACGTTCGTGCAATGGAGAAAGCTTTAGAAGAATCTGACGTTGGCGTAGTTTTGAAAGCACCTGGGGCATTTAGACACACAAGCTTTTGTATTTTTTTTAAACATATTTGGAGCAGTTATTTGACGCGTTTTGGCGCCACCAAACTAAAGCTGCATATGTTAGAATTGGTTTTATAATACTTTGGTGCGACCAAAGTATCATTTTTGGGCTAAGATCACATGTTTTCCCAAACAGGTTTCTGCATGTGAAGAAAACTTTGTTTGCCTTATCGGAGATATATTTCAGGTTCCAGGTTAGTTTACTATCAAGGATAACACCTAAATATCTAGCCTCTTTTGATGTTTGTATTGAATCGTCGTTTAGAACAGAAGAAATGAAATTAAAATTTCTCCTGTTTGTGAAAACCACAATGCTTGTTTTTTTGGAGTTGATCGACAGTTCCAATCTGTTGCACCACTTTGATACAAGATTAAGAGCTGTCTGGGTTCGACTAGCGACAATGGAGTCATGTTTCCCTCTAACCATGACTGTCAAGTCGTTAACATAGTCTACAGTGTTGAAGCCGGAATCATTTAGCTTGGTGAGGAGATCATCAGCCACCATAAGCCAAAGCAGTGGAGAGAGCACGCCCCAGCCTCTAGATGCAGTAACAGTCAATGAATAATCACCAAGTGTCGCCGTTATCTTCCGACTCTGTAGCATCTTGATAATCCACGCAATGATATGCGGGGTTATATTTTTCTTTGTGGCCATTTCAATGATAGAATTGAAGTAGACATTGTCAGAGGTTCTTTGTATGTTCACACAAGTGCCTCCTTGTAGTTTAGGGTGCTCTCAGTTTCATTCACCATTTTGTGCCACGCCGTTTCAGTAGATTTCTCAGTCTGATAGGCGTGCTGGCTAGAGTTGAGAGATATGGAAGGATGATTGTTAGACCCTTTAACAAAAATACCGGAAAAATTCCATCACCACCTGGATTTATACGGACCGGTTCTATAAAGCGAGATGGGCTTTGTAGGGTGTGAAAATTGTGTTGGCTAAATGATCTGCAGTACTTTTAGTTACAGGATTTAGAAGATGTGCGTCTTCGTTAGCATTTTCTTCCGTGTTCCATTCTATTGAGGCCGGAAAGTGGGTTTGAAGTAAAGTATCTAGTGTCTCAATGCAGGTGGTGGTATACGTACTATTTGGTTTGCAGATTGAGCCTAGAGGGTTTGTGTGATCAGATGGTATCAATTTTTAGAGTCGAACTGCTGCAGGCAGATTATCTATCGTATTGCAGAGCTCTTTCCAGCTATTCCTTTTTAATTGTCTGTGTTCTTTATTATAATTGGTTAGAGCTACTTGGTACTCTATGCAATTATTTGTTGTTTTTGCTCTATTAAAGACCTCACTAAAGTTCATTCCTTTTCTCTCCAAGTCACCATTCCACCAAGGTACATCTCTGCATCTTTTGGATTGGGTTATTGGAGTATTAAGGTTGTATGCTTCAGTGATAGCTTCTTGTAAATTATTTGCTGCTCAGCAAGTCAAGCTCAAATGTACAGTTAATACTTCCGCAACTATTTGCATCAACGGTTAAAAAAAGATAAAATGTTTTAAGTGAAATGTTCAATAATTTTGTCGATTCGGACCAGAGGTTTTGCTAAAGAATAGTTAAATAGGTATAAAACTTCGACAAAAACCAACAAACCCAAGAAAGATTTAAATTCCGATACTATTTGAATCAGTAATACCATTTGAAACAACTTCGATAGTTTCAACTGTGGGGATACCTCACTCCTAAGATGTCTCATGTCCGGATATATTACACACCGAAGTTAGAAAAAATATTAAGTTGGTAAAGAGCAATTCTCTTTTAATTTTTATTAGCTAACATGAAAATTTATTTTCCATAATTTTTCCATCGATCTTGTTGGCAAAAAAATATACTTATAGCTAAGTAAATAATACAGAAAATAAACAGAAACAAAAATCTTAAGATATGAATTGTACAAACGATTTTATTTTCGTTTTCTTTTGTTTATTGAGAAAATTAAAAAAAAAATAATTTTCTTTCATCTTACATAAAAAAAAAATTTTATTCCATCCACATTTTACTATCTAGATAATAAATAACGACAAAATCCAATTTTTATGATGTACTGAAACGAAAATGAAACCCTAATAAAAAAAAGATAAGAAGATATTCTTAAAACAACTTCATCCCTTTATTTGCGTTTTTCCTTAACTTACCCCAAAAAGTACACATTTTATTTAGTTTTTCCCTTTTTTTATTTTATTTATATTTTTTTTTTCTTTAAATAAAAATCAGAAATTAGGACAAACAATATCCGTTAGTTCGTTTGGATCGTTCTCGTAGGTTATTGATGGAAAGATATTTCTGTATTTTTGACATAAACAGATTATTTTTCGGTAATTAAATTAGTTTTGACGTAAAGGATTTAGTTTCCTTGTAAATAAACAATTAAGTTGGGGATTTATGTAGTACCAAAAAAAAAACTCCTAATGAACATTTAATGTTCTATAATGTTTATGTTTGATATAATAGAAATAAAATTTGAGCAAACCATTTTTTTACTAAAGGTTGAAAAGGGTTAAATTGATTAAATTAATGATGGTATCTGTTTTATTTAGTGATATTAATTTTTATTATCATACTCGTCGCCGTTCTAGTTCAGTTGTTAAAATGGTAGCCTTCCCGATTCCTGACAGATGCTGCTTTTCTTGTACTTTTATCTGCATATGTGTTGTCCTGTCTATTTGTTAATAAATTTAGTTAACCAATTTATTCATTAAATAATTAATGGGAAACTATTAGGATTGTCTGGTATTTGTGGGTATTATCGAAAAAGTTCAATTCCCAAAACTTATTAAAAACTTATGATATGATTGGATAGGATTGAAAAGGATATGATAGATTTGGATAGGTTTGGATAAGATTGGATAGGATTGGATGCCCTTCATCGTGAAATATAAAGTGTGTCGTAGCATCTTCTACAATTAAAATAAGAATCATGTCATGCTACCCCATATTTATAAAATCCAATTTTAGGTAAAAATAGAATCAAATTTTATGTGAAAAGCGATATGCAGCAATTAGTATTCGTACTTTTTTTTTGTCGTATCAAAAGTATTGTAAATATATTGAGTTATGGTTTACCATAAAAATTGAATGATTAAATATTATTTTAACCGGCGTTTCCAACCACAATCTTTAAACCATTAAACAAAAGCTTTCAGTTTTATCAACTTCGGTCACAAATTCGAATAAAATTAGCAACCTAAGCCAATGTTATAACGATTTACAAAACAGTTTTAGCATTTAAATGTATAAAACCCCAAATCACTTTCCATTCAACAAACGTGATGAAATTATCAAAACACATTAACAAAACAATCGTACAAAGATACAAGGGTAAGGAAAACTTAGTATTTCCACCTGTAAAAATCATTGATGTAAAAGGAAATCGAATTAAATTTTCGACATAAAATTTTCCTTTTTTTTATTTTATTTATTGTTTATTTTATATTTTCGATTTCGTTTAATAAAATTGATTGATATGGTTTCCTAGCCTGTGTAACTATTTATACACATTTTTATGGTTATTTGTTACGTTTCTGAAACATAGTTTTAGCACATTAAATTTGATTTATTTCCCTAAAGTAAAATTGTATTCGGCTATGGGGATGGACATAGAATTTAGAAATAATTTTCACATTATCATTTTGTAGTATATTTTTATATTTCGTATAAATTTTATTGAAATAGAAGAAACAATTAAAAAATTATTATGTAGGAAAATCATACCTGTTTTTAAAGGGCACACTTTGAAATCTAAGTTGCAGAACTGGCGACGAGGATACAAACAAACAATATTTTTTAATTATTTTTCAGCAATTTTTTTCATGTCTTCTTTATTTTCATATTTTTTTTTATTTTTCTTTGTTAAACCTTAAAAATTTTTGTGTAATCGAACACACAAAAAACATTATTTTTTTTTAAATTATTATCATATAATTTAATTATAATTGATAATAATTTTTTTTTTATGGAATTCAATAAAATAATTTTTTTAACAATTTTTTTTTGTAATTTTTGAATATTTCATTAAATTTGATAAATTAGTTTTCATTTACTTTTTTTTTTTTTTTTAATTTTTTAATTAAAACATTTTTTATAACAAAAAAAAACTATAGTAGTACATAATAATAATAATAATAATAATAATTATAATAAATATTTGTTATTATTTTGTTTTACTTTATGTAGTGTAACATTAAATTTTAATGTGGGGTTTAATTTTTTTAAAAATAACACCCCACTGTAATAGTTAATGACTAAATCCAGGTAACCCAGATTTAATTTCATGACTACCTAATGAAGCTGTACCATCACTACTTATTATTAATTGAAGGCCTGGGGCTGAAATAAACAAAATAAAATAAATTTTAGCAAATAAAGATTTATTATTATATTGATGTAAAACGTATCAAACCACACAAACAGCACCGGTTTTGGTTAGATTTTGATTTGAATTAGATTTTGGAATCTTAAGATTTTTCGTTGCGACCACGACATCACTACCGCCATAAAGAAAAACGTAAACTTTTTATTTCACCACAATTTAAAATTGTGTGAAGTAATGCAATCTATCGTAAAAAAGAAAAATCTTACAAACCATATTTTGCTTTTTCTTTTATTTTGGACCATCCTCTATCTAAATAGCCAATTAAAATTTTGGTGTACGTCTGTATGTTCGTGGGTGGTGTGTGTGTGTGGGTGACATTTCTGCATAGAATCTTGATGAAAATTTGGCAAATGATACAGGTTCACTTGAAAATGGAAGATCTGAATTCATTTTAAATTTGGACAAAATGGCGAGGGGTCTCACGAACACATCTAAGTTTAAATCTTGGATAACTTCTAATCCCGACAATTGATCTTATTGAAACTTTGTATATAAGGTTTTAGTACAGTTTCCAATATTTCTGCATATCAACTTCCGGTTTGTCACTTCCGGTTAAAAAGTTTTTTTTTCAAATGTTTATCCCTACTGTAGCCTACAATTACCGATCGATTTTCATGAAACGTTGGAAAAAGCTTTCAAGTATCATGTGATACTTGAAAGCTTTTATCAGCTTTTGAAGCAAATTGGATAAAGGGTTGAGTGGTCCACCATACAACAGGTGGTTTTTTCCAATATTTTTTATGTTTGTTGGGAGCATAAAACATTCGTTCGTGAATGAATTTTGATGACACTTTGAAAAAGATGCAAATATGTATGACAAAGAACTGATTAGTTTTTGAGCGATAGTGACCGAAGTGGTGTGGGGTCCGCCCGGAGCATCTGTTTTTTCGAAAGCTCAATAAAATCTGTACCTGATAATCGAATTGAATGAAACTTGGAACATCAGCATTTAGTATGGTTCACAACAGTTCTGCATAGCAACTTCCGGTTTTTCACTTCCGGTAAAAAAAATTTTTTTGTACTTTTTTTAAGCTTTTTCAGTGTCTTTATGCACACTCAGCCTACAATAAAGTGCTTATGATTAAACTTATGAAAAAGGTTTCAATTAGTGTGAAAAGATAATTATCATCTTTTGCGACACATTGTTCGAAGTGGCGGGGGGTCTACCATACAAATGCTGACTTTTCATACTTTGTTTTTAAAGTTTGTTGGGAGCATACAGACTTCATTCATTAATTTATTTTAATGACAATTAGAAAAAAGATGGAGACTTAAATAACAAAGAACTGATTAGTTTTTGGACAATATTGAAGTAAGTGGCTGGGGGCCTACCGTACACCTGTTTAAATAAATAAATTTTGATGCCATTTTGGAAAAAGATGCATTTATGTATAGCAAGGAACTGATTATTTTTTGAGCGAAAACTGTGAAACTTGATACATAACCATTTAGTACGGTTCACAACAGTTCTGCATCCCAACTTCCTGTTTGCCACTTCCGGTTAAAATTTTTTTTTACTTTTTCTCGTACAACAGAATTTATGTTTGATGAGATACTACTGCTTTCTTTAATATTTTTATAATTAGAACTACGCGAAATCCATAACATTGGTTAGCTTTTAATTAAATATTATGTTATGGATGGATGGATATTAGCTCTTTATATATCCAGAACACTATGTTTCCAGAGCTGTGGTGAAGTCAGCCTATGCATCTCCGTCGCAATACTTTTTTAATATTTTTGTAACGTAGAAACTTTGACTCGCTCAAACACACGGTGATCCGCAGCAATATTATACCATTTTTTGGAACATTCTTTGATTCGCGTTAAAATACCGAGGGTTTTAGAGAAAAGCGTGCCTATGCGGAAATTAAAAAAAAAATTAAATCAACTCACCTTCAGCTGATTCTTCCAGCTGGTCTAACTTAGCATCTTTAAATAATTCATCAATCAAAGAGTCTGGATTCACTCGTGTTCCTTCCACCTGTCCAGACAAAGTAGGTCCACTTGGATCATATAATCCACATTTTTTTCTTCTTTCCGCTGATGATTTCATTCGATCTAATGAGCCCGTTTCACTCATTGTAATCGAACTTGAACTAGGATTTCTAAAACATATAAATAAAAATTATTTAAAAACTGGTTTGCACATTCTTATTAAATTTTTTTAAAATTACATACAGAAAAAATAACTAAAATGATTTTTATACTTTGAAACCATAATGATGTGCACATATTCACAAAATGTGAGTATATAATTTACAGAAAAAGCATAACAAGGTAAATAAATATACAAAAACTAAATAAATGATAAACTATTTTACATATTTATATAGTTTGAGTGAGTTAAATTAATAGTTCTACATTTAAATAAATTATAAATAATATTTGTTACACCAAATTTATACATAACCAGACAAAATTTAATTAAATGGCATTGCCACAAATAAATTTACAATGAAACTACAAAAAAAAAACAAAAATAATTAAAATGATTAGTGAAAAGACAAACATGTTAGTACTAGGCCGCCTAGCCAAAGAAGATGAAGACATTGATGGAAGTGGAGAGCAGGTATCCCCTGATGGGGAATCCAATTCATTACATGGACTTGTTGCTGTCAATACACTTAGCTGCCTTTGACTACCATCTAGAAGACGTCGATGTAATACAGATGGATTCCTAATTTATTAAGTTAAAAGTAGTTTTGTTTTAGATGAAATTATTCTTTATTCGTATAAACTTTAATAATTTTTTAAGTTTTAAGAGTAAACCTATGAAGTTAGATAGCAGACTTAGTTAAGAAATAAAAACAAACACAGCTAAATTTTTTGATGATCTCATGATTTAAAATTTCCAAGACAGTTTGTTAAAATAAAAATAGGTTTAGATGCAAAAATAAAAACTTTCGTCATCAGCAAAACGCAGCAGTTCTAAGTTCATCAAGATCCAAAAACACCCAAATCCAATCGTCAAGTATTATATAATTCAACTATAGTGATTAGAACTGTAGAAATAAGCTCGGTTCATCAAAAAACACAAAATTCAAGATTGTAACATCTAGAGTGACAGTGGATGCTGCGCCATACGAAACCGTCATTTTTGTTACAGTAACGCAACTAAAGACATATATGGGACACTAAAGAGAGCTACCAGAAAAGCACAAAGCATTTTACCAGTTAAGAAACAAGATCATTATTAGCAACTCGCTGCCGAGTCTGGTGTTTGCCTGTATTGGTGACCGGTAACTAATTTTTAATTTCAAGGCAAGCATTGTGAGGCATGAGGCCAATTATCAGAATTTGTGTTGGTTTATTTTACTTTCTTCCCAACTAGTGCTTCCTACACATACGTGGTACATACAATAATATTTTATCATTTCACCTTCACCTACTGTAGCTAAGGACGTCAACGATAAAGCATTTTCTATGAAGCACTGGAAGAGGTTTTGTATAAGACGCCATTTTAATCGCTGCGGAGAGACTATTCGACGGCCCAAAACTCTATTTTATGAAACTTTAGATGCAACAAATCTATGTTGACGCTATTCAGAACCAGATCAAATCTTTTTCTGACTAGTTAGTTTGTTGAAGAATATTAGCATATAAGCTTTTCAATTAAGGATTGAAGTGTATGTGCTATCACAACAAGCTATCGACTATCAACAATATCATGTGAATAAATTTAGTACACATGTTGGCGTACGCTAAGGATGTCATTATTATCTGTCTAATGGCATAGGTACAAATATAAAAATAGAATCGTTGCAGGTAGTTTAATTTTTATTTAACTAAACTTATGATCAGTGCTTCTAACACGGACCTAATTCGTATAATTCAGATACCCGTTAGAAATAACATATGTAATCTAAATTATAAACAAATTCGAAAGATGGAGTGGAAGACGCTATGAGCAACACCATAAACGATGTTCTTATACAAAGAAACTATCACGGCAGTTAACAAACACCAAATTTAGTTAACTATTTTGTCTTTCCGGTTCGGCTATCTCCACGTTCCCTACCAATTAAGACGCCGGACTCGCCATACAAGAACGAAATATTTTCAAATTGCAACAAATTGCTGCCGATGACGAGGCATTGCAATTACAACAGTGAATAAAAAGTGGGCGTGCCTGAGAATGGACGTAACTCGTCTCAGCTATTGGATGATAAAATATTTAACGTAGGCGACTGTATTTGGACTAAATTCAATTTGAAGAAAACGACTTCTATGTAGAAGTCATATTTTGTACGAGAGCCTTTTTCACCTTTTTCTGCTTATTTAAATTTTTTATGATCCGCAAAACTTCGAAAAATGTAAAAAAAAACGTGGGTCAAGAGGAACAAGATTGATGAGATTGAGAGTTTACAAGATTTTTAAAACGAATCAGTAAATTTTCAAAAATAGCAAAAAATCTTTGGTTTGAAGCCTATTATTTTCTTCTGTATAGGACTCGATATAATTTTGAAATCAGTCATCCTGTTGACGACCCTGTTATAATAGGTTTCTACTAGGATTGCTTGGTTTAAGCATGCCTAGTTTCTAAAATGAAAGAAATAATGTACCTCGATATCCAAACTGCGATGTAGACGGCATGGTAATTTTACCGCTGTTTCGAGTGAACATGTCTAATATTCAAAACTGGATAGTTCGACATTGCTCCTACATGGAGCATAAACTCCAAAATAAATTAACCTTATGACACACTGATTTATATTTTAGATTCGTCCTAATTAGAATAAATTATATAAAAGAGTTTCAGAGTTGGTTTTAACGTCACCAACCCATCCCAAATCAACGATTGTCGATGACATTTTCTGCTTTTGTTACTGAAAACCTTTGTTTTGTAGATTAACCTTACCTGAATCTTTCATAAAACTGTTTGTTTTTATTTCTTATAAATTAAGATTTAGACAAAACTCTCCTGAAAAAAAATCTTCTTCTTTATCTAAACTAGCAAACTCTAGCAAACTTTGTTAACATAAGAAAAATTCAACAAGAAAAGCACAAAAAACCAAAAAAAAAAAACCATTAAAGCATAACTCAATCGATGAAAAGTTTTTTTTTGTTTTGTTTACATTTTCACGCTATTATTTAAATGATTTTCCCCAAGCAGTTAGAAGATGAATAAAAACAAAAGAGAAATTGATGATTTTTGATTTTCACATTTCCTGGTTTATGATTTTCTTTTTACCTTTTCGTACTCTTATTCCAACAAGAGTTTATAATATTATCATTCATCGAAGATCGTGTTTTCATATCCAACGAGGACGAAGGATGATTTCGATTGAAATTAATATTATTACAATATGACTGTGTGCCACAAAAGTAGCCATCGGATTGTCTTAATATTGCTGAATTTATTAGTTTATTATTTGTACTTAAATGATAACTTCGTCGATAGCCTCTTTCAAATGGAGTTCGTAGTAGTACAGTATCAAATTCATTAATTTGATTAATATTATTATTAGAATTCAATCGATTTTTATCAATTATCACATCATCATTTGTATAGTTACTGTTGTTATCATCATCTGAGCTACCACAATTCTGTGAATCAGAATCATTTTGATTTTGATAGTGACAGCATGATTCTGGTACCGAAGATATACGATTACGAGAATTACTGATATCTCTAGAATTTCTACGATTTGTTAGCGGTGTTAAAAATGGATCAAATTCAATTGGTTCCGATGAAAGTATATCCGGAATTGTACCTAACGATTTCATTCGAGTTAAATTACTTTCAAACATATTTTCAAAAATTGAGCTACCAATATATTTCGTATCACCAACACTAAATTTCTTTTTACGAAACGTTGTGGTGCTAGTGTTATTAACAAAACCATTTGTATTTATATGTTTATTTTCATTTTTTATCGGTAAATTAAATGATTTTTTACTTTCGGTTGGAGACGGACTTGTTAACAATAATTTTTCTATATCACTAAGTCGTTTTTGATGTTCATTTTCATCAAAGACTAAATTCGTAAGCGATCGCATACGAGCCATCCCGAAACGTTTTAACTCAAATTCTTTTTTTAATTTTAAAAAATCTTTCGGTGTTGCACCAAATGACCGTTCATCCATACTTAGATTTCCCATCGATTTCATTCGTTTCAATTCATTATTATCATGAAAACTCGAATCACTTATATTCGAATAATCATCGTATAACGAGAAAACATTTTTTTTCATTGGAATATTACCGGTACTATGAATTTTTGCTATTTTATAATTATTTAATTTTGTTATGTCATTGAATGGTGTACCAAATTCTTCTATACCAGAATCCTGTTGCATATCATCCTCATTTTCATGAACCACAGAACAATTTGGTGTTGAAAATATTTCATTTTCTGAATCAGGACTTTTTGGCATTTTTAATTTCATTGATGATGTGTAACCTTTTTGATAAATTCTATTAAAATTATAAGACTTGTGATATGATGACCTTAAATAAAATGAGAAGAAAAAAATCAAAATAAAAAAAAACAAAAAAAATCTTAAAAACAAACAAACCAAAAATATTATTAGTCAATAAAATCAAAAGTTTTGTGTCTGGCATATTAGAAGAAAAAGATTATTTCAAATTGATGCATTCGTTTCATGATGGCTGGTGCTTTTGTGTTAGTATATTATCTATGGTTAGTTATCAATTTAGAAGGTGCAAGTTATTTAAACTTGTGCTTGAAAGGAGAGAAAATATAAGTTGCTCTATATTATAGGTATATTATATACATTATTACTCAATCATGCAGTTGAGTTAAATTAATTGTTATTATTGTATTTTGTAGTTCAACCAGACCCTGTAGCCCCAACAAGCTAATTATATAAATTATTTATAAAAAGGTCAACCTAGACAACCGTATAAAATAATTGTCAAATTGTACCTTCGAAATTCATTGTATTAAGTTCAACACATGATATCAGATACAAAATTGTTTTCATTAAATTCTGAGTTAAATAGAGTTAGTTATGTGAAAGACCCAAATTTTTTATAATTTTCCTAAAACTGATATATGCAAAACAAAATAAAATATTGGGATGCTAGTTGAAACAAATGCTTTTTCAAATAACGCCAACTCGAATCAGTACACAAATCATTTTTTTTAATCCTCACAAAATGAATTTATATTAGGCACATCGTATATCGCAACTCGTTCAAAAATTTGCAAATTATCTATCATTTTGATGTTTTGTCAATTTTTCGGTTGAGTCGATTGATATCAAATGCACCATTTTGAAAAATATTGGAATGTTGCTAAATTTAAAATCTCTTGAAAAAAAAGTGTTTTAATTTTTTTATTTTGGGATACACGCTTAGAAATTCATCTCTCACATTCCAGAAAATGAATTATTTTTTATTAATGTTTTATTCACATTTTTGTATTGGAATTTTTTTCATGAAATTCGGCAATTTTATTATTGAGCTTCTGACATAAAATCTTTTATAAGAAGAATTAACTTTCGAGCTAGGATAGTACCACCTCAAATAGTGACGCACGGCATTGAGTTGGGCAAAAAAACTATGTTTTTTTTAATGTGAAATTGTGAAGACATTTTTTGGTTTGGAAACGATTGATTTTTTTATCAAGAGAACAATTTGTTTGATTGAAGCAATAATTACGCCAATGAAGCTAAGCAGTAATGCTGAACAAGTAGGAATACAAAACTTATAATAAAAAATATTTGGATTACAAATTGGACCACTTCATTTTACGGATGGAGTGTAGGGATTTGACAATGTACGTTAAAATAAAATCACTTCCATGTTACTATGCTACAAAATTGGCGCCCAAACCGGGACAGATAAGTTGCGGCAATAAAATTTGATAGGTGGTATTATGAAACCATACTACATTTTTCCTGGTTTAATTTATTAATAGATAATGAAAAACTTTTGTCTTGAATTACAGACAATTATTTTTTGTTTAATGAAAACAGTTGGAAATTTGAGATTCTGAATATTTTTTCTTATACTAATAAATTCACATTAAACAAGACTAAAAATGTTATTGACAAATGTTGTTGATTTCAGACTGATTTTCTGCTTGGGGTAAAGTTTTCTCAATTTACGAGAATAGTAATAGAGTTTCAAATTATTTTGTGTTTTGATTCTACTGAACAAGTGAATGAAGTGATTGATTTCATTCATCAATTGTAACTGATGTAATGGCCAGTCAGAAAAAAAAATTGAAAAAAGAAAAAGAGCGGCCTAAATAAGGTGATAATTGCTATAACGTGCGGCTATGTATTTCGTAGGACCTGTATCGCTTGAGATTTAGAGTCGATGAAAAACTGTTCAACCTGTCAAACCCCATTTCGAGTCGACGAACTGGAGTGCGTAAGCTAGGTTCCTACTCATCAAGGCGTAGCCGTAAAAAAAGGTACCGCCTCGTTAAAAAAAACTTCCCAACGCTTTTGGGACGATGCAGCTACCGCAACCCAATCTGACAGCCATGCCGGGAGATTAGTGAGGACGAAATACATCCTATTCAAAGCCGTCTCCTCCGCAAACCTATGACCTGTAAATAAAACTTCGCCAACTCTGACTCATATTTGTGAAATACCAGTTGCGACTGCCGATGGAAAGCCTGATTCAAGATATTTGCATCCCATTTATTATGGACTGTAAGCAGTAGGGTGTCCCACCAAAATAGCTTTATTTAAATTTTCACAACCTCGAACCGGAATTAGGTTCTTTATGGTCTAAAAAGCATCCCTGAATTTTTTCATATTTAAAAAAAAAATACCACTCGCTATTTTATTTTTTATGTTCAAGGAGCAAGGAAAACGAGATACAATCAGTTTTTCGCATATAACTTTTTCAGTTTTGATTTTACAAATAAACTGTTTGTATAAAAGTTTCAGATCTTGAACAAATACATCTAGTTTTCTCTTGGTTTATACGAAACAAAAATTTTCAAGCTAAAAAAGGACGATTTTTTGTAGTCGAATTTTAAAAAAATAACAAATATCGTTCGTTTTTCGGCTATAACTATTTAAGTTTTGATTTTACAAAAAAAATTTATGAACAAAAATTGTAGATTTTGAAAAAATACATCGATTTTCTTCTTTGTTCAAGCAAAAAAAGATTACAAGTAATAATAATTTTTTTCTAAAATCGAAAATGAAATAGTTATAGGCGAAAAACCAACGTTATTTGTTATTTTTTAAAATTCGACTAGAAAAATCGTTCTTTTTAATCGTTCTTGCTTGAAAAAATTTTTTTTGTTTAATCAAAGAAAAAAATCGAAGTATTTTTAAAGATCTACAACTTTTATTCGTACGATTTATTTGTAAAATCAAAACTGAAAACGAAAAAGAAAATTTTCTTGAACGAAGAAGAAAATCAATGTATTTTTTTAAGATCTACAACTTTTGTTCACAAAATTTTTTTGTAAAATCAAAACTGAAATAGTTATAGGCGAAAAACGAACGATAGTAGTTATTTTTTATAGTTCGACTACAAAAAATCGTTCTTTTTAATCTTGAAAAAATTTTTTTTGTTAAAACAAAGAAGAAAATCGATGTATTTTTTTAAGATCTACAACTTTTGTCGATAAAATGTTTTTATAAAATCAAAAATTAAATAGCTATATGCGAGAAACGAACGATACTTGTTATTTTTTTAAAATTCGACTACAAAAAGTTGTCTTTTTTTAGCTTGAAAATTTTGAAAATTTTTGTTTCGTATAAACAAACTCGATTTTTTGTATAAACAAACTCGATGTATTTCTTCAAGGCCTACAACTTTTGTTGACACAATTTTTTTGCAAAATCAAAACTGAAACAGTTATAGGCGAAAAACGTTATTAGTTATTTCTGTAAAATTCGACTACAAAAAATCGTTCTTTTTAACCTTGAAAAATTTTTTTTGCTTAAACAAAGAAGAACATCGATGTATTTTTTTAAGATCTACAACTTTTGTCAACAAAATTTTTTTGTAAAATCAAAAACGAAATAGTTATAGGCGAAAGACGAACGATATTTATTATTTTTTAAAAATCGTCCTTTTTTAGCTTAAAAATTTATTTTCTTATAAACAAAGAGAAAAGTCGATGTATTTCTTCAAGGTCTACAACTTTTGTTCACGCAATTTTTCTGTAAAATCAAAACTGAAAAAGTTATATGCGAAAAACTGATTGTATCTCGTTTTCCTTGCCCCTTGAACATAAAAAATAAAATAGCGAAGCGAGTGGTAAAATTATTTTAAAAAATCTGAAAAAATTCAGGGATGCTTTTTAAACCATAAAGAACCTATTCCGGTTCGAGGTTGTGAAAATTAAAATAAAGCTATTTTGGTGGAACACCCTAGTAAGCAGTCTACATTTGTCCGTGACACACCAAGCAATGAAGCAAATGTTATACGGATAACTACCGCGAGTGATAGAAAGACTATCTATGTCCCGAGGTCCGAAACCACGAGCATTCCAGTAATATGAGGTACTGGAAGCATCGCAGTAGTAGGTATTGGAATGAGTTTTCACTGGTACACTGATAGAGATGGTTGCAATTGGAATAGCTGTGATTAATTTCTTTTGTAACGACCAGACATTCATTGAAGACTTGGGGTTCATTTCAAGCTTCACTGAAAAAGTTTCAAGTAATTTATAGCCAAAAAAAAATCAACATTCGCTAAATTTTACCTATAACGGGATGGTTCAAAATACATCCCGAATTTAATTTTTCCCGATGGAAAACCATAAAAAATTGAATCAAAACTAGACGTCAATCGTGTTCTACATCTAAAGGATTTCGTAAAATGTTACAGAAATTTCTAGACGATTCGCATTCATCCAACATTACTTTTCGAACTTGTTAACATATCGATCAGAATTAACGCTTACCATTCACAGATGATGTTGATTCACATTTAAATTCCATTAGCATGATGCACATTTAAATAATTGCATAAACTGACAAATATCTAGATGGCTAGGACTCAAATCCAAGGCGATTTTTAGATGGGAAATTAAAACCGGAGCAAAATAACTAATGTCAACATCAAAAAACGTTGGAAAACCTGGCTTACATTGGTTAAGACAGTGCCATTTTCACAAGCTGGCATCATTTTGTGTTAAACTAGATCCAAAATAACAATTATTCACTTAAAAAACGTTTAAGCAAACAAACTCTCCGTAACAAAGCGACAACCAATCTAATTCATGTTACAGAAAATATTCATATAAACAGTAAATGTCTACTCCAACCGTCGAACAGTGTTTGAATGATTACGAAAAATTTGCTCTTGTAATGAAAAAAATCACTCGCCGGGAGTGTGGTTATTAGTAGATCTCAGCGTCTTTTTAGTTTGAATTGAATTGATGCAAAGAAAATAAAGTTTCAGCGATATTTAGTTTGAAATAAAATATTTGAGATGTTTTACGTTCAATTTGTGAAACTAATTCTGCACAACCTAATATTATTTGATCGTTGCTTTTATTTAAAAATTTGTTTGTCGATATCGAAAATTCATTTCTGACAGTATAAGACACTGTCTGTCTTATCAAACAAAACTCTAAAAACTGTATTTTATTCTAGAACGATTCTTACCAACCAACTTATTAAATCCCTTTGATTAAATATCAGTAACATTTATCAAAAGTCTTGATATATTACACTAACTAAGATCATAAAAATTTAAATCACCAAATCTTTTTCTATAAAAATTTTTTAATACATCAAATCATTCAGCACATCTTTAAATCCTACTTCAATTTCCAGCGCTTTAAAATTCAATTTATAAAAGTATTAAAAAAATATATTTTATTATGCAACTCATTCCCTAATACTGTTTAAGGCCACAGATTTATTAAAGTTTTTAGAATATTGGTTGGTTTGCTTTAGTTTTCTTTTTCATTTTTCTCCTAAGAAAAAGATAAGAAAGATAAATGCGGTTGTGGTACAATTTTAATATTCTTTAAAAAATGTCACATTTCACAAGAAAATTTTACCATATTAATAACAAAAATTACATTTAAAGAAATTTAATTCAATAACAGTCATAGCTTTTTTAAGATGCAAATAGTAGTAAAATTTATCTAAATCTAATTAGGTTTAATCAATAATAGAAGTGCATTGATTTTAAGTTCTTATTAGGTTTGGTATCTACATGCATTTGTCAGATAAAAATTCTAAAAGCCAAGAACTTGATTAAGAGAATAATTTATTAATATTACGAATATTTTCGTATTATTAACAAATTATTCATTGAGTCAACGAAAGTAGTGCAACAATTGCCGTTTAGTATTATAACAAACTTTTTCGTCGACGTATTACGATTCTATACTTTAAAAAAGTAAATACGGAACCCTTATAATGAGACTTCGGTATCTGTCCCAGATTCTTTATAAGAGATTTTCTCATAAACTATAGGTGTTATCAACTTGAAATTTGCTACAGTTATAAAAAGTGTTTATCTATCTCTATTGGAAAATTTGGTTATTAAACATAGATAAGGAGATAAGGAGAAACAAAGTTTTTTGTAAGGAATCGAGTTTGGTGTTATATATATTTTGACCGCATGGAAAGAGCATTTTATGTTGATTCGTAATTTGTTTTATCTACGGGTGTGGCAATCCCGATAAGTCCAGTTCCTGTTGACATATGAGTAAAAATGAGTAAAAATAAGATAATAATATCACTGGCAATAGTAATGAGATTTCACTACTCTAGTCACGGTGGAGTTTTAAGAATGCTGGCAGTTGAGTTATATTCAGTCAACGGTGGCACCCTCAATCCTAATTATGAAATACTCCTTGATGATGACACGTTATTGCTTGTTCGAAAAATCAAGTTTCCTATATCTTGGATTTAATGATTGAGGAAAACATTGCATCATATGATCAAGGAATATATCATATTTTGGTATGTGATAGGATTTATTGGTTGGTTGGTTATTAATTTATAAAAAAAAAAATGGCGTCCATCAGCACCTTAAAACGCATGTTGTCGTGGGACCTTCGTCTTAAAAGGTTTTTATGTGTGGTTTTGACACATATTGTAATTCTACTACATAACACATTTTATCAAAATAAAATCTGATGTAAACAAATTTAAATAAATATAAAAAAACCAAGCCTGTGGGTTTTCTGACCAATCCCGCCATCCACTCTATATCCGAACATAGAAAAATATAGCGGTCGGTTCACCTTCAAAATGATACTAAGAGATTTCAAAAAATTATTATAAATTTTTGAAGTTGACGACTGGTGTCATATGAAAGATGAATTTGTTTCAATTCCATAGCAATTTTTTTTTTAATTTTTAACGGCACAGTTTTCGACTTTGTTTCAAAAATGTGAATTTTTACTTCATCATAATTTTAAATTGTGTGAAGTAATGCAATCTATCGTGAAAAAAAATCTTAAATACCCCAAATTTTGTTTTTTCTTTTGTTTTGGACCATCCTCTATCTAAATTGCCAATAAAAATTTTGGTGTACGTCTGTGTGTGGGTGTGTGGGTTTGTTGAACTTTCTGCATAGGATCTTGATGAAACTTTGGCGAATGATACAGGTTCAGTTGAAAATGGAAGATCTTGATTCATTTCAAATTTGGACAAAATGACGGGGGGTCTCCCGAACACCTCAACTTTTAAATCTTGAATAACTTCTAATCCCGGACTATGATCTTATTGAAACTTAGTATATAAGGTTTTAGTACAGTTTCCAATATTTCTGCATACCAACTTCCGGTTTGTCACTTCCAGTTAAAAAAACAATTTTCTAGGTGTTTATCCCTACTGTAGCCTACAATTACCGATCGATTTTCATGAAACGTTGGTAAAAGTTTTCAAGTAACAAGAGAAAGATTTTAACAGCTTTTGGAGTACATTGGATCTAGGGTTTGGGTGTCCACCATACAACAGGTGGATTTTTTCACAATGTTTTTATGTTTGTTGGGAGCATAAAGCATCATTCGTGAATGAGCTTTGATGACACTTTGGAAAAAGATGCAAATATGTATGACAAAGAACAGATTAGTATTTGAGCGATAGTGACCAAAATGGTGTGGGGTCCCTGGAGCACCTGTTTTTTTGAAAGCTTTATAACATCTGTACCTGATAATCGAATTGGATGAAACTTGGTACATGAGTATTTAGCACGGTTCACAATAGTTCTGCACCCAACTTCCGGTTTTTCACTTCCGGTAAAAATCTTTTTGTTTGAAGTTTTTTCAGTGCCTTTAAGCACACTACAGCCTACAATAATGAAGTGATTATGATGAAACTTACGAAAAAGGTTCCAATTAGTGTGAGAAGATAATTATCATCTTTTGAGACACATTGATCAAAGTGCCGAGGGGTCTACCATACAATTGCTGACTTTTCACACTTTGTTTTTAAAGTTTGTTGGCAGCATACGGACTTCATTCATTAATCAATTTTAATGACACTTTTAAAAAAGATGGAGACTTAAATGACAAAGAACTGATTAGTTTTTGGACAATATTGGGATAAGTAGTACGGGGCCTCCCGAACACCTGTTTACTGTGTCACCATTTTTTCAATGTTTGTTGGGAGCACACAGCATTCGTTCGTGAACCAATTTTGATGACACTTTGGAAAAAAATGCAAACATGTATGGCAAAGAACTGATTAGTTTTTGAGCGATAGTGAGCAAAGTGGTGGGGGGTGTGCCATACACCTGTTTGGCTCAAAGCTCAATAACATCTGTACCTGATAATCAAATTGGATGAAACTTGGTACCTGATAATCAAATTGGATGAAACTTGGTACATTAGCATTTAGTTCGGTTTGTAACAGTTCTGCATCCCAACTTCCGGTTTGTCACTTCCGGCAAAAAATGTTTTTTTTTTAATTTTTGGAAGTTTTTTCAGTATCTTTATGCACACTACAGCCTACAATAATGAAGTGATTATGATGAAACTTATGGAAAAGGTTCCCATTAGTGTAAGAAGATAATTAGCATCTTTTGGAACACATTGATCAAAGTGGTTAGGGGTCTACCATTCAACTGCTGACTTTTCACACTTTGTTTTTTAAGTTTGTTGGGAGCATACAGACTTCATTCAATCAATTAATCAATTTAATCAATCAATTTTAATGACACTTTGAAAAAAGATGAAGGCTTAAATGACAAAGAACTGATTAGTTTTGGACAATAGTGGGATAAGTGGTGAGGGTCCTCCCGAACACCTGTTTATTGTTTCAATGTTTGTTCGGAGCATACAACATTCGTTCGTTAAGTAATTTTGATGACACTTCGCAAAAAGATGCAAATATGTATGGCAGGATACTGATTAATTTTTCTAGCGATAGTGAACAAAGTGGTAGGGGTCCCTGGAGCACCTGTTATTTTGGAAGCTCAATAACATCTGTACCTGATAATCGAATTGGATTAATCTTGGTACATAAACATTTAGTACGGTTTGCAACAGTTCTGTATCCTTAGTTCCGATTTGTCACTTCCGGTAAAATTTTTTTTTTACTTTTTCTCGTATAACAGAATTTAGGTTTGTTGGGATACTACTGCCTGCTTTAATATTTTTATAATTAGAACTACGCAAAGTCTATAACATTGGTTAGCTTTTAATTAAAGTATTTGATGTATATTAGCTCATTATATATCCAGAACACTATGTTTCCAGAGCTGTGGTGAAGTCAGCCTATACATCAGCATCGCAATATTTTTTTCTGATTTGTTTGCATATACTTTTAATGATTAAAACAATGCTGTTCTCCAGTTTAGATGAAAACTCGATTATAAAATGAATATTGGTTTGAAAACGATCAATCGCTTTTCTATAAACCCAAACGATTATCATTTCACGAACGCAATGAAGTTTAAAAAAAATGATAATGAGCTTTTGGACAAAAACATTATTAGAATAATTCGTTCAATTCAATTCAGTCAATAAAAAAATGATTTCTTTACTCGATGTGAATATTTTTTCAATTAAGCAAAAGCAAGTGAAGGATCGATTTCAGTTTCATCTTACGAAACGTCTTTATTTATGGCAGCACGAATATTCGGATATGGCTTTTGGTTTAACGACCGCATCATCTGTTTTTCAGAAGTGCGCCTATTTATGGAGAAATGTTAGAACATGGTAATTCATAGAAAATTTCTGTCAGTAGTATTTGAAACTTTCGAACAATTATATATTTATGTAACCTTTGAAGTTAAAGCATTGTTTGATTCAAATGACCAAATTATAACGTTTCAGAAATTAACTCAATTATACAAAAGTGCAATTTTCAGACTAAATCTAATTGCAATATTCAAACCTTTAAAAAAAAAATATATTTCTATTAAAGTTGTTCACAGAATAGAGTTTCGATTAGCACTACTTGAAAGCATTTTGCCATTAGCTAATGTAAACAAGACAACACATATAAGTATTCAGAATCATAAATAAATTGTTTGAGATAGTCATCTAGCCTACTTTCCCGACGTATTTCAATAAACTTACAAATGAATCGAAAACGTTATTGGACACCAAAAAAATCGTTTCCCCCAATTTTTTTGCAATGATCTGAAAGTTATAAATTCTAAAATTATTGAGTAATAAATGGATTTTGAGATTAATTATTTGTAGTTGTCAACTTGTTCTACCATAAATAGAAAATTTTGAAATCTATTTCACACAAGATGTATCTCATTTAAAATTCGAAATAAATTCTATATATTTTTAATTAATTTTTGTAATTAATTATTTAGAATAAATTTTTTTTTTAATTGAAAAAAAAAACTGAATCACCTTCACTTTTTTTAAACGAAGTTTATTATTTGGAATAATAAAAGACTAATCACATCTAATACATTATGCGCTATAATTTCCACTTAGTAAAGTAATAATGGCAAATAAATAATTAATAAAAAGATTTGTGCTATTAGTTTTATTATTGTCATAATATGAGTTATATTATCATATATGTGTTTAAAAATTTAAATTAATTATTAATAAAACGACCAACAGACGAATTGTGTTTAAAATTATTGTGGGTAGGATTTGTGTATCAAACGTAAACAAACGTCACATGCCTGTACATCTTTCAAAGGTTTTACAAGTAAATATGCGGATATAAACATTGTGTTGCAGATAGCGTTCGTTTACGTCAATTTTTGTTATCATCTGCTTCGTTTAATACTTTAAACGCATTGAATATAATTTAACGTAATTTTTATGGTTAGATTTTTATTAAAAATGAAAATATAATAAAATAAATGGATTAGATAAAATTCATTGTTTAATGCTAAATTTTTAATTTTTGTTTCAAAGCAAATAAAACATAATCGGAAATTCGCTTCAAAGAAATTTATTGATCTTTGTTATCAAAGGCGAGATATTGTTTTCATTGTTATGGAATGGTTATAAAATCAATATTTATATAGCCACTTATTGAAATAAATAGTTAAGTCAGGAATCTCTTTTTTGTTTAGAATAACAAAGAGATAGCACAAATTTCTCAAAAAAATTAAACAAACTCCCAAATATAATCCACAAAGCAGTGATAATAATTTTATTTTTATCTTTACTATGACAAAAAATCGCAATTATTGAATTTTACTAGATATAGCAAAACAAAACAATTTTATTTAAATTTTGTCACTACAAGGGATGACTTGATAAACAAAACAAATAGAAATTACTCGAACGTAAGTTTTTGTGAGAGAAAAATTATCAAAACATTTGTCAAGACATAGAGTGTAGAAATTGTTCAAACTAAAAGTCATTTCATAATTAATTGTTAAACTAGCTACTTTTCAACCAGCCATGAACATTTTTTTTACAAACATATTAATTTTTAGTATTTGTTAATATAACATTAATCGCAATTTAAATAGAACAAAATTGAAACAAAACAAAATAAAGATAATTAATTAAGATAACAGAAATCAAACAACAAAACAGAAAATTCACAATCATAAAATTTATAAATTTTTTGGTTATTAAGATTTTGGTTTTATGTTCAATAAACCGCCAATTTCCATTTTATTTTTTTTTTATTGCTACATTAAAATGTAAAAGATTAGTTTTCCTTTTCATTGTTTAATCGACGAGTTAGAAATAATTAGTGTATTTACTTTGTAAATAAAATAGTTAAATATTATATTAGAAGGTAAAAATATATTTCCAAAATGTTCTTACCTTGTGTGACCTTGTGTGTCTCCATCTGAACTATGTCTAGAATGTTGACTATGTGAAAAACTACTGTAACTTGACCCTTTGGACATCTAAAATACAAAAAAAAAAATAAAAAAATGTGAAAGTTGAATTTCTATACGAAAAAACGTTGGACAAAGGTAATGTGTTCAAAACAACTCTGAAACAAGAATCGGAAAACTAATAACTTAATAAGGTATCTAATTATTTTAGTACCAGAATTATGTTTGCCAAAACCAGCGCGCAGCGCTAACTGGTTTGTGCTCTGCCTTGTGTGACTGTAACAAACCCAGTTCAATAAGGGTAATAACAAACACACTACTGTGTAAGATTTACAATAAATAGAGTTAGGCATTAGATGGACCGTGTAAACAGGTTATAGACGATAGAAAAGATCTGTAGCAAGGTCGCAGATTTGCAGTCAAACAATAGAGAACGGCATGGAGAATCTTTGAGTTTTTTCTTCAACAGAATTTGAACGGTCTCGAGAAGCGAAATGTCCCAGGTCTAACACAATTACCTCTAATGGAAACAAATGATATGTCAACAACATTACCTTTCGAACCCTTGAGGGATTTAATACGCGATTTAGTGTAACAACGTCCACTACAAAATTCTCTTACGAGTTCAACAGCAATAACGACCAGTTGTGGGATAATTTACACGGGCAAATCTGGGACCAGTCATACAAGCAGAGAAGCTGTTTAACAATTCACCGATTGCTCTTCAGCCATATCAACAGTTTCCACAGTTTCGAGCTGGTGCAGCACCAACTTTGCCATCCGGGGGATACTATGGTAAGCAAACGTAGCAATTTGAGTCGTCACGATTACAACTTGGATCTTTTCTTTACTGGTGATGGTCATTCACTAAATGTTCATGAGTTGATACATCGAGTGAAGTATTATGGGAAGGACTCCTAATGACATTCGGTAACCTTACGGTCTTCGGATGATATAGCTGTTTTGCGTGGTTGCCCGAGCCGTAAACAAAAGCCTTAAGTAAATTATTAATTTTTGGTGGAAATCAATGCTTTAAATCGTCGTTTAGTACATCACTTTTCCCAATCAGAAATTGTTGAAATAGCCAGGGAAGGATTAACAGTGGAGTTGAAGAATGCTAACCAGTAGCAAAAAAGTCATTATTTGTAGTTGCTAAGACAAATCACAGAAAATTAGAAAAGTTTTATCAAAAATTGATAAAAAATGAACAGATATGCCAACAGATAGCGCGAAATACATACAAGTTCGTCAAATGCGAACTGTTGAAAATATACCCAATCTCTTACACATCACAGATGTCTCACAATTAATTCATGTTGCGGTTGACAAAGCATTAAATTCGATAGAATTATCTTCAGGCTGTGTGTTGTGGCCTGGTAGAACGCTGGTTTTCGAACTCAGAGGACCCGGAATCGCATTCCATCTAGGTCAAAGTGTTTTGAATTACAACATTAACAATCATCGGCGCACCGATTTTCCAATTAATCGATAGTCAACTAACATAGTTGATAATTTGGAAAAACTATATGCTTATCACCCATATAAAAATCGATTTAATTAAGTCTTCAAGTCAAACTCAATAAAATTGAGTGAATTGATAAAATTAATACAGATGGAGAACACTTGTTGACAGTCTACGTTCGCATATACGGCAAAACAAAACAGAACATTGCACGCATTGGGCAATATCAGGTATTAATATCAGGTATTAAACCCCGTGGTTCCTGTTTGCTGTTTTAGTTTTTATGAAATTAAATTGTGGTGATCTATTAAATTGTAGTGCGATTGTTTTTGTGAAAAAAAAAGTTTTGCGAAATCAAAAGTAACTGACGTTGAACTTTTCCATTGTAAATTCGTGCATTTTTTAAAAAAAATTTGTATATAAATTTCATCCCGATTCCAAATGGCTGAAAAAAATGTAACCTGGGGCCCTATTTCCGAACACATAAATGTCATCATAATACTGTAAATTCACACAATATTGTGAATTTCGTATTAGGTAGCACCAATTTGGTGAAAATTCAATACAGTATAATTGTAAATCTGACAAGAACAATATAGTTACTGTCAAAATCACAATTTTTCTTGACTTTCTATACAAATTTCATCGATTGGCGTAAAAATTAATTTATAACGCAAAATTAAGTCTTTAATAATATTAAATACATAAACATATTTTTACATATTTAATTACATTTTTCATTTACATTTTTTATCAAACATATTTATTTATTAAACATATTTTGATTTTATTTTGCATCTTTTAAGATTAAAAAGTTAGTTGTCAAAGGTACGAATCTAGTACCAAAAATCTGTTATAATTTTGTAAAAATTTGTTATAATTGGTTTGTGTCTAAGGATTCACAAATATGAGTTACAGAAAACCATTTTTAAACAAAGTTGTTAAGCATTTTGGTGAAATTGACAGTATTGTCGATTGACAAATATGTGTTCGGAAATAGGGCCCCCGATAATTACCCTCCGAATGCAACTTTATTTATTTACCGAAAAATTCATACCCTATGAGATATATGGTCAATATCCGCCATGTGCCATTAGACTACTAAATCTTTTTCGATGATCCACGAGGAATTGATTTATTTAAGTTCGATCAACCAAATGTCTTTATCAGACAGACCAAGTCACTTGCCCAATGCATCAAAACTAACAAACCCAAACTCAAAATAATGCTAGTTTTAAATCTCTCACTAGCTTTCGACTCTGCTAGATCGAATTAAAATTTTCAAAAACGGTTTATATGGTTCTCGAGTTACATTCTTGAACCCTAAACATAATTATGTCAAATTTAACAACGAAAAGTCGTTTGTAAATTGCTATTCTTAATTTAAGAATAATTCTTTTAATTTAATGAAGTTTCTAGATATTTTACAGAGTAGGTCAATTTTAGACAAACTGGGACACCTTAACATTTGCATCATTATTGTTATAAGTTTTTGGCGTATCTCACACTGCTTTGCTTTTTTCAACTAAGTTTTCCTCCCTTTAACCGACTTAATAGGAACCAATTCATTCCACGAAATTTAGATTACAAAATATTGCTACGGTTATAACAAAATTAAAACGAGACATAACACATAATTCTATTCAATTCAACATAAGTGAAGGCAACCTGTACAAAGTTACGAAAACAATATCATAATCAACAATCATCAACAGAATAAAAAAATAACAATAATGATCATGAAACACATAGGATTTTTTTTTTTTTTTTTTTTTAATAAAATGTGTTGTGTAATAGGGTTTAGAATATGTGTCACAACAACACATAAATACCTTTTAAGACCTAGGTCTAGACCTGGGTCCCACAACAACTGGCGTTCTGAGGTGTAGATTAACGCTTTTTTTAAACATCTGTGGGTTGAAGCCACCTGAGACTAAGTGTTCCGGCAAACTATTCCATTTGTACGCAGTTCGGACAAAGAAGTCTCTCTGCGATCTGCCAGTATGACAGCGCGGGATCTTTACCGTTTCACTGGTTGCGGCAGCCGATTGCCGAGTGGAACGGGGGTAAGAATAAGTTTGAGGCATGATGCCGCTGATTTCATCTGAGCACTGCTGATGACGATATTTGTAAAAAACAACGAGGTCAGCAACAGTGCGACGATGTTGTAGGGAATCAAGTTGTGATGTCAAAGTTCGATCACCTACAATTCGTATAGCTCGCTTTTGAACAGAGTCCAAGAGGGCCAAGATGGAAACAGAGGCAGCACCCCAAACTTGACAGCAGTACTCCATACATAGGATTGTTGTTGTTTTAATTTATTTTCTATAACTTTTTTTACAAGTATTTAATCTATTTAATATTTAAGCAAGCATTTTAGGCAGAACGAGATTCATTGTAAACGAAACGGTGTATCTTGTCTATAAAACCGTGTAAATTAGTTAGAAGTTTTTAAATTAGTTTTTGTAAATAAAGTTTCTCGTGTTATTTAATACATATACCTTGTGTATTATTTTGGACATTTCTACAATAAACCGTTGGAGTTTCAGAAGCTATCGGAAGAATATTCTAGATAAAAATATTCTTTGCTGTATTGTTTTCCTGTTGTTGTGGAACAATAGCTGTGTTGGATACTTAATAAAACTTGGTGTGTTTGCTTACTAATCAGTGATCGAATCCAGGAAGAGATTTGAGATTTGCGTTTATCGAATTGAGAGTAAGGCCAATTCGAATTAAGGTGGAAAAACGTAACAACATAAATTTAAAAAAAATACTTACTTGACTAGTGTTACTTGAATTTCTAGAATGACCCATTTCAATGGACATCACACCACTCGATGTTTGCGTAATTATTTGAGGATTTGTATTATGATTTGAATTTGTTAATGTTTCAACATAACTCAGCGACGATGGTGGTTCTGATGATTCAGAATTACCTGAATCTGTGATAAATGTTAATGGATCCAATTCCACGGATTGTTGATTTTCTAAAACAGTTAAAAATAATATTACTTTCAATATGTAAAAATTATGGCAACATATATAATACAATTATTACAACTAAAATACAAGTGAGGTATATAATTTTTGCAAACAAACATAGCCATTAGTTGGTTCATGAAAAACAACAACAAAAAAGCAATGAATATGTACCTAATACTGGTAAAGATTGCGGACCTTTTTTATTTTTTGTCAGCGATCCATGACCATTTGAACCAGATGCTGTTGTAACTACTGATGTTGGAGGTGGGACTGTAGCATCATCTCTTGGTGTACCACGTGTTGAGGAGTTTGTCACAGATGTTACTTGTTTTTCACCATCAACATTTATAATAGTGGCTATGTCATCTTGTGATGTTATTGGTTTTGCTTTTAAATTAGAGGAAGGACTGAAAAATAAAAAATAAAATAACACAGTTATAGTTAAATTAGTTAACACAGTAACAGTTTTTATCGTGAAAGTAATGTTATTTCTACCGCCTCTCTCTCTCTATTGTCTCTCTCTCTCTCTCTCTCTCTCTCTCTCTCTCTCTCTCTCTCTCTCTCTCTCTCTCTCTCTCTCTCTCTCTCTCTCTCTCTCTCTCTCTCTCTCTCTCTCTCTCTCTATCGTCTTTCGCTACCGTCTTTCTTTTGCTTTGGAAATTTTAATTTAAAAAGCGTATTTGACCATTTTGGTGACACCTACGAGTTTAATGTCGAGTGTCGACAAACCTTTAACAATTTCAACGTCATCAGACAACGAAAGAGCTCACTCTAAAACATCGACAGCATTGCGCTTGTACTAATCAATCTTCTCGTAATAGAACTCTAGATTTTTACCAACTAAATGTTTGTTGTAATTTTTGCAAGTGGAAACCAATTTCAATTGGAAAATATAATTCGGACTGTAAAGTTTTTGACTGCATTTAGATTATTCCCAACAGATATCTTCGACTCCATAGCTGACATTATCAATTACCTGCAACTTTTAAATGTTTCCTTACTGGATTATGAGCGACAGCGTCGCAATAAAAAAGCGCGTTAACTTCCGTTATCGGAACCATGCCTGGTAAAACTCAACACAAAATAAGGCATAATTTATTAAGTTTGTGCATATGATTGAATTAGAGATACGCCAACTACCAATCTCAAGCCTCCACCTGCTAGCAGAGAGACAGCAATCATAGAAGGACTGATTAGCACATATGTATGGTCGTTTTTGAGTTATCACGACGTCAGGAGTATATGAAAAAACTGTTTCAATTAATGGTAAGTGGCTGAAACTGGAGTCACTGAGAATATCATCAATATCTAATGCATTGACATGACTTAGAGTTGTTGAAGTTCCATATAAACAATTGATAGAAATACCACACCTCTACTTTTTTTTTAATTCTGCATAAAAGCTTTCAGATCTATGGTAAACCTCGCAAAATAGGACTTAAAGTTACTCAAGTTTCAAATAAACATTTGTTCGGGGAGTTATTCCGTTCGTGCAACTAAGGAAACTTAGGCTTCTTACAAAACCACATACTGCTCGGATACAAATGTTCAATTTCTAGTTTCCAGAACGCTCTTTCGATTGAAATCGACTAGGCTTGGCTATTCTTGTTATAAAAAACCTGAGACTCCAAGTTTTGATTTAAATAAAAACTATACGGGCAACTTTTGGCGAGGGGGTACTGTCGGTAACCAATTTTCGTCACGAGAGAGAAGAGAATTCACTACTGATTCGACTTGAAGTTCCTTTTTTGTACAATGTCCAGAAATAAATTATATGAAACAAATAATTAAAAAAAATGCTTACACTTTAAATACTATATCACCGCTATTCATATGCATTTTTATAGACACCCGCAACACAGAATTATGCTGCCTATGCCGTGTGTCATAACCTTCTAATAAACATCTTTTTGATTTAAGACCAGCACCAGCAAATTCAGCCAGATTTAAATCAATAAAACCTAATTTTTGATAACTTCGTCCACCTTTAATTTCTTTCCTAATTGATATTCTTAATAAACATTGATCTAATATACCCGTCGATGCATTTGCAGACATCTTACATGGAAACTGAAATAATTGTCCCCATTTAACAGTATGATTTTTTACTTCAACTCTGAAATTAAAAATTAAACAAAAAAATATTATAAATATTTAAATTTAATTTGTTTATTTTAAATTAATATTAATTGGGTTTACATTATAAAAATAATTTATATAAATTATTTTTATTTAAATAATGTATACAAATTTTTAGAAATTTAATATCTGTTAAATACAACTTGTTTGTGGAAATAATTTAATAAAAATAATTCTTAAAAATGATTTGAATTATAATTTTATTTTATTGGATTTCATCGAATCGATACTTTTCATAAAAATAAAAGTAATGGAAAGTAAATTATATAAAGAATTTCAATAATAAATATGTTAATTCGAATAAATATTCTGGTGTAAGAAAAATTATGACCTTTACAAATAAACAAAGATGAATGCAGGCTTTGTAAACGTGAAAAAAATTGTTTGAAATATAACAACGAAATGAATCGCGAATATGAAAGAATTTGTAGAAATGTTTATATTTAGCGATAGAAATAGATAGACATATGTAACAAACTGCTTTGAAGAAGAAACGGTTTAATTATTTTTTGTCAAGAAGCGATGACCTATGATGAATATATGTATTTTTAATGATTTTGTTTAGTTTTGTCTAGTATAAACAACAACACTATGGTAATATATATAAATTTGTTAAAAGCATCGAATTTTGAAAATAAAATTTTTTTTTTCAAACTAAAAAGAATTTAAAAAAACACAAATTCAAATAACAGAGATCAACTATTCATAAAATATAACAATATTAACGTTAAATTCTTAAACAAATGGGCGGGGTTTAATTTTAACTTCAATAATGAGAAATACCATAAATACTAATTTTACAATGGATTAAAAAGAAGAACTAAAAGAGACAAACAGTTTCAAGTGAAAACAAATAATTACAAAAAAAACACAAACAAACACAAAAGGGGGGATGTCACCGCGCTGACGAGAGGAGAGGGTACAAGTGGCAGGCGTAGGAGCAAGTCTCCCCGCCGTGCTGATGATAAAAATGTACCGGCGGCAAGTGGTACTCCTGTGGCCGGGAGCAGTATAGCTTCCGTGCCAACAGAAAGTGGCATTTTGCCGATTAGAGTTGGTAAGGGTAGACGACATAGAGGTACACCTCTACCACCTTTAGGTCAACCTGGAGGGCTGAACGACCCACTGAGGCGGGGGCTCAGTTGAGCCGGTACCAGGTGGTACCTAAATGTTCCTCGCGGAGTGGATCTCTCCGGAGGTCTCAAAGAGAAGGGCTCTGGAACGGAAAGGGAAACCCCAACGCCGCAGGACAATGCACCAAAGAAACCCAGGATAGCCACCCGTCAGGACAGAGAGCAACACCATCTCGATCCAAGTACCAGTTTTGCTGGAGTTATTAAGGCAAGCAAGGTGGCTATTATGGATGTGAATTATCCCCAGACAATGCTTAGTGCGGATGAGCAGGGGTTAATCGAAGCAGGGCTATTGAACCAACTAGCGATAGAATGTGCTGATCACAGGATTGGGTCTGGGGGTATCCCCTTCAAACCTGGTTATGTGGTGGTAGAATGCGACGACGAGCAGACGGTAAAATGGCTTGTGTCTGTGTTACCTTAAGTGGAAGTCGGTACACATATACTTGTGGCGCAAATGGGGGATGAAATTCCGATTCCTCACAAGATTACCGTCTTTCTCCCAAAGAGTGCTGGGCAGACCAGGGAGAAATCTCTCGTTTTGCAAGAAGGGCAAAACGCCGGCTTATTTGTTAGGGTGTGGAAGCTGTCAGAAAGTCGGTATGAGGACACAGGCCAACTTCTGACGGCCTTAGTTGACGACCGGGCAAAGAAGCCTTATCGGGGGTGGGGAATACTCTCAACTACCGGTTTGGCAAAGTTATTGTCCATGGATCTAGAAGGGCAACAGTAGAAGGTACGGGGAAAAAGGGGGCGGTGGCATCTCGAGGAAAGTACCTTAGTTATCACTACAGCGCAGGGAGGCAGCCGCAACCTTAATGAAACCCGGCAAATATGGTTGTGGAAGAGGAGGATGCTGCTGCAGAGGATTGCAGTAGTATCGAAGACGTAGGGACCGAGGAAGAGGAGAGGTTGTGGATGGGTGAAGGGGCAGGTGCGCCCCTCTCCGACAACATCTAATGGAGGTGGCAGGAAGATTGCGCGTGGCCCAAGTGAATGTTCACCACGCCATAGCAGCGTCAGCTGTTGTGGCGAGAATATTCACTAAGAAACAGCTAGGGCTCACGCTGATACAGGAACCCTGGACCCACAAAAACAGTGTGAAAAACAGGGTGAGGGACCTTGCAAACAGCGAGGCAAAGGCAGTATGGGATACTAATGCAAACTCACCTTGAGCCTGCATTATGATTAGGAAAAACATTAATTATATTTTTCAGATTTTCTTACCAGGGACTTGGTGGCCATATCAACTACCATCACACTCGGAGGCATTCGCCGCCAGGTAGTAGTAGCATCGGCATACTTTACAGAGGGGGGACGGGACACAAATACCACCTACAGAGGTACAGGGGCTGGTGGATGGTGCAACAAGAACTTTCATAATCGGGTGTGATGCAAAGGCTCACAGCGAAACATGGGGAAGTACAGATACAAACCAAAGAGGTGAGTCTCTGTTAAAAATTTTAATTAAAGAAAACCTGAGCGTGTTTAACTTCGGAAACACACTCACTTTTGTCACAAGCGCAAGACAGAAAGTGTTAGATTTAACGACAGGAAGTGCCGAAGCAGGACAGTTCATAAAGAACTGGAGAGTCTCAATTGAACCATCCTTGTCGGATCATAGAATGATTCTGTTTGAATTGGATAGTACGAAGGAGGAATCACCCCAGGTTCGGTACCCCAGTTCCGAACCCCACCCACACAAGGTGGGATCAATTTGAGGAGAATCTAAAAGAAGGTCTACAGCTAGTAACGGTTAGAGGGACAGTAAAACATTATGCCGCACTGGAACAAGCTGTAGCGGAGGTAAACCTGGCAATCACCAAGGCGTTCGAAGTCAGCTGCCCAATTACTAAGGTTAAAGAGCAGAGGGACGCGTTTTGGTGGAGCAAGGAGTTATCAAAATTAAGAACAGAAGTACGGAGGCTCTTTAATAGAGCACAACAATCCGAAAACTGGGAAGAGTATACTAGGGTGCTTGCCACCTACAATAAGAAAATCAGGAGGGCAAAAAGCGGCAGCTTCAGAACCTTCTGTGAAAATATCTCTGCAACGCCTGTAGCGGCTAGGCTGCATAAAGCTTTGGCCAAGGACGGTGTCAAAATTAAAACTTGGTTGAGAAGGCCGGATGGAACACATACGGAGGATGAGCAACAGAGAGCTCTTCTTCTAGAAATGCTTCTGCTGTCTGTGCCTTTTTGGACATTGAAGGAGCTTTCGATAACACTTCGCATGGAGCAGTCAAGAAGACTCTAAGTGGGAAAAAGGTTGACAGCACCACAGCTGACTGGATGTGTGAGATGCTGAGAACTAGAGTAGCAGAAACTAGAGTAGTAAAATCAGCCTTGGAACCACTAGGAGCAGTCTGCAAAGTGGAGTCTTATCACGCCTCATGTGGAGTCTGGTGGTGGATGAAATTCTAGTTGTTTTAAGTAACCAGAGTATTAAATGTCTTGGGTATGTGGATGACATTGTCATTATTGCCAGAGGGAAGTTCGAAGAAACACTTTGTGATATTGTACAGAGGGGACTGAATCTGGTAGACACCTGGTGTACATCTGTGGGACTAAAACTCAATCTGAGTAAAACTACGGTAGTCCCATTCACCAAGAAAAGAAAACTCAGTATGAAGCTAATCATAATGAAAGGCTTCTTAATTGATTCTGCACAGGAGACCAAATATCTGGGAGTAATTCTCGATAGTAAACTCCTGTGGAAAAACCACATGGAAGCATCAATATAGATGCTGTTAGGACTTGTTCTACTCCACTTGCAGGTTAAGAGCGTAGCAAAACAAACAAACAAACCATACTGAGATTCCGCATGCAGGGTATGGGAAAGGGGCAATTAATCGAGTCTAAATATCGAGGACAAGGGACCTTGCTTGAGTTTCCTAAAGACGGAATGATTAAGAAGTTCAACTTCGATAGGAAATTTACATCGCAGTTGTGCAAAAAAGAGAGCTGGAGTAGTGAATTCACTACGTAGTACGTACCATCTGAGTAATGATGTAATCAAATGATACTTTGCAATTATTAATTTATGACTGAATAGCTGGTTCTGGTTAAAATGTGATTTGGGTTTGTTCATTCAGAAAATTAAAAACTTAAGACTTAAGACTCGTTTTCTAGTGTTAATTATTTACTAGTCAAATCAAGCCACGCTTCACTTCAAGCGTTTCTTAAACATGAAATTCAATTTTTACCTAAATTTATTTTAGATTATCGCAAATTTGCAATTTTTTTGCAATTATAAAATCATATCTTTTCTCATTTTATTACTTCAAATTTTTTTCGTTAAACAACCGTTATACATTAATCCATTTAATCCAAATCAAATTCATTCAACCTTTATTCCGTATCGTAATTTCATCACGTAATACCAAAAACACAATCATTAAATTTATTTAAATTTACTGCACAATCGGAAATAGATTTATTCTGATTATATATTGTTTTGTTTGAGAATACAATGATTATTAAAGTACTTCCCATTCAACTAAAACTAAATAAAAAAATAGTTTGTTTTGTTTTGTTCCATTAAAATTGATTACTTAAAAATGGTGAAATAAAAGAAGAAAAAGAAGAAACAAAAAGTGGGAGTTCATAGTTTATAATTCATTCTAATCTATAGCACCCACCTACTCTGTAAATCCATATAAGATAAATCTTGTGAGATAAACTTAAATCTCAAGTTAAGTAACAAAACTATATCCTCTTTTTAGACAACTTTTATGTATATATGTTTATAGTTTTATTGAATTTATTATTCGTTTAAAATGCATAAAAAAAAGGTTTTAAGTAATTAAGTGCAACTATATATGAGTTAAAGCAGGAAGTGTTTCAATGAAATAGTGCAATGTTTTCTTATATCATTGACTAGTCGTTCAATGATTTTTATCAGATTTTTATGATATAATTAAGATTTTTATCTTTAGTTTAGTCATTATTGTATTAATCAGTTACCATTATGTCCGCGTAATTAAGCTCAAACAACTATGTAGTCGGCTATTGTTAATAAGAAAGGTATCACGACTACATTATACCTCTAGAGACCTAGACCTAGATCTAGGGCTTGACTACGTATTAATTGATATAACAAAAATTTATGTATAATCAAAAGTAAAGGTAAATAAATTTTTAATTGTCTCAAAGAACTTTTTTGATTGAAATGGCGCACCATTTTTCAGTGTAGTCCTAATTGGGTCGTTGCTAAATAGTAGGACTAGTTGATACCTACGTGAAACTTAAGGTTATTAAATTGTCTTTTCCTATACGATTTACAGTTCGAAACGACTGTAGTATTTTTTTGTGTATTTGAATCGCTTTTTTTCATTCCATGGCGGGTTGTCTGAAGTTTTTTTTACCAGCATGGTGGATATGGTTAGAATTATTCAGTCTAAATGTATAATAAAAGAAAACCTTAAACATGGTATCTGGATATATTCAAAACTATATTGAGTAAAGTGATGGGGTCAATGCTAAACATGTTAAGTTGATTTATTTAAAAAATATGAACCCGAAGTAGAAATATCTTAATTGTTGTATTTCATCGTCCAAATGGGATTGCAGGGATCCAATAACGAGTTTTTGATCAACTTGGTATATCTTCAACATTGTAATGGGAAAGTTCTGTGAATACATAACATTTTCTGATTAATTTCATCTACTTTACTGTAAAGTACCGCAGGAATGAGTATTTGCCCTTCAGGCTAATGCTTTTCGGGACTTTACAATCCCACGGACTCCAAGTTGGAGTAAAGTTTTTGGTTCGTTGGGGAAATCGAGAGCGAAGAAACAAGGAGAAGATGAATTTGTGTGTTTTTGGCAGTTTCCATCAATACCATCTCACACTACGATGTCTGATTAGGTCCTGCCTCCTCGGCGAGGTGGTTGCTATGCTCGTTAGTAAAATAATCTATCGTCTTAAAAGTTAATTTCTAGTAAACAGTTTTAGATTGATTATTATCAAAAACAAATACATCTTATATCAGAAACAATATCAAAATGACTATATGAACAAGAAACTATAAAATCAAATTTATTAAGTCTACAGTAAATAATACAAAACGAAAAGTGAAGCAAAGATGGGGTAAATATTGTGATAAGTGTGAAATTTGGAATTTTATACTACAATAATCACACAAAAAGCCCAATCCTACACTGTTCTCAACTGCCAAAACCCAACTACTTTGTTTTATAAAGTAAAATTAGTTTTGTAAAAAAGATAAACAAAAGAAGGCAGTCTTGAAGACTACTGACAGAAGTGAAAAGTTAAATCTGTGAAACAGTAGTGTTTTTTTTACATATTCTAATTATTGCGTAAATGAACCAAGAAAAATTGTGAATCAAGAAAACGAGAATAAGAATTGATTACAATTTATCTCTCTCTCATTTTTAATATTTATTTTCAATATAATAGCGTGACGATCACGCGAAATGAATATAATGATTTAAATTATCTTATACATTAATACGCTAACTTTGTACTTTGTACAGCCCTAGGCTTTTTTATTCGAATTTTCACTCATTCCAAATTTTCACTGCTAACTGATATTAGTGTAACCTAGATCTGAGAGATTTTTGGGATTTTTCGGATCATAAATAAAAAAGTTATAGACGAATTATAATGTATTTTTGAATTCAACTGCCTCCCCTCAAATCAAATCAAATGGATCAAATGGAACCGTCCAAATCTTTTCTTTGTTTATAATATTTTATATTTTCTTTTCAGTTTATGCATTGATCTAGGAGAGTAAGGACGTTATTTTTCTTTGTTGTTTTATCTTATATATTAATACATTGAATATTTAGTTATATATATATTGTTTGTGAATGAAAGAGGATAAAAAATTGATTATTGATTGTTGTATTTTTTTTCAGCGACAATTTTGTAATGTGTGTGTTTGGTATGATAGTTTGAGATCGTAGATTTGATTGTTAGAATTTTTAATATATATTGTTTGTGAATGAAAGAGGATAAAAAATTGATTATTGATTGTTGTATTTTTTTTCAGCGACAATTTTGTAATGTGTGTGTTTGGTATGATAGTTTGAGATCGTAAATTTGATTATTAGAATTTTTAATATATATTGTTTGTGGATGAAAGAGAATAAAAAAATTGATTATTGATTGTTGTATTTTTTTTTTCAGCGACAATTTTGTAATGTGTGTGTTTGGTATGATAGTTTGAGATCGTAGATTTGATTGTTAGAATTTTTAATACTAGGAGGGCCCGGCGTGCTTCGCTACGCTTATAAATAAAGTTTTTGCGTAGACATTTTGTTGACGTAGAAGCAATTATTTCAAAATGTGGTTATGAGAAATGCTAGCATATAATTTTTAAATTTTCTTTTTAAATATATGAATGAAAAATAATAAGAACTCTAGCTGATCAGTTCGGATATATGAAAAATTAGCGATCAAATAAGTTTTCAAGTAAGCTTATTTGATCTCTAACTTATTTGATCGCTAATTTTTCATATATTCGAACTGATCAGCTAGAGTTCTGATTATTTTTCATTCATATATTTAAAAAGAAAAATTAAAAATTTTTCTCACAACCACTTTTTGAAATAATTGATTCTACGTCAACCAAATGTCTACGCAAAAACTTTATTTATAAGCGTAGCGAAGCACGCCGGGCCCTCCTAGTACAAAGTAAAATGTGTGGAAGGAAGTTTTAGATTTTATAAAACATTAAATTCAATTCATGAGAAAATCTGCTACATAAACACATTTAATTGTATTTTATGTGGTATCTGTTGTTAATATCAGTACCAGGAGAAAAATGAAAGTTTCTTTGGTGAACGGTTGAAAAATAGAAGAAATTATTGAGAAAATGATATGCATTCACAGAACGCGATCTTGGCTGTTACAACATTAACCAGTTCTAATTTGGCCGCAGACTAAAATGACTAGTAGCCTTTATGTACAGCGATAGAGGATGGATATCGACTATGTTGTTAATTTGACATCATTTCGATGCAAACAACTATCTCTAGAGACCGACCTGACTCAGAACTCTTGCTAACAATTTTCATGAATTGTAGGGTTATACTAATGACCACCTTCTTCTATATTGCAGACGTGATTCTGCCATCATACACTAGGAGAAGCTCCTGGCAAAGATTTTGGAATTTTTGTAACCAGTCAAGGATGGCTATAGCTTTATCCGAATTTTAACCAACCCGACTTCAGCTGTTACGGAATTGCTTTTTTTTCTAGCGTTGTGAGCTTAGAAGTTTTGGAGTGTCGTATTTGCGCATGTGTACTAACCTGGTTTTAGTGTTGTATGAAAAATAAACACTGCGATATTGATAGCTTCTTCTTGGTCCCAATAGGAGAGGGTAACGGTAACATCTGCCCTAACGTCTCTTAAAGGGGTCAATTTGGCACAAATTTGACGAATATAATATCCTGGGTAACCCCTAGAGGGGTCAAATATATGAACATGTCCTATGATTTTTGCCTCCCCAAAATTTCTTTCGAACATACCTACCCCCTGTCTGTCACCCTTCCGTGGGAACCTCTACAAAAGTTGAAAAATTGAGTTTTTGTCTTAATTCGCCGGGACTGGCCGAAAGTGACCCCTAAATGGAGCAAATGTATGACCAGGTTTTAATATTTTTTCATTCCCAACATTTCCAACACACCTACCCCCTATTTAACCCCCTTCTCCCCGTCTCCCTACAAAAACACCTACATTTTGGACTAATTCTCGTTTTAAGTTCATATTCACACTGTGAATAGGACATCACTGCATCAATTGTCAATCGGGCACTCGTGGCCTCGCGCGCAATACTATCTCTGACTCACATTTCAGTGGCTTTGAAATAATAACTCAACGAGTGTCAAATATCGCGCAATCGTAATATTGTGAAATAATCAAACTCAACTTAATATTCAAATATAGTTTATGAATTTCAGGTCCAAGTGAAAATGACATCATCTTCTTCAGATAAAGTTGTTTTGCGATCGAATACCCAAACGTATCTGATTTGGCACACGAGAATGCAAATTCAGGGTTCAAAATTGCCATCAAACATGCTGCAAATGCACCCGAAAGTACATTATTAGTCGCTGATGCAGTGTCAACTTTTTGGCGTCAGGCTGCAACCCCCTACAAACACCGTCCCAACATTCAAAATAAAATTATTAAATTACGGGATAAATATAGTCACGGGATAAATATCGTCAGCGGCGCTGCTCATGTTGCTAGAGAGACTGAATTCATCGACATATTGGATTATCTATTTGATCTATTGTGCCGATGCTCTCACAACAACGAAAAAAAAAAGATGTTGAGTTTCTAAAAACGCAAATATTGAAATGCCGTGTGGGCTTAATGATTGGTACGTACTTGGTCACTTTTGAGATCGGCAAACGACGGGCTGAATGCGAATATGCTGAAGAATCAAGGCGCAAACGAAAAGTTAGCGATTTTGCAACAGCTGGTAAGTGTTTGTTATCTAGATGCATGCTAACCGAATCGAGTGACGCCCACCAAATGGAAGTTGACATTATTGACGCTGATGCTCTGCGATCGCTTTGACCCCTCAAAGGAACAAGAGGTTCTGTTGAATGTATCACCTGACGAATGTGGTATCTTGTTTTGACAAGTAGTATTGGAAACTAAATTCGGCAAAACTTCTACGTTGGGGGGAAATGTTGGAAATGAAAAAATATTAGAACTTGGTCATGCATCTGACCCATTTAGGGATCACTTTGAAGCAGTTACAGCGAATTAAGACAAAAAATCAATTTTTTAACTTTTGTAGGGGTTTCTCCGGTAGGATGGCAGATAGAGGGTAGGTATGTAGTATGTTCGGAAGAAATATTAGAGGCAAAAATAATACGCCCTGTTGATAAATTTGACCCCTCTAGGGGCCACCCTGGGGGAGTTATTATTTATTTTCGTAAAATTTTTGCCAAATTAACTGCTTTAGAGGCCGTTATGGTAGCTGTTCCCCCGTCCTGTATTGGAACCAAACTTTGGTTTAATCATTCTCTACGGAACCTAATAAAATTCCCTCTTAGACGCTATCAATATCTAGAAAACGCGTACTAAAACTAGGTTAATGTGTATCGATTGTCGGGGTCTCTGGTGCTGATATCTACCTCGTGCCATCGGCGATTTTTCGTGTGACCGAAATCTCGTCCACTGCGAACACTCACTAGGACATGACTTTCAATTGTATTATTTTTTCTTATAATGTTTATTCCCACAAGTAGAAAAGTAGAGGATCGTTAACTGTATAACAAGTTCCCGATATTATTTTGGACAAACTCATCATAAAGAACCTGACCAAGGTTGTATCCCTCAGACTGAATAAAATTTCTTACTTTTTTTCCAAAACTATTAAATACTTAAGGAAATAAATTAAAATCCAATAAAAATACTTGGACATAATCCAACTATACATTAAATAAATTTCCAACAAATTACCGATTAGAATTTGTTTTTATACTTTTATTTTACCGACAAATCAATTTTCGATCAAAATAAAAAATTCTGAATTTTTTTTTATTTCAATTAATACGTTTTAGTCACGTTTCGATTGAATAAAAAAAAATGAATGTGACGATTGAAAAATCCTGCAATTTTTTTTAAACAATCAATGACGGTTTTGTTTTGTTTATAAAAACTTAGAATTTGTTTTAGTTATATACAAGGTGAAAATAATAAGTTGCTAGAACTGAAGATAATGAAATTTGCGTTGAATAGCGAAAGTTCGTCATAAACTATTATCTGACTTCCGAAAATCGAATAGGTTTAGTTCTAGTCAAAGTCAGATTTACCACATTGAACACTCCGGTAGCGATAATTTAAAAATTGTCGTGTCATTTAATTGTTTTTCCGGTGTCGATGTGAAAATGATACGTAATTCGAACGTAACTTCGAAAATCTATACTTATTCGGTGGTTTGATCTGCAATCTGCTCAATTTTCTATCTCCAATTTCTAGTGATGTTTTATTTATTTAATGGAATCAAAAAAAAACAAAAAGTATATACAAAATGTCACTTTGTGTGTAATACTCACGTGTTTAGTTTTTTTTAATTCAAAACAACTCAATTATTAAATAAATAATAAGTTCATGTAGAACGAGATTGAAAATTATATAATCTATTTTAATTTAATTTTAATGGTAGATTTAGATAACGATTTCGAGATAAACTGAAATAAAATGCAAAACTATTAAAAATGAATTAGTTTTCCTGCAATGCAGTAGTTTTGGGTATAATTTTTTTGTGTTATTGTAGGTTGAATTCGTCATACAATAATATTTTGATTTTGGCAGTCCTATAGTCGATTCTTCCGGTTAATATTTATAATATATTTTGTGGTTTTACATTTGCATAATATCGTTGTATGAGCAAGATTTATATTTGTTGCAATGTGGTAATTTTTTTCTGACCTTCGATATCATGCCAATATTGGATTGTTTAAGATTTCATTACGTAACAGTGCGTAACAATTCTTTACGTCACTGTTACCTATGTGATTTATTGAAAACAAATAAACTAAAACAACTCACCATGAAAAAAGTGGTGAATTAATATCGTCTATCATTTATGGATCTTCGTGTATCACTCATCCACCCAATCTGTTACTGTCAGACCATAAACACTAAATCACGAACCACAAAAAGTATGATAAAGTATATGAATTTCTCACTAAAATCAATATGCTCTCAATTCTCATATATGAACTATCAAACGCAACCAAAAAAGAAATGAACAAATTATTAAATTAAAAATTATGTGTTCATCGGACTTTGTAAAACGGAGTTTGATGTTTTAACGGTGCAAATCAAAATTACATATGAGAACTTTTTTTAAAGTTGGTTTAGAGTCTAGACAAAAACTTTTATTTGTCATAAAAAGTCATTCTTTGAACTGTAACCAGACACCACAGATAAAACTTAAAATATATAAAATTGCGATAAACAAACTAATAAAAACTAGCATACATGTTTTAACACATAACAATAGAATTAACTAATAACTCGCGACATTTTATTACAATAATATATTAGAGCCGGCGTCAAATAATTACTAATAGTTGTGTATATTATGTGAAAATTTTTAAAACAAACAAACTCAGTTTTGACTATATATAACATAGCTGAAATGCCTCGCCGAATATATGCATGAAAAAATCGTAATTCCCCAATTGAAAACAAATTACTCGAAAACCGAAAACTATTGGTAATTGATGATGGTTAGCTAACCAGTTATTTTTTTGTTTAGGTCATTCACTTTCAACATAGTTTTGATTTGTGTTACTAACAACATCGTTATATTGAAATATGTGATTTTAATTAAGTAATTAGTTGGTGTTTTCACTGATTTATATCGTAGTGTATAACTATTGTTATTGTTGAAGAGGGTTAATGCAATCAAAGTTGTGTAGCAACCAAGAAAGAAATATTTTGGAGTGGGTTAGTTGTTTCGTGTTTATGTAACAAATTGAGTTTGTTATATAACCAGATGTTTTTGTTTTATAATAGGATATTGTACAAGCCCAGACTATAAGCTATACATATTCTACAAATAAATGCGATCATAGTGATATTCTGTTTTTTGACGATAAAGCATAAAGTACATTGATCTTAAAAAAAATCATATAAATTAATTTGAGAAAAGTTGTAATTTGTTGTACGCAAGTTCTTTATTTATTGAAATGTGAAATATTTTTCATCACGATCGTAACTTATTTTTAAAATTGGTTGGTTTTGTAAAGTTCGGCGATAAATAAGAAAAAAAATTTAGAAAGACAACTTGTTTATTTAAAAATTACAACAAATATTGTCATGGAATCGAAAAAAATTCACCTTTCAGACAGTAGGGGTCGAAAGCATTTTTTTCAAAATCCCTATTTCCAACTCCCACTAAATAACGTTTTGAAAATGATTTCTTATAACCGAGCACGAATAAGTCATGATTCTAAGCAGTCGATGAATTACACTGTGCGACAGCCCAAATCCGCTGGGGTTCTGACTACCGGGAAAAGTTATATCGGTCAAAAAAAAGTTATACGTGTCCCGGCGTTTCGCTGGGTCACGTCTAGGAATCGTGATATATCGATTTGAAGTTAGTAAGTATCATATAGGGAAAATTGTCACGTTTGGGGGCCTTTTTTGACATAACTCGAGAACGAATAGTCCGATTTTGCCGAAATAATTTAGAAATTAGGAATTACAATTCCTTTAATCTACTGATATACCATACTGAAAAAGTAACGAAAAAATAAAAAATAAAATAAAAAAAAATAATAAATATAATAATAAATAAATAAAATAAAAATAATAAAATAAAATGAAAAAATAATAAAAATATAAAATAAAAATATAATAAAAATAGAGAAAATAAAATTAAAAAAATATAATAAATAAATAATAAATAATAAATAAATAATAAATAAGTAATAAATAATAATAATAAATAATAATAATAAAAAATAAATAATAATAATAAATAATAATAATAAATAATAATTATAATAGTAATGAATAATAATAAATAATAATAATAATATAATAAAATATAATAAAAATATAATAATATAAAATAAAATTACAATAAAAATAATAAAATAAAAAAATAATATAAAATAAATAAATAAAAATAATAAAAAATAAATAAAAGATAGAAAATAAAAAATAAAAAGTAAAAAAAAACAAAATCAATACACATAGACACATGTCCAAATACATTTAAAACAATCAATTTTGGAGTTTATTCCAGTAAAAATATTAAAAAAAAAAATTCTATGAAAAATCAATATTCTTGTCAAAATGAGATACCTTTACTTAATTGTGAATAAAAGCGAAATGCGGTCATCGGTTTTCATGATCTATGTCTCATTTGTGCACAGATTATGTGATTTTACGTCAAAGTAATAAGACTTGACACTTTTTCCCGTTTTGAATTTTTCATGATTTTTTAAAATACAACTTTTTAATTTTTTACGCAAAAAATTATTTATTTTCTTCACAAACTGCGAAACACAAACTGCGAAACTGTTGATTGTGTAAAGAAATAGTTAAAAATAGATTAAAGAAATTCTTAATTTTTCTAAATTTGTTTCAGTAAAATCGGACTAGTCGTTCTCGAGTAATGTCAAAAAAAGACCCCAAACTTGACAATTTCTCCTATATGATACCTACTAACTTCAAATCGATATATCTCGATTCCTTGACGTGACCCAGCAAAACGCCGGGACAAAAATAATTTTTTTTTGATCAATATAACTTTTCCCGGTAGTCAGAACCCCAGCGGATCACTGACCCCTACCATTTGTCGCACAGTGTTATTAAAAAAAAAATTAAAATATATCAGGTCGCATTACAGAATGAATAATAATTGTATACGGAACGCGATGGGGTGTAAATCCAAGTGTAAACCAAATATACGTATAGTCCCTAGACCTTCACCTACATAATTTTCTGATTACCACATATTTTATACTTCGTGATGCGCCCGTTCTTGACGAGCCTGATAACATTTGTTCTATGATTTTTCTCAAATCGGCCGCTTTTGCGTTCGGCAAGCTCCGAAAAATGCCGATTGCCCGCGATCTTGTAAATTTGCTACCACATTCATTTTTTTTAACTGTGGAGGATGGAAATTTGTTTTAGAATACGAGGGTAAGCTTGTCCGACCATAATGTGTTTGCTATTGTCGAGTCCGACAACTGACATTTTGGATGTTTGGGTTGGCGGACTAGACAATAGCAGACAAATTTTTGTCGGACAAGGTTACCCTTGTGTTCTAAATCAAATTTCCAACCCCCATAGTTAAAAAAAAAACAAAAATTTACAAGATCCCGGGCAATCGGCATTTTTCGGAGCTTGTCGAAAGCAAAAGCGGACGATTTGAAAAAAATCGCAGAACAAATGTTTTCGGGCTCGTCAAGGACAGGCGCCTCACGGAGTATAAAATATGTGGTAATTAGAAAATTATGTCGGTGAAGGCCCAGGGACTAGAAATAATCGTGCATTTTAAATCTTAAATTTTAGTTTTATTTTCTTTGAATAGAAAAATATGGTGTGAGATGCGCTGTTTTCCTCGCGGTTACTGACTAAGCCAACATTGAGCGTAAGTTTGGAAGATTATAATTTTATTTGCTGGAAAATTCTTTGTTTTTTTTTCGAACAACAAGTTATCGCTATAAAATTAGATAAAACTGAAATTATATTTAGTTTTGGTGAGCTATTACAGTGCCGGCAACTTATTACTGCTTTAAAGGATAATGCAGGTTCATCACCATTCACCTGCTATAATCAGACTGCTATAGTTTGGTCGATCAAGACTCTTACCTCTACACATGGCCTACACATACAGCCGTAACTGATGATTCATGGAGGATCAATCATAGACATTATCTAGGACTGGTCATGATTTGTCAAAGTCCAATTCAATCCAGCTGCCCAGAAAATAGATCTAATTTCCGAACCGATGAAGCACGACGACTATTCACTGATTGAAAAAGTGTCAACTATGACGAAAAAGTCAGTCACCAAAAACATAGAGTAAAAATGGAAACAACATCTCAATCAGACCAACTTCAATGTATGAAACAAGAAATTTATGGCAAACTATTAAGGGAAAGTAAATCCAAAGCTCAAAACAGACAATGTAAACGTCCAATTCTCGAATAAGAGGAGGGTGTTCCAATCAATTCAAAAGACACTTCACTTGTCACACTAAAAAACAAGAAAAATCAAACAAAAATGCACTAACAAGAACACAAAAGTTGCGCACAAGATGATTGGAAGAAGCTAACAGAAGCCGAGGTCGGTCTAGTATTAAAAATAACAAAAGTTTCCTAAGTACTGGAATCAGATGGTCTACCGCCAATTTGTGAAGCCCAAATGTGAAATATATAACATGCTTGAAGTTATTGCCGTATGCAAATGAAATAAATACCACCAGTCGGCAATAGTCCCTGGACCCACGCCAATTTCATTTGATGATTACCACATATTTTATACTTCGTGAGGCGCCTGTCCTTGACGAGCCCGAAAACTTTTGTTCTGCCATTTTTCTCGATCCTGACGCTTTTTCGTTCGACAAGCTCCGAAAAACGGCGATTGTCCGCGATCTTGTAAATTTGCTACCACATTTTTTTTTTAACTGTGGGGTTTGGAAATTTGTTTTAGAACACGAACGTAAGCTTCGACCAAAATGTGTCTGCTATTGTCCAGTCCGACAGTTGACATTTTGGTATGATTGGGTTGTCGGACTCGACAACTGCAGACAAATTTTTGTCAGACAAGGTTACCCTCGTGTTCTAAAACAAATTTCCAAACCCCATAGTTAAAAAAAAATTTATAAGATCCCAAGCAATCGGCATTTTTCGGAGCTTTCCGAACGAAAAAGTGGTTGAATCGAAGAAAATGGCAAAATAAAATTTTTCGGACTCATCAAGGACAGGCGTCTCACGAAGCAGAAAATATGTGGTAATCATCAAATGAAATCGGCGTGGGTCCCCAGGGACTTTAAAGCATTGGTTAACACTCCTCGAATCCTAGAGACACATTAGAAGCTGTTTAAACAAGTATAATAGCCCGAACAAAGAAATTATTTATGGACTATCGATGTCTGCCTTATTTGTAGATATAATAGAACACACGACACCAGAAAACTTTTGAAATTCCGAATACGATAGTCGGCTCTTTTTCTTAGCTTATACACGACAACGAATGAATCAAACACCGCGCTACATCAAGAACAAAAAAAAATTAATATTAATGGTGTGATGTCACTCCATGAATAGTAATCGCCGTGCTCCTGACTATGTGACATGCATTCCACCTTTATTTTATACCATTTTTAGGGTTCCGTTTTTTATACGGAACACTGTTGGTGAGAGTAAAACGAGTTTTTCACATTATATCGATTATCTCGTAAACTATAAATGCTATGAACTTGAAATTTGAGGTGCATATAAAACTAATCTGTCCACATGAAATGACGGATACAAATAAAACTAAAGTGGTTTTTATTGTGTGGGGTAGGATGGGGATACGATGTGAGACCTTTGAGAAAATACATTTTTTTATAGATTCAAGTAGGGTATCATATGAAAGGGCTTCATTTCAGCATTCCTTAAAAGTTTATTTAGGACTTTTACACGCGTCACCATTTTTTGTATAATTTTGAATAATGACATTTTTTTCGTGTTTTCTTACCTCGATTAGCTCCGAACCTAACTAAACGTTTCTACACTGATTGACAGAACGGTTACATCTATTTGTAAAAATTTACAGAGTTAGGAAATTTGGTAAATTTTGTATAAAAATTATAGCGAAGTCTCAAATAATTTTATTTCTGTCGAGAGGGTAAAAAAAACTTTTTTTGACCCAAGCGAGTGGGGTGTCATTTGAAAGAACACCTAATTTAGGTGGAGAGGAGTTGCCTTTTACACAATGGAGTTGCCTTTTACGTAAACAAGTCATGTTTCTTATTCCTTTTATTATTCAACAAAACAATTAATTTAGCCAAATCGATTTGCTTAAACCAGATTTCAACAAAAAGATTAACCGATTTCTACTCTAATCTCATTGGTCAAGGTTAAAAATTTTTTATATATAAAAAATACTAAACTTGCAATAAATAAACGAAACGAAATCGATTAACCAGAACAGAACTTATATTATTTGTTTTTATTCAAATTGTTGTTGTTTGCTGCTGATATTCAAGTGAGCCAAGAAATTTTTTTTTATCTCCACTGAACTACATATATTCGTACATAAATTTAACTCAATAACAACACATCGACTTTAAATTACAACAAAAATATCTTATCAGTATAAAAAAAACAACAAAGTTATTTATTATTAAAAAACAGTTAAGTAGTTTTTAAAGGTTACAAAAAAAATTATTACAAGTACATAATTCATTGGAATTATATCATATGTATGTTTTTTGTCGGTTTCCGGAATTCAAGGAATTATGAAAATGATACCGAAATACATGAACAAATGTCATAATTAGTATTTTTTCGGTGTTATTGATGTTTTTTTCAACAGTTTTTTGTAAGACATAGTAAAGAGTAATGCAGTTAGGCAGTATGTGGGAGAACATTGGATTGGCATTGACCCCGGATTGGCATCTATCTAAATTTGGTCTAAAAACAATATGTGATGTGAACGTATATCTAATTTAAATAAAATTATGTTTACAACTAAATAATATCAACTGTACCAACTGATTCAAAAATCTAAACAAACCATTTTCAAAACTAAAAAATAAATTTACGAAACTTCTACGTGAACAATTAAGAAAGAATAATTCATCCAAATCATTTAATTTTCTTTACAACATATACACATTATGCCATAGCATAGGTTTCAATTGGATTACATAAATTATTTTCTTTTATCCGTTCAACTGTATTTTTTGTTCATGTTATTTTGATGTACATAATGTACAAAAAATCCTATTTAACCAAAATACTAAAATTGCAATGTTTCACGGTCAAAAATCAATTTTCTTTGGTTACATTTCAGCGATTTGTATAGAAATACAAAAAATTTGTTACAAAATTATAAGTTAGTTTTGGTTTGTTATAGACATATATAGTCAATTACACAACAACGGAATATGAAATTGTTAATTGTCTTTTCAAATTTATTTCTGCTGATCCAAAGCGTCATCCGATTCCACACATCCGTTTTTGTAGAAATATTTTGAAATAATCGTCTATTTGTTTAAGAAAATCGAACTTTAATTTTGAATTTGTAGATGCAATGTTGTTAATATATTCAACCATTAATTTAGCTTTTGTTTGATGAAGACGTATTGTCTATTTATTTCAGGGTTATTGACGAAAAATTAAATAACAAATAAAAAAATTACTCTTACTTCAAATACAATTTTATATTGCGAGACACTAAATTTTGAATGCCCTCTAAAGACTAAACTAAAAAAAATTCTTGTGTTGATGACTATATATATCATAATATCGACCAACTAAGTCATAGGATAAATAAAAACAAGTACTTTCCATGCGATGAAAATCAGCGTATCCAAAATCTTTTTTTATTTATTATGTCAAATTATTTATTGAAATTGTCAAAAATAAAAAATTATTTATAAGTAAATTTTGTATTATGAACTTTGGATAAAAGCTAAACGACATATGACGAATTTTTAATTTAATTTTTAATATCCATTATTTAGAAGATTGATTGACTTACCGTCGTCGATCTTAACACTTATGTGATTAAATAATCTAAAAGATTATAATTACCTGAAATTAGAGAAAAATAACTGTTAATATACATTTTTTATCAAGAATTAATGTTTTAAAATCTCCATATTCATCATGCCGCTAAAACATAATAATCAGTAAATAATGTCAGTAGGTAGTTTTCTTTAGATCATCGCCGCACATTACAACCCAAAAAAAAACAACCCAGGGAGGGGGGGGAGCAGGGTAAAGATTACTAATTCAATATACGTTCCGCTGGAAATCCTTTAATGTGGCTTAATCCTTTATTTTTGTTTACTAAAAATATCTTAGGAGAGGATTTACCAAGTAAAATTAACATTCAAATATACTAATTAGATAAGTGAAATTTTATTTTTGGGTAATAAAATTTTTTTTTTGATTTATTTTATCTTTTTAATTATTGAATATTTTAGCATCAAATTATTATTCGATCTTCAACTAAAATTTTTAAATTGTTATTTTTCACTGAGCCAAATATGGAAATGATTTCATTTTATTTTTCCAACTTTTAAAAGTGCGTCTAATAACCGATAGTTTAACTTAAAAATGCCAATCATTTGTAATATGAAAATAACAAAAACGGATATTATTTTCTGGATTATAATCATAATGGGTAAAAAATAAAATTAACATTTGAATTTGTTTTATTCGTTTCGTTGATCTATGACTCTTAGAAACGTGCAGAGACAGGTCCAGCAAACTTGTTTCCAAAATATCAGACTAATCAGACCCGTCCGTTTTCACTTTTCTTAAATTCTGAAGTACATTTGTCATTTAAATGTCTATGTCTGTTACTAGTTTAACTCAATTTTTTCAGGTTTCTTTTGTTTCATGACTGCTGCGAGAAGGTTCTTGAGTGGTGAAGTGACATGGCTCGGATCTTGATGACCCCTGATGATTTACTATCTAGGTATTCCCACCATGGTTATTTCACCACGTTCTCAATGGGTTCTCAACGAGATCATGACATCCAAGTGTTTCACTCAAGTAATCTAACTGCCATGGTCTTCGAAAATTCTATTCGCTAGAGTGTAACTTGTTGGAGGGTAGAAAGAACGCAGACCAGTCGATGATAACATTGAAATAGATCGCCTGTCGTTCGGCCCGATGTGACTGACGTTCTCTCTATTCCTATCCCAACATCGTTATTCTCAACACAGGGTGTTGCGGTTGGGTCTTTAGCTTGCAATGGAACAGTGAGAAGGAAGATGCTGGTTCTTGACGTTCTGAGCCATAGTTAGACAACCTCTCTCTTCTCTCTGATTATCCATCGATTCCACAGAAAGACTCTTCCAAAACTCCTTTCTTTATTGTTTATTTGTTCTAATTAAATTTGTTTTTTTTGTCTTGGATTGTGTGGTTAAGATTCAGTTCGATTATCTATCTAAATGGTTTTTTCATTTCCTCCTTTTTTCTTTGATTTTTTTCTGGATATGTATTTTTGACTCTTTGTGGTTTTTTGTATTTAACCTTATTTTGGTTTTATTTTGATCTTCATTTTTTATTTTGATTTTGATTTTTTTTTGTCTGGCACGGCTAGTTCAGTCGGTAGAGTCTGAGAGTCTATCTCGGGTTTTGGGTTCGAGTCCAGCTCCCATTTCGCTTCATAATATTTTTTATGATTCTCTGCATGAATGTAGTCAACCGCACCCTTTCGTCCTATCCTGTAATCATTTCACCCTGTTCAAAGATTTGTCATCCCGACCGTTTTCAGTTTTCTTATATTCTGAAGTACATTTGTCATTTAAAACCTCTATTTCTGAATGAATAAAAAAAGTTAATGAATTTTTATGTCGTGGCAATGAATTTTGTTTTACGAATTTTAATTTTTGTTATAATTTTTTAAGTTGTGGTTAAGAAATAAAATTATGTGAAGTGAGATAATTTATAAGAAAATATATAGTGATAATTATGCCAATCAAAGGTATTTGAATTGAATAAATGTATGATGAATAAAGTTGCCAAAACCTAAAATAATAAATATAATAAAAAAATTGGCGAGATAAATTATATTTGATGCATTAATAATTATATATCTTCACAGAGTTATAAAGAACTAATGAGATTGCTAATAAACAATGTAAGTCCACTAATTAAGTGATTATTTTACTAATTGCATCAGTATGGTCATATAGATCCAGAATACAATCGGAACAAGGTCGATCTGATTTAGATCGACTCGATGTCAACATTGTAATTTTGATGACTTAAGAAATCACAAGAAATGGATAATTTAGGACAAAATGTAGATCTCACCGAACCTAAGTGGTGTTTGAGTTTTAATTTTGTTATTTAAAATATTCATGTGAGTGAGGTTCATCATTTGAAAACACGCCCCCGTGAGCTAGCGAGGGGTGAAGATAATGTTGCGTGCGCGACCAACTTCAGACCTTCACGGACTACCAGACCTCCGAATACTTTTTGTGGTATAATAATCTCTTACGCAAATCTCGTTATGTTCAATAGTAAACAATTGATAGAGAATGGTGTAAAGACTAGTTTCACCATTTTTGAAAAACAGAAGTGGTGGTTGGGTGTTTTCGTTAATTTATTCGGAGTATTCCGATTGTCCTAATTTTGAACAATTTTCTTTTTTTAGTCAAAGTTAGAACAATCAGAATATTCCAAATGAGTTAAAGACAACACCGCTCAATTGTGATGTGCTACTTCGCAAATCACGTTATGTCCAATAGAAAATATCCAATAGTAAAATTAATTTAAGTTTTGGTATGCAAGTTAGCCTCGGCTCTATGGAACAGCGAAAACAAACAAAAGATGTGCTAGTTGTCTTATGCTCTATGGATTAACTAGACTATGGTTTATATGGTTTAAAAAACATATGGAACAGAGAAGTGCTTGTCATTTTCCTCTAGTTTTAGTTTAAGATAAACCAGGGAAGGCGCCATTTAAAAATGACGAAAAAAGCGCGGTCGTAGATTTTTGTCGGCGTAGAAATTAACTATTGGTTTCCACATACAAAAATAAACGAAATGTTGGATCAGCTGGACCTAATGTAAATATACTATAAATTTTACTACTACTTTTAACTTAATAATAAAACAATAGAAGATAAGCAATTTAATCGCAGACTATTTTCTTGCCGTGTCGTCATTATAACTTTATTTTTTTTATCTAATTAGAATAAAAAAATTCGAATGAACGTAAAGATAAATCAATTTCATTTTTTTTTCTGATAAAAATTTTAAACGTTTGAAATATTTTATTATAAAAAATAAATATTTGCTGAAAACTTCCGTTGCAAATTATTAATATTAAAACTGTCACTCAAAACTAGGCAAAGAATTTAATATTTCAGTTTTCATCTGGAACGACCGACCCTATTTCGATTCCTGATCTAAAGTAACAATCAAAACCATTTAAAAAACAGCTCCAATCCTATTTTCAGTTCTTACTCTATATCAAATTAGAAAAATGTTTAAAAAATGCGTGCATCAACACCTCAGAACGCATGTTGTTGTGCTCTTAATTCTATCTATGTGTTGTGGCACATATTGTAATTCCTATAACACAACACAACATTTTTTATTAAAAAGGTTAGTAGTCACCTACTTCCCAATAATCTAGATACAACTACTAGCCACAATTAAGAACCAAGTCGGTTCTTTACCTTGGTTTCATTGTAGCAAAATCCGGCGAAAACGAAGGGATCAGTCAACGAGCCAACAAACCAAGAAACACATTTTACTTGCATAACAAGATACACAACAAACAAAGAATCAAACTTTAAGTATGTGTAAACAAACCCTAATATTTTTTCTAGTAAGTAATTCGATCGTCCTTCATTTTAAGCCAATTATTTCAACTAGACAAAATATTTTAATATTTTATGGATTGTAATAAAATATAAAAAAATATTGTTTTGTAAACGAATACTTTTGTTTTAAAATTATACCATAATTAAATTTGACAAAACGCAAAATAATTTATTCAAAAATATGAATTACAATCTAGCACAACAGAGATATATGTCGACAAACAAACAGTAATATTATTATTATATAATATCAATAACTTTGCATAATAAAAGCTTATCTCCGAAAAAAAGCTTTTTCACATTTTTTTTATTTTTCAATTAATTTTCTTTATGGGGAAGGAGAAACAAACAAAAATTAAATTTTATAACTATTACAGCGAATATTTGTATAAAAAACAAATATTATAAAAGCCAACATTTGCAAAATCATTATTCTATATAAATCCAAAGGTCGTTTGCAAGGTTATATAAAATCATTGTAATTAATCAATGTCAAGTATTTTCTTGTAATTTCAATTTTATTTTTGCATTCATTACCATCAATATTAAATGATAATCGTCGCACTCAAACATTTAAAATTTTTTTCTGTTTTCTTGTAACGACGAAAATTTTCAAGATCAAGAAAATTTTCAATGATCAAAACAAAATAATTCTAACAATTTTACCTCATAGTATATTTGATGATGAAACTATTAAAGTGTCAACGTAAACAAAACTAATTTGTGACAGTGATCTTAATTTTTTTTTTATTTAAGTTTATATATGTAATATTTTATTGCAAGTAACTTTTTTGTTTGTTATTCTTGAAACGGTTTGAGTGGTTTTTCTATTGACTGCTGAAGAAACTGTTAAGAAAGTAGAACTCCAAAATGTGTTTATTGTGAGACAAACTAATCAAACTAATGAAACAACTTAAGTATAAACATTAAGCTAATTAACGCTAATTTTAAAAACCCATAACTCTCCTGCTATTGTTGTTGCTAATTTTACAAAGTGCAATACACAAAAAATAACATCATCACTATATATAATTAATTGTGATTTCACCTTCTAGCGATTCCAAATCTCATTTCGTTTTATTAATTTTAAAATATAAAAAATTGTGAGTCTCTGTATAAAAATAAAAGTGGGATCTAAATTCTAAACAAAAGTAATAGCTTTGATTTTTATTTTCATGACATTAAAGACAAAATATAAATTGACCGAGCTAATATGAGTTACATTCTAACGATGAGATCTCTCATCATTATCAATCAAATATTTTTTCAATTGAACTTAATAATGGCGCAATTAATTTCAATTAAATTAGATTAATTTTGTTTTTTTGCAGAAGTCTTATTTATTTTAATAATAGTTTTTTATTGATTGAGTAAAAATGAGGAATGTTTCGTGAAATCATTTTGTTTACATCTTACAACAAACGCTTGAAAGTGTTTCCTTTAACTACAATTATCTACAGGAATCTAAGACTTTTATCGCACTTTGATTGACCAACATTAAAACCATATTCAAAACACTAATGTTTCGTTACCTTGCTTTCTTATATCCATAGAAGCACTTTGTTGCCGTTCAAATTTTTCATAAGCACGTAAAGTATTTAGTTTTTTGTATATTTAATGAATGATGATTTAATGATTCGCGCAAATTTTTTTTATCAAAATATTACACTAAAATAATAATGTAATATTACACTGCATAGTTTTTAAAACTCTTTGAGACCCTTTGAGACAAGAAATCTCCAGAAAATCTGAAGAAATTTATTTCAAGTTGTTTTTGTTTTTATTATTTTATTTTCTGCTTTATTTTTTTTCTTGTGACCTTGATTTTAGATTTGAAATATTTTATATCAAAAACTGAAGCTAAATACAATTTTGAATTTTTATTTCATTGTGTTTATGTAGAAGCGTAACATTGCCCTCCACCTAAGCCTGTTCGTCCCAAACAGGTTGTACATCTCTCCTCCAATTGTTGAATCCAAAATATTTTTTCCCCTATTTCTAATGCTGTTTAGAATTACTTTCTGTCCCTTTCTAAGTCCTTGTCCATAACTTTGTTCCATGTTGACCCAGCTTGATAACTCTAGAACGTTCTTCGTATCTTTCCTCTTGGAACTTTTCGCCCCTGCCTATATCCTAATCATTCCTATTTTCCGTGTTTTCAGCTGCGATTCGTCCCAGTTTGAAGCCCTTCGAACCACTTCATTTACGTTGCTCCCAATACCTACTTTGTTATGCATGAGCTTGTTTCCTTTTTAACATTCGGCGTTTGTTTAAACGTCTGCGTCGGTTGACGTTTGTTTTCCTCATCTGTTTAAATGATGGTTCTGGATTTACCTCTGCACTGCATTGTTTCTCTTCGCTGCCAATATCTGTGAACTCATTCTTCATTCAACCGTTGTGGCGTTTCAACATTATAAACCTTCAAGATCCCACGTCCAAAATCGAAGACGAAATCCTTCGCCTTAATGAAGTTCATTCGTCAAACCACTTCATCCATATTGTTTGCCACTAACACCTTTTGTTGATAGCAATTAAAAATTATCTTTATTTGAGCGAATCTTTTACCTACTACTTCAGCGCATTCTCCAGTTACTGTTTGGAGTTTCAATTCATCTTATGTTTCCAAAACGCCGTCATAATCAACCATTTGCAAATGCACGAGCTGAACCTGTATCTGATGTCATGAAGCAATTTTTACCTTCAATTGTCCTTCGATACCTAAACTTTTACCATTTACTGCTATTCTTGAAATTGAGATGTAGGCAACATTCTCCTCGCTTGTTTGCTTCACAATTTCATCTGCAACGGGCTTCCGTTGAATAGGAAATGAAGACCTGTCACGCTTGCTGTTCCAACAGTCCTGTGAGATATGACCCGATATCTTACATATACAACACAGGAGTTTCCTACCCTACGTGCTGCATTTCTTCAGCTCACATATTCTTCACAGAAAACGACTGTGTCTCTGCTTTTTTATTTTTCCTGCACTACCGTGCCATGTGATCTTCCTCATCACAATACCCTGCAGCATCTAATGTCCCTTCTACCTCTGTGTTACAATACTTCGCTGTTGTTTCCTTCTACCTTTTTTTGCACCCAACAGATGTCATTCATATCCTCTGTGCCATAGCATTGCGTATACGGTTGTTTCATAGAAAGTCGCTTTAGGTGTAACCATTTCCGGATCTTGGATACCGCCAATGATGGCTTTGACCTTCATTTTCTCTATAAGGTGTGGTGGAGTACTGGAGGTCCTGAAGAATAGTCCTGAAGGGTTTCTCCATTCCGCTGCAGCGACCTTTTAACTCGATTCTGTTCTGTAACTCTTTTTATGGTCGTCACCATATTTCCGTTTCAATGCATTCATCACCTCTGCTTCAGCTGCTTCACCCAATTTTCGGCGTTCCAAACATTTTGATCTGCTGCGGTTTCGAATTGGAATTTGAATATGCCGAAAGATGTGGTAATATCATATGATGGTGCCTTTTGTTTAATATTTGTTGCTTGTTGTACCACATGTGAAGAAACTTTAGTCGTTTCAACATCTTGTAACCTCCCCAAAATCGTCGACTTGATTAATGCTTTATTCAAATCGCGCTCAAATTCCTGAATTTTACTTTGATTTTTCTCGACTTCTTATCCAATGGTGTTGAAATTTGTAGAACTTTTCCATTCATAATTTGTTTTGCTTCATCTCGATTTAAGGCTCATTACTGGCTGACTGTTACACTAATTTCTTCCTTGGTTGCAACCATGTTATTGTTGGCTATTTTCATCTGTTAATGTTACAACTGATTTCTTCCTTATTCGCAAACATTTGTTGATTGATGTTAAGAATCATCTCTTCTAGTAGCAGCCATATTTGTATTTACTGTACAATTGCTGATTTATTTCTTCATTATTGGCAACCATATTAGCATTCATGTTCGAATTCATTTGTTGCATCATAACCATTCACTGCGTAAAATCGAAATTTGCAGATGGCAATTAAGTTGTTGTTTCCGCAACCAAACTTTTCTCCTCATCAGTTGCTATTAAATCAGTATATTATGTTTGCTTAGTAAAATCATTATTCAGATTACTAATCCCGCCGCTGTCACCAATGTTACGTTTTACAACCTTTCTTCGAATCGACCTTACTCTCTATTCAATAAACGCGATTCCCAAATCTTCTGGGTTCTATCACTGATTAGTAAGTACAGATTAGTAAGCTAGCATTAGTAAGCACACCAGATTTTATTAAGGGTGAAAATTTTGGAAAAAAAAATAATTTTGACGAATATGACATCCATATGAAAGGTGATTTTTTTTCTAGTTCAATATAATTTTTTTTGTAATTTTTGAAAACACAGTTTTCGACTTATTTTCAAAAATGTTAAAGAATTTTCCCCTTAAACTCGAACATTACGAAAGAAAATAATTCAAAAAATTCAGGGTTATAGGAGAGTGAATGAAAACTATAGCGGTCGACTCATCATTTAAAATGTTATTTGGAGGCAAACAATTTTTTTTGTAATTTTCGGAAGCTCAGTTATCGACTTATTTTCAAAAATGTGAAAATTTTTCTTGTCCCTTGAGATTAGAATGTTATAGTAGGGATGAAAACGCGGATAATGGTAATCGGGATAATTTTAGAACATATGTGTTTTTTTGCTCAGTTTTTTTTGATCGGCGTTCATGCTCCATGTAGGAGCGTTGCCAGGCTCGAATATTCAACACGGTCACATTTATTACGTCGGTCTCTCATTGTAGTCGTGGTCTACATCCCGGCCGCGCCCTCCCAGGGGTACTAACGTACATTTTCTAATCATTCCAGACTGTGAATCGGCTCGTAGAACCTGCCTCAACCAAGCAATGAACGAATACAACCTTTTATATCAGGACCCTCAGGTTATTATATCAAGGTCTCTGATCTCAAAGTTGTACCGGGTTCTATACTCTCTATCGTCTGTCTTAAGTGGACCAAAAATGTAGCGTAGGATCTTACGCTCAAATACAGATAAATGTGATTCGTCATTTCGTGTAAGGGTTCATGTTTGTGACCCATATATCATCACCGGTCTAATCAACGTCTTGTATAACTTGAGTCTGGTGTTACCCGGGTAGGAGTTGCCAATGTTAAACAACGGACCAATCTCGGCTTAGTATTGGCGAGCCAAGACTTGGCTAGTTAGCATTGGGCCAGGTCTGGGCCAGGTCTGGGCCAGTTGTAAATGCCTAGACTGAACCAAGGTTTAGTTTATTATATTACGTGTTATTCACCAAGTTAATGCAAACATGTGGAGGCCATATTACGGTTATCTTTATTTTCATATATGTTACCCTTACCACAACCCTTTTCACACATTTAAAAGAGGTCTGGAAAAAAATTGGTTTGGTAGACTTGGCCCAAGTCTTATTTGCCAGACTTGGCCCCAGGACATCAGTCCAAGCTTGGCCCAAGCTTAGGCCGTTTGAAAATGTTAAGTCTGGCCCAACGAGACGCTTGATCCAAGACAGACGCCCGCTCCAAGCCGCCCCTAACATGAAGAACAAACGCTTGGATGTAAAGCAATTGGTTTTAAAGCGCCAATTCGCCGTGATGTAGCATCATTGGCTAAGCAGTTTTTACTCTGTCTCCGACACACCGACCTAATTCTGTCAGCATTAACCATTAACCAGGCAGCACGGCGTGGTCGTCGAATTTTGCTACCCTGAATTTGAAAGTACTCTCGTTGACAGAGAACACACCCTTATACACTCAAAAAAAACTAAGCAATGTTTACAAATTTTTTATAAATATACAACTCACAAATTTTTACTGTAAGTTTACCAAAAATATTGTGGATTACAAAAAAAAATTATTTGAAAAAACAAACAATTTATTTGATTTACAAATTATTTGTGGATTTGAAGGAAAAAAATTGTTGTTTTATCAAAAAATTTAGTATGTTGTATATTTATAAAAATTTTGTAGAAATGACTTTTATTTTTTTGATTGCATATCACCAACTTTGATCAGAATCGGTTATTAATTATTGAGGTTTATAACTATATAACAGGTGTTTAGTATACCATCACCCTTTTTGTTGAATCACGTCAAAGAGCTAATCGATTCTTTCCCGTACACGTCACATCTAGATCAAGTTTCAAAGTTTTACTAGAATCCTGCAATGAACAAAAACAGCAGTGTCCGAAAAAACAAACCTCTTGTTCTTATAGATAAATTGAAATAAACGGTAAACCAGAAGTGATAACCCAGAAGTTATTTGCGACGTTTAGATTTAAAAAAAAAATGGTAAAAATGGTAAAAAATCTGTTTTAGCAAAAATACAAAACAAAACGCTTTTTAAAATTTAATCGAAAATTGCAAACCAAAGGATGGCATGCAGACCTTCTGAAAACGTTACTAAATGTTTTTGTACCAAATTTCTTCAAAATCGATTTTCAGAAACTAATGTTATTTGAAAGTATGTACAATATGGTTAACAAATTGAAATACTTGCTATCTTGTTATTGTTTATAATGAGAAACACAGATAATGGCCCATTCAGAAAAACTGTAACGATCAACAAAAATCCAATCAGTGGATAATTTTTTTTAAATCTACAACAAACAATTTTCACAACAATTTAAGATTTGTTTCATAAATAACATCTGTCTATTTATGCCGTTCCACTGTAATCCATAATTTTTTTAATTATTTTATAACATTTAACGAATCTTATATTTCGATTAGTAATCAATTGTTTTTAATATTATTTTTCGACATGAAAACAACATGAAACAAACATATTATTTTTGTGTTAGGCGTTTATGTTGAATCATTGATAGGGTACTTTGTTTTACATTGTTATAAACGAAGAATGTTTGTAATATTGATAATTGATTAAATTTTGAAGGACCTTATGTTTTTTTTTTAATTTGATTGTATGTGACGGTTAATTTGAATAATTTTTCTGTATGTTCATTTGTTTTTTTATACACTGCAGATTTTCAATGTATGGGTTAATTTTTGTTTTTTGCTGGAATAAGAAAACCAAAACGAGGGAGATGATCATTCGGATCTCTTCGATTCGGTTTGGATTTTGGATGCTTTATTTTATAAACATATATTCTGAGAAAAAGTCCCAAAATATCTGAAACAATAAATAATTGAGCTACCACAAGATCGATGACTTTATAACGTTATTCATGTATAATATAAACAACGGAAAACAACAATATTTTCTGAGGTTTTGGTCTTAAAATGATAAATTAAATTAATTTGAATTCGATATTTTCCTGGGCCAGAGGCCATGTGTTGAATTTCTTTTTCATATTTGTAATCCCGGTATAAACAGAAACCTGTTTATTACAAAACATTTGGTCCTTCGAGCCGGTTTTTATTCAATTTTGTTATAAAAGTATAAACACGGTTTTAGTAACATAATAAAATAAATAGTTTTAATGCAAAAGAAGAAAACTTTAGTTTAGTCGAAACACAACTAATTATTTTCTTGGAATAATTTTTGTTTATCAATTGGAGTACGATACATTTTAGTATATGTATGAGTGTGAGACGCTGTTTGCATCAAACGCGAATAATCATCGGTTGATTAGTTCATAAATTAACAATCAAAAAAATTATTTGGAATAAATATTTTGAATCGATTTTTTTTAGTTAAATTATTAAATTATAAGTCATATTTGTTAAAATCAAACTATAGTTTTATTGTAATTTTGTCCATTTGGTTGTGTCTCAGTTATACAATTATTACATAAAATATTAATGAGCATAAATAATGCAAGAGAACTGTGGAAAGATTTAGGGAACGATTGGATTAATATAGAAAGTTCTTTAATGAGAAGGAGTGTACATTGTCAAGGTGAGTAACAATCAATTTTTACAAGATAGTTGGGGTTTTAAAATATATATGACGATACAAATGAAGACTTGAATGTTATGGAAAATATGTGTTTTGTTAGCTCAGTTATTGAACTCAATAGAAAAAATTGATCTTAATAAAACCTGAATTGAAAGAATTTTAGTAAGCATAAAAAAATGTATACAGTCAACTATAGCAGAAAAAATTTGATCCTTCGAGCCGGACTAGCTTCGAACCGTTTTTCATCTAACTTAAATGGAAAACATAATGTGAAGTACATCAACCATGTATATTTGCATGTACAAAAATCAGATACAATTGTTGATAGCCGTGGCTGGGTTGAAACTGAGTTAAAAGTTCACCTGAAATACGCGCTCAGTGTCACGTTTTGATTGATCCTAGATCAATGTCAAATTTTGCGACCGAAATTATTTGCTATAACTAAAGGCTTATAAAACGACAGTGTTTATGCCTGTCACGGAAATGTTTGAAAATATTTCATTCAACCATTAAACATCGTGACAATCTGTTAATGAAATCACAAGTTCCTGCGAACGAATTAGCAGCCAAAAATTGCTGGTGAATTGCCAACTTATTGGATTCTATTTGAAGTCAATAAAATTCCGATAAATATAGATTCTATAATTAAAGAGATCGTCTAATTCATATTTCTGATGAAATCGAAAACGCTTTTGAAAGGTTTTGAAGATGAAAACAGATGCACCCCACAAACTTATTCATAATACGTCATACATGGTCAAATAAAGGATTTTAACATGTGGACTGAGATTTCTGCCATTGATTTATGCCATTGTCATTATAATAGCATTCCACAGTAAGTAAATAGAAATTGTATCAATCAATAGACAGATACTATCAAATTCACTCAGTTGTGGGCCACATAGACAATATCCTACAATATCGCGGTACAAATAAATTTCACCAGATTCTTAACGCCATATTTAGCGACAATCTTGAAGTTCTATTTCACATTTATGACTTCAAATTGGGCTTTTTTAAAACTTCAAGTAATATAAGAATATCAAGTTGCTCAGATGTCTACTATTTCTTCGATCCCAAACATATTACGTTATTATGTTGATCATATATCAAAAAAAACAATAGATTAAAATGTAATAAAAATTTTAATGTTGGTCAAAGATATTTTTATTGGGAATTTCTAAATGATAAAATCTAATATCAAGTTGTAAATCTTGGCAACCTAAATAGTATTTCAATTAGATGTTGTTTAAGTTTAATTACTAAGAAGTAAAAATATCTAAAACTTTACTACATTTAAATTTTTATTACTTGGTCGTTTATTATTGAATTACTTTAGAGAAATATAACATGAAAATCTTTTGACATATAAGAATATCAGATGTGTAATGTTGAATAAATAAATTGAAGAGATTTAATATTATGATGCAATATTTTGTTGTTCAAATCAAATAAAACGCAAACGAAGCGACTTATCAAAACATACGTTTTTATTTTAATAACAACAACATTTTTTTTTAAATGTAAAATTATAAATAACTTTATGTTGTTTATACTTTTTTTTTTAATTCGCAAGGTAGACAAATAAAATTGGCATTGTACAAACCATGTGATGTGTTAAATTCAAAATAAAAACAAAACGTACGAAACCCAAACATTTATAAAAAAAAATATGTATGTATCGTAAATAATATCGTATATATAAACAATAACATTTCCCATGGAATTATCACAATACGTGTACTTGAGTAAGTTGGAGTATTATGATAATAATTAGCTTTTGTTCATGAAATATACGAAAATTAGTTGTTTAATTAATCTAGGCAAAACTTATGCGGTTTGAAACTGGTTGCACAAGTAAAACTTAGCTAATAGTGTTAAATTTACAAGATTGGATTATACTGGATTTGGGTATATTAGGGTTAATTAACACGCCTTAGCGAATTTGAATTTCTTTTACACGATAACCATTTAGTTCAGTAAAAAGGTGTAACTCAAATTTTTCTAACAAATACCAAACTTAATTAAAATAATCCAACGCAAATTTTTGTAAATCCAGTTAAATGTTCAAGGTCAAACTTATTATATCAAACGACAACAAACTAAAATCGTCTTAAGCTTATTTTTTATTTGTTTCACAAAAATGCAAATCAAACAGTAAACTTAACGAATTAATAATAACCAACAGCAAACACATTTGGAAAAAAAGCAAAATATTTTAGATATTGATTAGTTTTTTTTTTGTTATATTAAATTGAGATTTGTCAAATATTTATGCAAAACAAGATTGAAAAAATATTATGAAAGATTTTTAAAAATAGATAATTTTAGTAAAGAAATAGGATTATGGATTATGTATCGTTGAATAAGAAGTTCGTTCATTCAAAATTATAGAATGAAGTATTTAATAATGACCTAATTTTATGTGAATTACTTAACAAAATTTTAGGCGAAAAAACTGCACCTTTCAATGTTCAACCAGCATTGAATCGGGACGAAATATAACCTAAGAGTTTGAAGAAATGTTGTATTCATGTTTAATTTGTTTGTCCGGACTGGAGAATCTCAAGGGTAAGTGATCCCCACATTTGTAACGAAACAGAAATGAAAACCAATTTATAGCATTAATTTCTATTTCCAGAGTTTTCTAGTTTCAAATACACCGAAACATACTTAAGTACAGAGTTTTATAAATATCAAATGATATGATTTAAAGTTATTGAAATTTTAAATAAACTGGGAACCGGTCGGGAACCTCTTCCTTTTTTGTCCAAATTTATCCAACGTTTCAAAACTATGGGAAACCACCATAAGAGGTTATATACCCAGTTTCATTAAAATCGAGTGACAAGACCTAAAGCTATTGAAATTTTTAATAAACATTTGTATTGTTGCCCTCCATCTTCTACTTTGTTTAGTTTTGTTCAAAAGCTTTCACAACTATAGGAAACAACACCAAAAGATTGCATGCTGTGTTTTACAAAAATTAAATTATAAGACTAAAAATTATAGAATCTGCTAGATGATCAGCAGCCAATGATCTGTTAGATGAGCAGCAGTCATGAAGGCCGAACGCTTTTCTTTACCAATTAATTTATTCTAATGTAAGTTAATAAACTTTACAATTTTTATTTCTTAAATGTTCTGCTACAAAATATTTATTTATAAAAATGAATAGAATAATTTGTAGGGATTAACTTATGACTTAGATATGAATTAAATTTATAATTCAAATGGAAAAACCTGAGTACAAATTTAATGTAAAATATCCTCCCATGTACAACTCGACGGCCGATGAAAAAGAGAATTCATTTAGGATAATTAGGATTAAGAAAATTAACAGCAACCAAAAACCGGAATGACGACATCAATGATGTTAATGTAGCATTGATAAGGCTTGAACGAAAGTTGTTTGGATAACAGTAACTGAACGATTGTTGTAGATGGATTATTTTGGATCGTTACGGTTTTTGGCCGTGAATGATAATAATCCGCCACAGGACTCCCCCGCGAGTGTGGTTTTCCAAAGAAAAAGAAAGACTTATTGTGCAATTCGGACTTTTTTTCGTGGCTAGATTCCTGAATGCTGTTCAGGTGCGGATAGGATCCCGTATGCTGGTTTACCTGTTAGCATGCCTGTTAATTGTGTTTGCCATGTCTGACCTAACGAAAACTTATTCGCAGTTGTCCAATGTTTTAGGGGCAAACATTTCATTTTGTTTTGTAGTGCGTGGTAGTGTTGGAATGAGGTTTTGCATAGTATTGCGCAGCGGATCGATAACTGTGTCTGTAATTGATATGGGTGAAGCAGAATTTTTGATGAAGAATTCACCGGATATCTTGATGGTTTGTCCGTAAACCACTTCAAATCTTCCTTCACTGTTGCATGAATGTCGAGAAGTACATTTGGGATATCTGAACTCCAATTGATAGTTTTGCCTCGGTCATAAGAGCAGCTTTAAGCTGTCGATGAAAACATTCGACTATGCCATTGGCTTGCGGATGGTAAGCCGTTGTACGTATCCGATGAGAGCAGAGGAGTTGTGTTAATTCTAAAAAAAATTTGCTTTCGAATTGTGTTCTTTGATTAATGGTAATATGAAGAGGAACACTAAATCATTATACATAAATGCTTACAATTGTTGTGGCAATGGTTGCTGTAAACATATTGGTCAAACAATAAGCTTCGAACCATCGAATGATTGAAATCTGTTTGAAGGTGGAAGTGGTCCATGAGGTGATTTGGTATGACGTTGAACTTTGGAACGTTGACAGGATAAACACGAGTCCGTCTACTGGGTTACTTCCTTGTTTCTATTACGCCAAAAGTAACGGTATGTGATTAATTTACGCGTAGCACAGACACCAGAATGTGACAAGTAATATAATTTTTCGAAAATTGTTCGAAGTAATGCTTCTGCGATGCATGGGCGATCGTTCCCATTGGATGTTTCACAGGTGATTTCTAGGTCAGGTAATTTCAAAAAGCTCTAGATTCATATTGCAACTAGTGTGACGTCTGGAACCAGAAATAAAATTCTGAAGTTCCACGTTTGCTTTATGTGCTTACCTGATTATGTTGTAGTCGAAGAATATGTCTTGACTGTGGCCGTTTCTGTTTATGTAGTGCAAGAGTGTGTCTGTATCTAGATTATTTTTGATATAGATGTGCTGATTGCACTTTGTGAATTGTGAAATATAATCAAAGTGACGTGATTGCCTTGGATTGCGTTCTGTTTTGGATTGGATCGAGTCAAAGGCTTATGATCTGTGTATATAATGAAATATCGACCTTCGACAAAATACATGAAGTGTTTGATTTCTAGGTAAATTCCCTGTCGAATGTATCTTTGAAAAGAATTCCAGAGACTCCCAACATTTATTGTAAAACTGCTGCAGTACTGGCCGACCGCAGCGCTTAGTCCATGACGGAAGTGTTATTTGAGCAAATTCATTTTTTATGTGTATGAATGCATCGTTGCATTCAGCAGGCCAAGTAAAGTTCCTGTCTGTCTTGGGCATCCTGATAAAAAAGCCAAGTGAGAATGAATTGGAATCAAAGTTTCGGCGAGCTTCGGAATGAATCGGTGAAAGTAGTTTACCATACCGACAAAGCGTTGAATGGTTTTTATTGAATTTAGAACTGGGAATTCTCTAATCGTCTTAATGAATTCATCAGAGAGAAGAATGCCATCAGAAGTGATCTTGTGGGTAAGGAAATCAAGAGAAGTTGTACCAAAGATTTGGATGTCTTGATGTGTATGTCAAACTCCAGTAACTTTTGGAACAATTGATCCAAGTGAAGTTTGTGTTGTTCCACAATACTTGTAGACAAAAACAAAGTCTAGTCATTCGGGTGAATTCGAATAGGCCAAATGCAGTTGTGATTGCCGTTTTGTAAACGTTCTCAGGTGCGACGGGAATGCTCTGACGAGACTGAATTTAGAGAATATTTTTGAGCCATGTGTAAATGCATGGAGAAGTTTTGAATGTGGGGGATAGGCTAACAATCAGATGTTGTAAGCGTGTTAATGCGTCGACCGTGAGGGGTCGCCAGTCGTGATCTTTTTTCTTCACCATGTGCAGGGGACAAGATACTGAAGAAGAGGATGACCTACTAATCCCTAATTCAACCTTGTGTTGGCATTCATTGAATGCTTTCTGTCGAGGATGATCCAATATGCGTGGTCGTTTTACTGGAAGATGTCCTTCAGGAACTATATGATGGACCACGTTATGACGCACGGGTATGTTGTGATTCGGTTTAGCTGTAGGAGAAGGCTATCGTTTGAAAATAGTGCCGTAACCGTTCTTGAATTGAAAGAGAATCGGTGTTGGGGTAGATGTCCGAACCGTTGAGATATTGATTGATAGCTGGGTCGCTAAATCAATCAGCCTTTTGCGTTTAAGGTCAACAAGGACGATTCACAGCAGCTATTGTGAAGACATGTGTGAATATTCGTTTGAGTCAGATGTTGACTTGTAGGACTTGCGTACCATAAGTGGGCATGCTAGTGCCATTAGCAGCTGTTAAGTCCCGATCAAATGACAAATGTGGAGTTTTGATTGTTTTCTTGAATAAAGAAATATGCAAAACAGGCAGGTATCCGAAGATGTCTACTAGAAAAATGAGCTTGTTGATTTGGTCCAGGATGTAGAGACGGTTAGAACTTAGAAGTTTCATTTTGGGTGTATGGCGTCTCGATCCAGCTGCTATATAGTTTTTCTTTAATATTGAATTTGTCAACGTCAATTTTGCCATCGAAAACTGACGTTGAATAAAGTTACACAGAGTTGTACATTGTCTTGGTGAAGTTCCAAGACTTGTATGATATCAATAGCGAGCGTCGAGCGATGTGAGTTGCTGCCGTGTCCTTGTTTTCTCGAATATGAGGTGTTCCGGCCCGCGGATCGTGACTTTGATCGTCGACCCGTTGATCGGCCTTGTCCTCGAAACATTCCATTCAACCTAGCTTCTAGTCTTGCCAGGCGATTCTTGATTGGAGTGACCGAATTTCCAGGAAACCGACTTTGACTATCTCGATGCTGGTTTTTAAGCGATGTTGAACGGGAGAACACCTCTCCGCACCGCAGAAATCTGCGCGGATGGAATGGATTCGTAAATTTTATCAGCTGTGTTTGCCAATTCCTGATGTGTTACTGTTTCAGGTATCGCCAAAATCGCTATTACGACAGCTTCCGGGATTTTACTGATCCATAACAATTTTATAGTATACGGCTCGAGTATGATTATCATACTCTCATTAAGTCTATGTACGGCAACCCTAGAGTTTCTAGTATAAATGTTTCGCAAAACTTCAACCTAAATTGCATCAATTAACTTAGTTGCAATAGTAACAATCAAACCCTGGTATTTAATCATGGTTTGCTTAGTATTGAGCTAGCGATGAACCATTCATTTCAAGACTTGGATCAGGTTTGAAACATTAATTTCAGTCGAGTTTTTGGAATGCTTCTGGCATGGCAGTCTTTAATTTCGAATTAAGATCGAGTTTCTTACATATTTTAATACAACGTGAATAAGAAAGAGAGTAGGAGAAAAAAATGAGAGAAAAAGAGAGATAAAGTAGAAGAGAGAGGGAAATAAAGAGAGATACTGATATAGAGAATGAGAGAGAGAAACAAATAAAGAAAGTCTGCTAGATTGATACACTTCGTAATGCATAACTATGAGAACTACAGTTTATCACATTACAACCTTTATAAATACATTTATTCAACATTTATCATGTCTTATGTATTACCATCTTTGCTCACAATAAAAAACCAAAACAATCAAATTGTCAACATAACAAATTGCCGAAGGTCAATTTCAGTATAAAATGTGACTTCTGTTATTTCCCATACAACAACAAACCATCATTAAAGTTATTTTATTGCAATTAAGTTGTTTTCAAACCAAATTGGCATAACTCATGATATCATAGGAATTATCTAAAATTAGGGGAAGTTTGTCAAATATAAAATTCTTCAACTTGTTTTTAACTGAAAGATCAATACAAAATGCATTACTTTTTATTTGGTCGCTATTTTTGCTGTCTTAAAATAAAAAGAAATAGAAATTGAAGAGCATTCCGCAAATGAATGTTAATCAAAACAAAACGACAAGTCGTGTTCGTTTCTTTTAACCTTTGAAATATTTAATTGTGTAATGAAAATACCAACAACAAAAGACAGACGAATATCTAGTTTAGTCTAAATGAGTCTTAAATGACATTAAAAAATGTTTATACAATTTGTCAAATTGTGTCGACAACAAGATGAAATCAAAAGATTTTCAATTAGATGGCTCGTGTTTTCGGTAACGAAAATTAAGTTGTGGTTTTACAGTTTTGCATGCAAAATTGTTTAGAACTCAACAAATTAGGCATAATAAATCTTACCTAACTCCCACCATACAAGAACGTTACATCTTTGTTCAAACTCAAATCAACATATAAAATTATAAATGAACTCATCGAATATGTATACATAATTCATTGAATTTCGAGTCGATTTTGTAATATGAATTTAAATTGTTCATTTAAAATTGAAATACGTTTTTTTTTGTGTTACTCCTCTTATGTGCGTCTTCTTGGATTGTTTTTTTTTTCTATTAAATAATCTTATTATTGAACATAAAAATAATGTTATAATTTTTAGATTGCTTTTTGTTTCCAAATCGTTATGAACACTTTGGGTTACAATTAATTTTGTTTCAATTACATCATATTATTCATCCGCACGTAAAATTAAATTCGTGTCAGAGAATGAAAAAATGAATTTGAAATTTCAAGTAGAGGAGATTTACACAAGACGAAATGAAAGAATTTAAGATATGACCTAGAAAATTGACATGTGTGTGAAATACGTAAGGTGATCCAAAAAAAAATATATGAAATTACAAATTAGTATTTTGTAAATATAAGAATCGATAACAAAACTTGGAAGTTTACTTGCAAAAAATTTGTTCCCGTTAGGTGGTAATGTGATTCATTCATTGATCAAAGTTTGTGACTGATTTTATTATCTTCGAATTATCAAACCATACAATCTTTGATGCAAAATACGCACATTTTAATTTTAACAAGTTTGTCTGTACCTTTACCTAAATTGATGACACTCGCAACTACAACGCTCAACTAGCACTGTACCGGTACGGAATATAATCTAAGAGTTTAAGAGAATTGTTGTATTCATGTTTAAGTTATTTGACCGGACTTGAGAATTTCTAGGGTGGGTCATCCCCACGAATTGTGACGAAAATTAAATTAAAATCGGAATGTTGCATTCATTTCTATTGCCACTCAAATATTTTATTCCTCAAGTTTTTTTTAAATTTGAATGAGCTACGAAACTTATGAGAGAAATTATTTTCAAAAATCACCTAAACAAATGTTTATTTAAATTTTCAATAACTTATTTCATCTGAAAAAACCATGGAAAAGGTGATCGACATCCAGATACGAAACAGTATTCTGGTAAGATCATTTTTGCCAAATAGTCAACACGCAGAACGGGCAGATAAACGAAAACTGTCTGTCTTTCTAGAAATTAAATTCGACAACACCTTACATAGAGTGGCTAAGAAGGCTGCACAGGAGACAAAATATCTAGCATTAATTCTCGATAGCAAACTCTTGCGGATAAACCACATGAAAACAGTGGTAAGCAAAGCCGTAAAAGCTATGATGGTATGCAAAAAAACTTGCGTGTAAAATATGGAGGTGCAGTCGTTATCCTAAGGTGGATGTATACCATACCTTAGTGACCCATCACGTACGAAGCAGTCGGATCTATAACGGGGGCAATGAGAACATGTCCTACAGCGTTAATGAAGATGCTGCTAGGACAGGTTCCAATCCCTTTGCAAATTAGGAGCATAACTAGGGAAATCATAGTGAGATTTAGCATGCAGATTATGGGAAAGATCATCGATTCTAGACATCGAGAGAGACTTTCAAGATATAATCCTTTGCTTGAGTGTCATAAAAACGGAATGATTAAGTACATGGGCAATTACCCCAGCCTTTTCTTGTCTGAAATATGTTGAAATCGAAAGATATCTAAATTTTAGTTTAAGAAGTGATTAGTTATGGGAACAAGAGAGAGAATTCACATAAGGCGATAAGCTCATACACCATCACATCCAAAATGGTTGTAGACTGTGCGAACAAACTAAACAATTTTGGGAATAGTAACAATGTTACAGTTTACTGGATACCTAGTCATGTGGTTATCACAAGTAATGCAGAAGACGACATATTACCAAGGATAGATACGTTAACATTTTTTGTCGGCCCAGAACTTTTTTTGTGAACTAGCGACAAAATTCATAAACCAAAAGATGAGGGAAGTAATTATGACGAAATGGTCTAAAGCCTGGCATCACGCCACGGGGATAACGAAGTCAAGAGACTTAATTGGGTCGATCAATCACAAGAGAGCAGTATTGGGGTCTATAGGAACATCCTGAGAATACTGACATATTTTCTTAAAAGACACTGTAGATTAAGAAAAAACACCTCAAGAATATTGAAGTGCAGGATTGTTTATGGAAAGTTTGGAGTTGAGAATCTCAAGGGTGGGGTCATTCCAACGATTTACGACGAAAATTGGATTGTTGGCACAGTCTTATTTGTATGGAAAATATTAATTATCGAGCAATATGTTGCATTGCTAGTGTTGAATTTCCTTTAAACTCTGATAAGTGATTTTGATTAAACTTGGTACACAACTTTTTTATACAAGCAGGTCTGTACACCACTTACGGATTGTTATTTCCGGTATATAATTCTTTTTATACAACAACAAAAAGAGTCTTTTCGCTTTCTATAGCCTTGTTCTCTTTTATCTTTTTATTGTATTTTACTATTTTCATTTGTATTTCTTATTATTTACTTAAATTTTGTATCTACCACTTTTATTGCTCCATTCAAGGGTTATTTAGAGATATTTGGCGTTTTTGGTCTAAAACGAATTTTAAGTTCTAATTGGCCAACAACTTGTGAGACACAAAAAGTAGTCGCATATGTAAATCCAGTTTAATGTGCTGGCTTCAACGGATTCACAAAAAAATTCGGCGTTACAAATGCTGATACATATTTTGATTTCTAGACTCCAAATTGCATAAGTCTGGTGGTTTTATTTTTTCTTATAAGTGTTTTGGTATATTTGAGTGTCCGCCTGACCTGTTGTGTTGACAAAGAATATCTTGCCCATTACAGGACAGGACGAAAGGAGGTATGAAAGAAAGACTACATTCATGCTGAGAATCAAAATTAAAAAATAACGAAGAGATTCGGGCTCGAACTCAAACCCCAAATAGAATATCAACCGACTGTGCTAGCCGGGCGACAAAAAATCAAAGCCGCGGATTGTAACTGCTATATGACTGGACATAGTTTGGGGGTAAGGACCGATTATATTATTATTAATGTATAATCGTTGGCCGAGTGATTCAGAGTTAAGTGATATCACCATGGGAGCGCGTAGCACGGTGTTAGGGGCTTTGGCAGTTTTACAGATGTCACATTGAGAAATATAAGATTTAATTTGGGTGGCCATCAGGGGGCAGCAGAATCAAAATCGACATAAGTGAAATAAGGATCTCGCAACTTCACCGCGTGCAGAGGTAGGAGGAAGGCCTGGGAAATCACCTTTGTCGTTAACTTCTCGGGGATCCAGTTTTCAAGTTCCACTTTCGAGTCAAGCTCCCATTTCGTTTAATGTTTTTTGTGATTTTCAGAACGAATGTAGTCAGACAGACTTCCTCCATTCGTCCTGTCCTGTAATGGGCAAGATATTCCATGTCAGTTGTGCTTCCATGTCCCTCCTGTTTACCTATAGTAATATATTATAGAGATCTTCGAAGTCAATAAACTTCTCAACCCACTTGTGTCTAAGAACAAAATCAAAGGCAATCTTATGAGGCTGAGTCGTAAAATTCACGCCCATTGGAGCTAGCGCAAGGTGAATGTAAATGTTTCGCATGCACGACCAACTTGTGAACTTTAACGGACCACCAGAAAAATCTCCTACTACACCTGAGGTGCATTGCACAGTCCGAAGCGCATCCTTACTAGAGCTTGCAAAACCGTTTTCAGTCAAAACCGTTTTCAGTCAAATCCATTTTCGGTAAAAACGGCCAGAAATATGAATATGAAAAAACTGGTTTCGTTCTAATTAAAACCGGTTTCAAAAACAAATATTTTTTTTCGTAATTCGTAATGAGTGCATTTATTACGTAAAAATCATGTTCACACGACTTTTATTCTCCATAAGTAATTTATTTTGTGGTATTATATTCGGATATTACATCACAAGGATATTGGTAAACATACATTGGTTAAAAAAAGGATTATTGTAGTAAAGTAGGAAGTAAAAGAGAAACAAACAAAAATACGTATTTCATCAAGTAGGTCTTTAGACTAAGATCCCGCGACGGCCAAACCTTCGTTATTTTATAAAAGCTGAAAGTTTCTCTGCGCATACCCCCTACTCAGGTAGGAACGATAAGCGACATATGAAGTTTGGATCATAGTGGCTTTGGCATGGGGCTGGTCACAATGGGCCCTCCAAAGTTTCGTGAAAGTATAAAAGCTATTTTTTTGGGATAGTATTAGAAGTCACGTCACCCATTCCCAGACACTTACTATCGTGGAAATCCTCTGCCAGACACCCTTAAACTTTAAAGTTTAATGGTGTCTGGCAGGGGGCTTCCACGATAGTAAGTGTCTGGCAATGGGCGATGTGACTTCTAATACTATCCCAAAGAATATATCAAAAAATTACCTTTTATACTTTCACGAAACTGGCCCCTTTGTTACCAGCCCCCTGCCAAAGCCACTATGATCCAAACTTCATATGTCGCTTATCGTTCCTACCTGAGTAGGGGATATGCGCAGAGAAACTTTCAGATTTTATAAAATAACGAAGGTCTGGCCGTCGCGGGCTCTTGTTCTATTTGTAAATTTATTCAAATTTAAATTTGAAAAACTTTTGAAATTTTTAACAATGACAACCATCAAATTTCATACCAAAAAATAGGTATTGCTTTGATTTTAAAAAATTGTATTTTAAAGTTTGAAAGTGCTGGTATTTAGTTTTTCAAAATTACAAATTTTGGCCTGGCTTGTTGTCTTGTTGTTGATCCCAGACTGACTAACAATTAACTCTCATTATTTATTACTTTAGCTTCCTTTGCTTCTCGAAGCAACTCTACCAATTAATTTAAATTCCCCATTGTTGATCCTATCGTTCGTTTTAGTTGTTTTTTTATTTTTTGCCATCTCTACTGTCACCAAATTGTGACGAATTTTTTTATTCAGATAGATTCTAAGGCTAAACTATCTATCTTACCTATCGCTAATGTACCTCTTCTCAATGTCCTTCTGATTTAATCGATCGATTTGAATGAATCTCAATCAATTAAATATTAGTGCTCATTTAGCTTTATGGCTAATAAAGATGTATCATTAATTTATTTCAGAATTGTTTGCATAAAATTTCTCAGTAGCTTCTGTTACTAAGGCCTGTGTGTTATTCTTTAGCTGCCTCTGAATGTCATCTATGTCCCTTTTTTTAAAACTTGTTTGTAATTTTTAAAATAATAAATAAGAAAATTTTTAATTAAGACAATTTCAATGGAAACGTATTCAAAATAAATTTATGTACGACAAATATTTTCACTAAATGAAATTCACATATTAGATTAGTATTGGGCTGGTACCCGATTAGCATTTTGCTCAGGTTCCCTGTACATTTTAGTGGCAGTTATAGCCGGAGACGGTCAAGATTTAAGCCCTAACATAATGCTACGTTGGGAAAGTTTTCTGTAGTGAAACTTTCTACGAAATTTTTAATAAAAACAAAGTAGTCGAAAGAGACCTTATTTTTCAAACCGGGTTTAACCGAGATATATAGCCAGACCCCGGATTGAATTTTTTTATGCGTGTGACTGGGTAATCAATCCAATATTCATATTTCCAGAAAAACTTCTATACTGATTACTTCTCCACTTTTATTTTTACTAGAGAAATCAAATAATCTGATTTGTGAATTTAATTAAATGAAAAAGTTTTGTCTTAAACTAAATGATTTATTAGTTTTTTGTTTAGTAGGCCATTACACACTAACATCTTTTACAGTTTTGCAATTTAGTAACTTACTTTCGGTCCCATTTAATTAATATCAGACAAGTGGTTTTTAAAATACCATTTGACAACCAAGACCAAACTAATGTATGTCACTTTATATGTCAAAATAGAATGAACAATAATTTTTTTGTGTGATAAAATTCATCCTCTTTGTTTTCCAACATTAGCACATTTTGAGTGGTTTGAGGAATTTTCCACCCTCAATTTTTTTCGGTTCCTAAAAGTCTGGTTTCACGTTCTTTGTTTATAATTTAGTTTCATAACGTATAATTGTACGTGTACAACACAATATTATTTCTGAACATGATATATGTCTGTTTTGTATATTTGTATATATCGTTCGAGCTTCGACATGTATTTTTCATGCCCAGAACTCTAATTCCATTATACACAAAATATAGTAGAACAAATCAAAGAAATCATAATATAATTAAAAATATTGCGAGAATATTTTCATAATAATTAACTCAATTAAAATACGAACACGTGCTTTTTAGTATTTGTTATAAAAAAAATTAATTGTTTGATTTCATAAGCGAGAATTTTTATAATTATTGGGTTCAAAGTTTCTTTGCGAGTTTTTTGCTGGTGCCTTTTTTTTACTTAAGTATTTCAGTGTTTTTTTCGATCGTCAAATAATTTCATATATATTTATCAAATTAATTGCAATTATTTTTGTGAATAGCTTGAAAATAAAAAACGTTCTTTTACGGACTAAGGTTTTATTATTCCACTTTGCGATAATTACTTATTGCAGTGTTTTCAGAGTTGTTTGAGAGTTGATTTCGTTTTGAAGCACAAACTATAACTTGTGCAAGAATGTTAAAAGCTGTAAAAATCATTTTATCGTTAAAAAAAAACTGGAAAGTATAAAATAATAAAAACAATGAATGTAAAATAAATTTTAAAATTTTCGTTTTCAATTTGTCATTATTGTACAAATTTGTTAAAATTACTATGTAATCAGCTGTTACCATCTAATAGACTTATAATTTCTTGTAAGTTCCAACTGGTTGCTTTCTTTTTTTTACGACCATATTTTTGAGTTATTTTTTAATCGAAACTAAATATTCGGAAGTGTGGATTTATATATACAATAAAAAAAAACAAAATTGCCTAAATTGACTTTTAATTTCGTAAAAAGTAATTATGTGAAATTATTTGGTTATAAAAAATAACAATTTAGCGAAAACTGAAAACAATTAAACAGTTTTGTTCTAAATATGAGCTAATAACTTAAATTATTTCTCACTTTTTATCAACATACCACTCTACTTGACCCCAGTTAAAAATTTTAATATAAAAGTTTATTGTGTATGTACGTTTTGTTCTTTATTGATTTAGTTTATTTGCTAATGTCATGATATTTAATGGATATTAATGCTGATAATTTGTTTTAAAACCTACGACTTTGTTTTGATTTTCACATTATGTCATTTCCTTTGATTGCAATTTGGTGAAAAATTTATTATAGTTCAAAAGGGTTAACAACCTATTTATAATTCGGCTTATTTTTATTATAATTTATTGTGATTTGTATAGGTTAGCAGGTTAATTTAATTTATTTTTATTATCTTTTTGATTAAATTAAGTAATTGCGATAAAAAAAAACACGTGCTGCTTAACACATGATTGACTTATCATCATCCTTTGTCTATCATAAGTGTTCATGCTTTTCTTTTTTCTGAAAAACCTTTTGCTGTTTTTCTATGAATATTGGTTGACATTCTCTAATCAAAGAAATTTATTTCAATAAAATTTCTTCCATTGTAGAATGCCAACCAATTATTTTATAAAAACATAAATTTGAACGAAAATTACAATTTAGAAAAATAATCCTAGTTATGGTAGCTGGAATACAACATCTAATCAGTTGTGATCAACAAGACAATAGAATGCTTATCATCCGGCACAATCGTGGGGTCCTACCACCCTGCAAGATAGAGTTCTCGTAAAGGCCGGGAAAAAAATTCATTGCTGGTTTTTTTTTATTCAAAGTTAAGCATGTTTATTGTTAATTCTAATAAATTATGAATTAACGTCTCTGAATATCTGAAGATACCATACCAACTAGGGATAAGAATTATATTTAAATAAATTAAGCTTATTTAAGAAAATTATTAACGTTAACTTTAAAATTTTGAGGATTATAGCTATCGGGGAATACCCAAGCGGGCAAGTCATTCCAAAGGTGAGAGACTTTATTGAAAAAATCACGTTGAAAGGCGACAGTTCTACACTTTTTTATTTGAACCGTCAATGGATGGGCCACAACAGTTGCTGTTGGTGTAACGCGATAGGTTTGCCGGTTCAGGGAAAATTGATTTTATCTCTGCGGAAGCTCGTTCTTCAATAATGTACTAGTAGAAAATTGTCAGATCAGCGACATTTCGTATGTGCTGCAAAGAATCAAGTTCATTGGTAAGATTTGAGTTGCCAATCAGTTTAACAGCCCTGCGCTGAACAGAATCAAGGCACTTCAAACTACTGTAATAAGCTTCACCCCATATGTGAGTACAATACTCCATGCAGGGACGTATAAATGATTTGTGTATTATTTATTGTACATCACCCCAAAAAGCCTAATTTCTGAACAGCGTTCTACTCCTAAAAGCCTTACAGATTCTTTCTCAATAAGATTTTTAGAGTCAAACATAATGGAAATGGATTAAGTGTGGATAATCTAGAAAAATGACAAACCTGTGTCTTGCTCGTATTGAATTCAACACTATTAGCGAGCCCCCAATCCAAAATAGTTTTAAGGTCATGGTTTAAAGAATCCATCATATTTGATCTACAGTTGTTAAGCGCTAACGGTAAATATAATTTAGGGTTTTCATGAGACGCATGAAGCGTGCTATCATCAGCAAAACTATGGATAGGATTAACTGTTGAATCCAACAAATCGTTAATATAAATAAGAAAGAGAATTGGCGACAAAGCAGAGCAACACCGAAAGTTTCAAAGTTTCATCAAGAGCAACACCGAAAGTTTCACCACGGTTCTCAAGCGATTTGTTCCACACATGAGTGACAAAGGAAAGTAAATCTCCCGTCGCTCTTCCTTTTCGGAACCGGTATTGCCTGTCATTAAGTAATTTTAAAGACTCTAAAAAGTTCATTAGATTAAAATTAATGTATTTCTCAAAAATTTTAGCAACAACGGATAAAATTGAAATGGGTCTATAATTTGTTGGATCAGTTTTACTGCCCTTTTTTGGACAGGCGGAACACAAGTCATTTTCCATAATTCAGGAAAAATATTTTTTTATATGACATGTAAAAGATTTTGTCCGGATTGGTGCTATCTCTTTAGCAAATGTCTTAAGAATAATTGGAGGAATACGATCTGGCCCAGATGCTTTGTTCGTATTAATTTGTAAAAGCATTTTCCGAATGACGTTTTTACGAAAAATTATGCGCATCATTTTGTGTAGAATTTTTAGAGAAATACTTTCCCAGAAGGTTTGGTTAGCTTTTTCTCTTGGGTCAATGACAGGCATATCTTTATCAATAAGAGGAGACAAAGAAGATGTACAAAAATTGCCTTGAACAGCCTTTACGGTTTTATAGGTATTGCGTGAACCAGTAGGGTGCTCCGCCACTTTGGTAGCTTTTTTCATATTAAAGAGATTTTTTTCTGCATCATTTTCCTGCATAAATTTCTCTCAATTCGATACTGTCTAAGGTTTTCATCAGATTTGTTTTGATTAAACTTTTGGAACGCTCTTTTCTTAATTTTTATTTACTTTTTGCATTTTTTGGAGAACCATAGATCAGTCTTAGGAACAATCAGTCTGTTTGTAATAAATCTGCGCATACCAAGAATAAGCAAGAATAGCCTCAGAAAAATTAAACGCAGCTATGTTAGGATCTTGGCCAGTAAGGCAATAACGTTTTCAGGGAAACCATTTAAAAAAAACTCTCTAAGACCCCAATTCGCAGGTTTATAGTTCCAAACAAGACGGGGATTAACTTTAAATTGTTTCGGAATTTCTACATTTAATTTTGTAGAAATTAAATTATGATCTGAACCACCTAAAGGCTCAAAAATTTTAAATTGTACCAGGTAGGGATCATTTGTCAAAAATAAATCTAGCAAGTTACTACTTTGTCCAGAAATGTCAGGCACTCTGGTAGGATGATCTAAAATCTGAGTGAAATTATGGTAGAGAGCAAATAGCTCGGCTTGTTTACCTATCTCATCAGTAGTGGAGCTAATCTATATTGCCAATCTACATTGATAAAGTTGATGTTCTCGTGTTAGGCGAGTGATACAACCCAAAGACAAAGAACGTAGAATTAGAACAACAAATCTTAAGGGATACCATATTATGGTATTTTGAATTTAATTCAAAATTCTTAATTCTAGCATAGGGAATGGTGTTTTTTATATATACACAAACACCATGCTTGAAAAAAAAACGAGGATTCAAGATCATAATCAGGACAAAGGTATTTACTTCGATCTAAAGTTACCGCTCGGTCACTGATAATCGTTTCAGTTAAGAAAAGAATATCAGGTTAGAAATTTTGAAGATATAGATGGACTGAATTAAGATTAATATTCAATCCTCTAATGTTGGCGAAATTGATTGTTAATTTCGCCATATCAATTAATATTTATGGGTTTTGATTATTAATTTTAATTAAAAAGAAAATATATGTAGAGTAGAATCAGTATCAAGCGTAGAATCAGTATCAATTATCAAAAGAAAGACAAATTATTGTGATTATTATATAAACCAATTGGAAAAATTGTCCGGACAGTTGGGAAAACTTGTAACTAGGACTAAGTTTACTGTCTAACTAACTATCCAAACAATAATATCACACGCACATAACTCAAGTTATATTGAAAAACAAACAACAAGAATATATAAACACAATTATAAAAAAAAAATTAATAAACAAAAAAATTTTATCTAAGTATATTTCTTGATTAACTAAAGACTTTTAATCTTCCTAAGACGAATTTCTTTTTTTTATCTGTTTTCCTTTTTAAATTTCTTTAATTTTGGTTCTTTCTTTAATTGGCTCTACAGTTTTGAAATAATAAATACAATTTTTTTCCTAATTTTTTTTCAATCAATTCAAATTTTTTTGGTTTCGTAAACTTTCTTACCTAAAAAAAAAACAAAATAGATAATATTATTAATTATTAAAAATTAAATTATTCTGCGATCATTAAACTTCAAAGACACTTCAAAAATGTCTGAAAAATAAAGTGGGAAACAAAACTGAGTCTTCAGGTACATCAGCCCTATTTAATTTAGACTCAGAAAAAAAACCATCTAAGGATACTAAAATGTAACGGTGGGTGGAGGTTAGCGTGCCAGATTCGATCCAATACTTTTGATATGTCTAATGCGATAACGTACGTTTCGATGCGATAACGATGTTTCAACGATGTGCTACTTGGTTTAATAGGTCGTTGTAGATCGTTTGTTTCGAAGCCTGTACTTTAAATCGAAAACCATAATTAAAAAATTTTAACGTTAAATACAACTTAGAAAAATGATCCGAGTTTTAATAAAGTTTGGATCCGGTTGTGACGAAGAAGAAAATAGAATGTTTATCATTCGGCACAATTGTGGGGACGTATCACCCTGAAAGATAAGAAGTTCTCATAAAGACCGGGAAAAAAAATTTGATTACGATTTAAGATGTTTGTCCCCAATGTATTTGATAACGTCTTTTTGGTGATCGTTGAGAAGCATATCTTCTGATTTTATCCGAAGAATATTTTGACCAACATATGTTTACGCGCATTTTGAACCGGAACTTTTGTTCACCGTCTTCTATTATCTCTGAAACCGAATCGATAAATTAATTTACTATTTTTGTAAGTTCCAAAAAAATTCTATCTTTATCTATTTCAATTCTAACTGTTTTTTTATTTCGTATCAAAAAAAAATTATAATTTCTTTTTAACTCAACTTTGTTTATTATTCCAAATGGATTAGGAATTTATATGTTGACTTAATTTAATTTATCAACATAAAAATTGTGTAACCAACTCAGAATTTTTTTTTTTGTTTTGTAATATATCAAAGGAAATTTTTTTTATTACGAATAATAATGGTCACATATTTTATGTTTCATTATTTTTTCCTAAAATAAAATCTCACAACATTTATGATATCGTGATATTCGGAACAAAACCATATATTCAAAATTATAATCCATATTACAAACTAAAATTATCAATTTTTTCACCACATGGAAAATAGATTAAGACGAACTATATTTACTAAAAAAAACATAAAAATAAATATTTTAACAGAATACACGTGAGCGGGTAGATAAGTTGTTAATCTAATCTAATCTAAATCACAAGCTAATTCCTTGTTTTAACACATTAAATCCCTTAGTTAACTTAAGACTTATCTGCTTGCCTTTATTATTTTTGTTGGGCAAATATAATTAAAAACTAAAAATATGTTTCCCATCCATATGTCATCGTCATATTTGTTTAGAAACGATATTATACGCTAAACCCAAATATAAATCATCATAGTGGTTGGTGTATATGTTGATATAGTTGTTTTTTTAATCAGAATAATTAAACGCGAAAATATCTCCAAACAGAATATTTTTCGTTAAAAATCTGTTTTCAGTTTGGTGTGGTGGTTGTATGTGTGGGACAGTGTTTTATGATGATTCTGTTTAATTGATGAAAATTTAAATTTTTTTTCTTTTGAAAATTGATGTCAGTTTTTTTCGCCATAAATTTAGTTTCTTATTGTTTAAAATTTTCGTTGAATTATTATGTCATACTCAATCTTTATTACTTACTTACAGTTATTTAACTGGAAAATCCCGAAATTGTATGGAGGCGATCGTTAATGGTAGCGTGAAAATCTTTGGGTTTTCTTTATGTGGGATAGAATAATACGTATGGTGTTTCTCCCAAAGTTTGATTTTATCAAATATGCATTCGATATGAATTATAACCAGAATGATTTTGAGAAGCTCGTATACCTGTACCCATGTACCCACCTCACAACCTACTAAACTGAACCTGACTATTTTGGAAAAATCTGCATGGTCAAGAGCACCCTCTTAACCACTAGCACAGAAATCTGGATACAGTGCACACTCCAGTTTAAATCTATCTTTATCACAGTACAGGACTCGAGTATGGTGTACCTTCATCTTCACTGCACTCAACTCAACATAATAATACAACAAAAAATACACATAATATCAGAATCAGAAATGACATACCGGAAGCCAACCAAAAAAAGAGTGCTCTGATATATCAGACATGTCAGCCGAAGAAGAACATTGGTTCGCGAACGATTCTGATTCTGCCCCGAAATATGCAGTTATAGGCTTTCAGGATTTATGTGACTCAGCATTCGACATTAAATCGAAAATGTCGGTAGCAACAATCACGTTGGGTATACACCGAAAGGTAGCTAATAGCCACGTGTCCAATGCAACCGGATTGAGCGATCCGATATCGGAAGTTTCTTGATCCGACAGCCAATCCCAATACTTTCTTGCCACAAATAAAAAGAACTAGAAGGCACGTATCAAGAAAGGCCTCTGAGAAGAAGTCACAAAAGTCTGTGCCCTTACCAAATCCCGCATACCTTCGCGACTGCGCCAAGAAATCAACAGAGAAGATTCTAAGGCGATTTGGTGCCCAAAATCCGGACATCAAACCGAGATCATAGACCACGTACACTCTTGAGAAGGATCTCGACATCTAGTATTTCTTCCTGACACATCATCCGAGAGACAACTCAAAAGTTGAAAATTCAGGCTAAACTGGATGTTCGTTGCGATTCACGCGAATAGTTAGGTAAACCAAGTCACACCGTCATTCAACAGCAAAACCAAAAGAAATAGTTTCTATAGTGCTGCCAAAAATGTGTCTTGATCCTCCATCTTGATCCACATCGTTGGGGCAAATGGGCGCAAACGGCGAACCATCCAGGTCTAGTTCTGCAAGGAGCGATTCCACTTCGAAAGCTAAAGCCTACCCAGTCAGATAAAAACAACCACGTGCCAAACACATCAGCCCAACCCGGAACACCCAAAAAGCAGCACGATAGCCGTTTTTTTTTCTTCGTTCATGCTCCATGTAGGAGCGTTGCTAGGCTAAGAAGCTTTGAAATTGCCCAAACCAAGCAATCCTATCAGAACGGATACAACCTATTATATCAGGACCCTTAAGAAGGTCTTTGATCTCAAAGTTATACCGGGTTCTATACTCTCCATCGTCTGTCTTAAGTGGACCAAAAATGTAGCGTAGGATCCTACGCTCAAATACACATAAATGAGATTCATCATTTTGTGTAAGGGTCCACGTTTGTGACCCATACATCACCCCCGGTCTAATCAATGCCTTGTATAACTTGAGCTTGGTGTTAGTTTATACATATGGTGATCTAAGGAGATGCTTAATTGAGTAGAAAATTCGATTACCTGTAGCGATTCGAGCTTTTATATCTGTAAGTAGCCGATAGCCCTTAGGGGATAAAATGAAAAATGTCTAAAGTAAGCTGCGCTAAAATTAACCTGCAGAAACCACCAATGGTCTCAACTAATTTGAAACGCTTTATCCGACAGACTGATAATATTGTGTTCCGCCAGGAACCAAGGGTAAAAGTAAAAGGTCTATCGATCAACAAAAACATACAACTTATATACTTTCTATGCCTAGAGAGACCTAGAAAAACGGATTTTCAATAATTCTTGATTGATTTTCATTAACAGAGCAGATAGGACAAATACTTGGATGGAGTAGCAATCGGTTCTTACCAACTACAACAAAGAACTGATACGATCAAAAAGTGAGAGTTAGAGAAAGTTTTGGGGAACGATAGCCAGTCTACCAGCTACGACTCGGTTCTTCTAAATTCACTCTGCAGACCGGACAGTACCTACACTACCAGCTGTAGTGAAACTCTATAGGGATACTATTACAGATCTACTTCCTGGGCTCCACATGCGTGAGCGCGGACGACCAAAACTTTGATCTGTTGGATTCTGAAACCAGGCAAGTTGAAGACAGAACGATTTGGGCAATCGAATATTTTGGTCCGTTCAAATCCCCAGGAAGCGACGGAATATTTTCGATATTCTTGCAAAAAGGTCTGACTGCCATTCAAACATATCTTAAGTGAACGTTTGTTTACAGCAAACTTTCCGCCTAGCGTACATTCCTCAGATATGGAAAAAGGCTAGAGTAGAAATTCATATCCAAACCAGGAATGAAATCGAACGCTACTATATTCGGCACGTATGCCTTAAGCATAACCCTGACAACACGTATCAGCATGCCTATCAAACTGGGAAATCTATGACAAAGTTTGCATAAAGTCGTAAAAATAGAGAGCATACTGAAATACAAGGAGGCACATTTATAAACATACAACCCCCCTCTGATGTCCCTTTTCGTACTATTACTGATATGGCCACTAAGAAAAATTTGAACAAGCAAATTTTGGCATGAACCATCAACATGCTACAGACAATTAAGCTACATTGGGAAATCTATCGGAAACTGTTAGGGCGTTTAGAGGCTGTCCTCAAGGATGAGTACTATCGCCGCTCCTTTGACTAATAGTGTAGGCTAAGCCGACGATATAGCAGTCATTGTGAGATTAAAACATGACTCTACCTACTGTCGTCGTCAACGAACCCAGGCAGCCGTCAATCCGCAAAAAACTAGTGCCGTAGTTTTTAATCACAGAAGCAGGTTCCATTTCGATCATCCTCTTTTCAATGGCGAACAGATACCAATAGTCTAGGAGATTAAGTATTTAGGTGTGGTCCTGAACAGCAAACTCAATTGGAACTCACACCTAAAATACATCTCGGACAAAGCAAAAGTTTTTTTCACCTGCAGAAATTTTTTTGGAAAAACCTGGGCATAAAGCTCCAAAACCAAACCCGATTATGATTTTCGAATCCAGGGGAAAGTAAGTTTCTTTTCCACTCTAGAACCTTTATCTGTACTTCCCAAAGTGTGAAGAACTTTAAGGAGTCTCAGGTACCATTTAATACCATCTTCATTCAGTATGCGTGGACGCAACATGCAGCCTTCATGACTGTAGCACTCGGAACATCGCTCTTCGTGGATGGTAAAAGATGCGTGCTCTGGCTGTTGATTATGCTCTCATATCCCACAACAGTATTCTACCGTTTAATTTTTTGTTGATTATTTATGTTTTTCCGATATTCGCCTTGTTCGCACCTGGCGCGCACACAGAAAAAATTTTATGGGGGGTCCAAAGAATTTTTTTTAATAAAAAGTGTTGTGTTATAGAAATTACGGTATTTATAAAAAACAACGAGATCAGCAACAGTACGGCGGTGTTGTAGGGAATCAAGATTTGATGTTAAATTTCGATCACCCACATTTCGCATAGCACGCTCTTGTACAGAGTAACAAGAGTCAGGATGGAAACAGGTGCAGCGCCCCAAACTTATTTTTACATCTATTGAGGAGGGGAAGTTTTTTGAAGGTAAGGAATAAGAGTAATTTTAGAGTAAGGAATAAAACTGATCCTTACTGAGGGGTACATCAGCGTCAATTAATTTAAACTCAGAAGAAAAGTCATCGATGGATACCGAAATGTATCGGTCGGTGAGAACATTTTTAATCTGCTTTAGGACTCTGGGGTGAAATCCTACGCTCCGAGGTATTTAACTCTCTTAAGATTTTTTCGACAATTTTGTTTTTGAAATCAAGATTCTTTCATACTAACTCCTGACGACTGGATTTGGTGTATTTCTATAGGTGTTTCCAAACCGATCAAGTTCAAAGCAAAGGGTTCCGCGAACAGTGTGGCTTTTCTAGCTGTGTCAGTGACGATTAAACCACCGTCAATAATAGGAGAAATAGAAGATTTGGAACCTGACTTTAAAGGATTAAATGCACTGTAAAAACTTCGTTTCTCAGGGCCAATCTGTCTGGGGTTAGGGTTTCATTATTGTGAATGGAACGAATTTATTGATACTAAAACATTTTGGTCAAATAAAATTTTTACTATATTATTATTATATTATTATCTTATTTTATATTTATTTTCACTCAGATAATATACCACCCAGGAAATCTGGGTATATTATCTGAGTGAAATAAATAAAAAACATTCCTGGCAAAAGTAGTGAATTGTTTTTGACAAATGATCTATCGTTGGTACAAATAAAATTATCAGAACCTTAGGTGGGTCGGATCATAATTTGATTTCCACAATTTAAATTTACAAGTTCTTAAGTAGTTTATAATTATAACTGATCCTGGTCTTGTTTGGGATTATAAAGCTGAAGATTGGCAGGGACTTAGAGATATCTTTAATTCAAACATTTCTGCTTCTAATTTTTTAGAAATAATACACCATGGGTATGCGCAATTGTTTATTTCAATTGATCGTTCCGAAGGCTGATCAAGTAAATATAAAGAAGCCATAAATTTAAAAAATGCTTTTTGAAAGTATAACCAAAATAAAACTGATGAAAACAGAATAGAAAAAAATATATTATGTAGAAAACTAATAGATGCAGAAAAAAATCTTTTTATTACGGAAAGAGCTACTAATTTTGCTGAGCACTCACCGCAATTTTTAAAAAGTCATAAGTGGAACCTAATCCAGTTTCTATCAAAATGGGGCGGATCATTTTTCGTAAAAATATAATTTGAAAAATGCTTTTACAAATGAATACTAATTTGGGCCAAATAGTATTCCTTCAGTTATTTTTAAAACATTTGCTACGAAATTAGCATCAATCCTTACTCCTTACTTTACTTACCTAAATTGTCTATTTGTCATATAAGAAGGGGAGTTTTTGAAAAAATGAGGAGTGTATAGCCAGTTCCAAAAAAAGTGCCTAAAACGGATCCAACATATTACAAACCCCTATCAACCTTGTCAGTTGTTGCTAAAATATTTGAGAAGAACATTAATTTTAAAATATTCTCTCTCAGGACACAAGGGATTTGAACATGTGTCTCTGATGAGTGTGAGTTCGAATCCTGGAACGAAACACAAAAAATTTTTCTAAAGGAATTTTAGAGAAAATGAAAAATTATTTCGAATTGCAAAACTCAACTGACTTCCGATATGTACTTAATTGCTTAATTGCTCATAAAAACCCCTTCCAAATTAAAAAATTCCCCTAAAGTTGTCTAAATTTCCTAACCAAAAATATATATATAAATAGTTTCGCATTGATTGACAACAATCAATAATGAGTATGATATTCAGAGATGTTAATCTTTAATTTATTATGGATGCACTAAACAATTTCTAACTAATTTTAAATAAAAAATGCTGGTCCGAACCCGAAAATTCCGCCTTTGTGTGCGTCTATGGTTTGCACGAGTACATATAGCGGTCAACATTTCCGAACAATGTTACATTCCGGGTAGGAGCTGCCAATATTAAACAACGATCCAAGCTCGGGCCCGTTTTAGCGAGTCAATTCTTGGCTAGTTATCTTCAGTTTCAGTCTGGACCAGTTGTAAATTTTTATAATAAGAAATAAAACTAATAACAATATTTATTTTATTGTATTTTTAACATATTTAAAGGAGGTCTGGGAAAAAATTGATTTTCCAAACTTGGCCCAATCTCATTTGTCAGACTTGGCTCTAGGACATCAGGCCAAACTCGGTTCAAGTTTGAACCGTTTGAAAATGTTAAGATTGGCCCAAAACCTGTGGCGGACTTGGACCAGGTTTGGTCCATTAGCTCGTTCTTACCCGGGGTAGGAACACAAATTTCTCTTGAATACTGTCAGGTACCCAAGAGGTAGCGTTAAGAACTCATCAAAGTAGCCTGATTGACTGATTATAAATAAAAGATCCGATTATGGTTCAATAAAAAAATCCAATGCTTTTAGGCAGTCTACACTTTATAAAGAGAATTCATGTTGTTTTTGGATCAATAAAAAAAAATTTTTCTAACTAAGATAGGGCCAAACATTTAGTTGCTATACGAACTAACAGATACGCTGAAGTTCACTTGCATTTAGATCATATCAAGCACAAATCCTCCCTCAATCTTAGTTATGAAGTGTTTTCATGATCTATTCAGGTAATTTTTATCACAACTCCCAATTGTCTTCTCAGTAAAATGCACGATTGCGAGTCGTTAGTTTCTCGCAAGATCGTTCTTGCTTGATGTTTTTACAAATCCCCATCCAAGCTTATATAAAGTTATCTCATCTTTCGTATTTGTTACTACATATATGCATATTATAAAACGATTAAATATTCTGTAGCTTTCAAGATTACACTTTTATTATATTATTTACACAAACCAAAACGTGTCGTCTATTTTTATTACTTTTAGCATATAAAATCTTATATTATAAAACTATCGATTTTACATCCGTTATTAAAAGTTTAAAATTTAATATTTAAAAAAAAAATCCACATACCTTTGACTATGTTCCTGAAATGTGCCAACTAATAACCTAATCTTCGCAAACAACAAACCGTTCACAAATGGAACTTCTGATAATTCTTCTAAATGTAAATCAACTGTAAATTTATATTTTTTCTTTTTCATTATAAAGGCCATTACTTGGACATTTGTCCCTAAAATAGTCATTCACTTTCTTTTCTTTTTATTATTTTTCTTAAATTTATATTCACAAATTCAAAAACTTTAATTCACTTAACATAAACTTTTATATTTTTTTTTTAATACTTTTTCGAACACTAATTAATCTTGTCTTTGTTTTATTTCGTTGAAATAAATAATAATTAAAAGAAAAAAAAAATAAATAAACTAAACTTTTAACTAATATAATTAAAATAACAATTTTTTTTTTTCGAAACTCAAAAACTTCACAAATAAATAAAAAATAAACTTAATAAAATTATGGATACAAAATAACAAAAACTACTTTGTATACATTTTCTGAGGTACTGATAGTAAAAATAATTATAAAAAAAAATAAATTATAGTTAAAGCACTTTCGTCAACTATTAAACAAAATATTAGCACATTTACAATTTATTTAAACATTTTGTTTTCTTAAAGTTCTTTTCTTAAAACTTTTTTTTCTCTGAAGATTGCTTGTGTTTTCTGTAATTGATAAAAATAAGAAAAAAAAAAATTAAAATTACTATAAAAGAAAATAGAAAATTTATTTAACTTTTTTTAAATTTATTTATTTAATTCACTTGAATTAATTTTTGGTTTATAATTTTTAGAAAACGAAAAATTGAATTAATTCGCGATCAAATTATTTGATTATAGAGCAAATAGTGTTTCATTTCACGATCGATTGATTATAAAAACAAAATACAAAATTAAAAATTAAATAATACAAAAACGAAAGAAAATTTATTCGTTTTTTTGTAATTAGGTTCGTGCACATGAAATGTCGGTAGAGGTTTATTACTTCGGTCTGAAAGACCTAAGTATTACATTCATGAGCCAAAATTGAAATCCTTACCCCCACTTTTTTTGGCATTTCTCGACGTTTTAGGACCTACTGATTCTAAAAAGCAAAAAAAAATGGATGTCTGTCTGTCATTACCTACGAAATCTACAAAACCGCTGAAGGGATTTCAAAAAGATTTTTTTTCTAAAAATAGCTATACTTAAGGGACAGGTCCGAAAAGAAGCTGTGTTCGATAACTGTACCGGAAGTGTGTCAAAAATCATTGTGTGTCAAAAATAGCAAATTTTCATATTTTTGGCTTAAAAAACGTTCATTTTAAGTGATTACGAGTAGGAACATTGAATTTGGAGAAATCTTGATGGTAGGAATTGGTATGTGATATCAAAAACTAGATTATTGCATTATAAGTTTGTCAAAAATATGTTCTCAGGTGTGTCAAAAGAAAGATTTTTATTTATTTTTTACCTAATTTTTTGGAAAAAAAAAATTAATTATTTATATGACATGAAATTTTATTATTATTATTGAGAATTATGCCATTATAATTTTATCAAAAAAATAATGTCAAGTGTGTCAAAAAATGGTTTCATTTATTTTCTGGCCAATTTTTGGGAAAAAAAATGTTGCTGTTTTTATGACGTAAATGTAATTGAAAATGAAATTGGACATAGAAAATTTTGAATTTGTTATAGTTTTTGAAATATTTTTGGAATTTTGAAAAAAGTTTGTATCTTTGATTTTGTAATAATTTTTGCAATATTTTTTGAATTTATAAGAATTTTTGGAATATTATTGGAATTTAGAAAAAGTTTAAATATTTGATTTTATTCTAATTTTTGAAATGTTTTTGGAATTTTGAAAACAGTTACTTCGGTCTAAAAGACATAAGTATTACATTCATGAGCTAAAAGTGAAATTCTTACCCCCACTTTTTTTTGGCATTTCTCAGCGTTTTAGGACCTACTGATTCAAAAAAAGCAAAAAAATATGTCTGTCTGCTGTTTGATTTGTTTGTTGATGATGGTAATTCATTTAACGAAACTGCCCATTTCAGCGTTTCCAAGTAGGTTTGGATCAGGTTAAACCACATGTGTCCTAGTAGATCATGCTGGGATATTATTATGTTAAGTGTCTCCTTTTATGGCGGCCATTTTCATGTAATTCTTGGTTGCAGGCGCCTCAATTGCAGTCGATAGTAATCCTTCGTGATTGTTTTGTTGGGTTAGAGTAGCTCATGATACACTGCAATCATCTGATTCCATACAGAGCAAGTTTGAAACAATGTATATTTAGCATTGTTGTCGATGGTGATGCATGGCCAGGCTGAACCCACTATTTCTTACGCTTCGGGTTAACTTTGCATCCTCAATCACGATACAATGCAAATAATCATTTCTGTTCGGATGTTGGCGCAGCTATTATTAGGCGAAAAAAGTCGTCTGACGTTTCTTGATTTCAATTCGAAAAACTCTTTGTAACGCACGAAATTCAACATCTTTAACGTTAGAGAACAATACGAATTGTTGATATTAAATCTTGAGCAAGCATTTGCGGCCTAAAATCACATGACTATTTAAGACATATTATCGGAAAATGACATACCAGATTCAACAAAAATCCCCAAAATACAGTAATTCGTAGGTATAGTGCTTTATTATCACTGCTTTATACTACGATTAATCAAAATGTGAGAATCTATTCTCTCTCAGCCTCAGCCATTTGACATCACCAATAGAAAATAAAAAACAAATCCAATTTTTTGGGGGTATACGACGGTTATGAGTCTTACACAAAGGTCTAAGAATTTCTAGGCAATATACAGCTCAACATAGCATCATACTCTTCGTACACTGCAGTACGAAGCTGGACTACAATGATGGATGTTGAGAGCAATTTACATTTTTCTGCAGGAAACTTGTCGAAGGTCCAAATTTCTCTTTCTACACTGATCATAACTTTCTGATCACAGCAATTTCTTTCTAAACATTCGTGCACTTTAATTACTTTCAAATATTTTTGGCCGCGAATGAATGTCGTCACAGGGATATGGACTAAATCATATGAATCGTCTCAACGATCAAAAATACACATACACAAGATCTCCAAATGGTAAATTTGAATTACCAACTTGTGGATTTAACCATTTCTAATTTACCTCGTAAGATGATTACTGCAATTAAATAGGTATATTAACTACAGTAGAGTTGGGAATTTCCCGACGGAAATTTTCGAGAATTTCCATCCAGAATCTCCAGAATTGAGATTTACATTTCGGGATATAATGAATCTAAAAATTTCTCAAGATTGGTCGAGAATTCTTGTTTCAGAATTCTTATTCTTGCGCGTGCGATTGGGCCACCATCTAAGTTAGTTCTATAATTTCCACTCCTGGCACTGTTTGTTTTTAGAAAATATTCAAATAGGGTTTTCTCTTCAAAAAACAAAGGAGCTGTCTGGAACATGTTTTGAAGACAAGAGCCCTCTAGGAGGCTAAATCATTCGAGAGCCAAAGAAAAGCAAAAAAAACCTATATTTTTGGATTACAGCATCTTAGAAAATGAAATTTTTGAAGAGTTATAACTGAAAAATTTTATGCATCGGCCAACACGTTCGTAAGCACACGACACGCTCAATTTAAAGTTGATGAGCACTAATGACGCAGAAGTACAGCATTGCGTGGATATCATTAATGCTCTAAAACCTAAACGATGTTGCTGTCGAAGCTCATAGTCGCCAAGATGTGAACTTACTTGCGAAACCATTCTTAAATTTTTTGTCACAAAATTGGAGAACCAGCTGAGAGAACCATTAAATTGGGCAACGACCAACCTAAAAGAAAACTAACAGATCGTAGATCTGGCTTTAAAAATTTGCACGATTTGGTGTAAACAGGTTTTGTGACCAATCTGAATTTCGCCAGCTGTGTTCAAAAACAGAATAAACTAAAGAAGTCAAAAGGCAAAACGTATTCGGATCGATTTTTTTCTACAAATACTCAAGAAGACCAAGCAGTATCTGATTCTGACAATCATGGTTGTCAACAACAGCGAGGAAGAATATCTGTGAAATCCAATTCTAAAATATTGTAGCAACGCTCAAAACTAAACGCAAACAATGCACAACATGGTCCATACCAATTTCCTTGTTGAATAGAAACGAGCTAAATGTAAATGAAAAATGTTACACTGATTTTACGCCTTCGTACAGTTTTTTGAAAATTTAACATTATCTCGAGAATTTTTTTTTGGGCAATCTCGAAAATTTTAATTTTCACTATCTCGAAAAATCCTGAATCTCAGGATTGAGATTGAGATTTTCTCAGGAAATACTCAACTCTAAATAGAATGCTACACGCATTTTTCAGAAGCATAACACATAAAGAACATAACACTTTTACAGGGTTACATCTTTAAATTTGGTATTCGTGCTGTGATAACGACAGATGGTGATGGAAAGTTAGCAACCATTCATCTTGTTACGAAGCTGTTTACTCCGTAAAAATTAACTTGTCTAAACAACTGTATGATATATGAATCAACACGTTCAATACACCTGTCGTTTTTTCTCATATTTTGTTGTTCAACCCTGCTGGAACGATATTTCTTTTCTGGATTGATGTCTCATTTTATGATGTTGTTGATTCATGAAATTTGTTTATATATTTAATTGGATTTTTGTTTTGGCGGGCAGTTTGTGATTGATCGCAAGCTCTAGATATTTAATTTTTTTTGGTTATGTAAACATTGTTCATAGCAAATAATTGATACGGACACACATGGCTAAAGCTGTTGGTGACTCACTAGCAGGAACAGACTTCATTACAATCTGGCAAGGAACTTTAATTTCACACCTGCAGAACTAGTTATAATCAAATCTTACAAAGTCTTAGGTAAGTTCTTTGTTGACTCGCCCACAAACAACACTTCTGAGTTTATTGAGAGATTGTGAGTTTATTAAGAGACATGCAGACATTCGAAGTCGTTTAAAGACCATAACAATGCATTGGATTTCTACAGTGATATTCGGCCATTGCTTGGTAAGACAGGGATAATTATTAGAATTGATATTTAATAAGTGCTGCATCGTGAGCTATAGTGTGCTTTCTCCAAGAGGATTTCAATCCAATAGACAACAAGGCGTTACACCAAGGATCAATCGAGTATGGTAGAATCGATTAGTGTACATATTGGTAGCCATACGATCCAGTAACAGCAAGGATGAGCATAAAAATTGGGATAAAATGCTTAAATGAGCCATGAAGTAAGAGAGAATTTACAGGCTATATTGGCAACGTTTCTTTTTGGTTATTCCTAGCAAGGTTAAATTAAAATTTTATTACTTGTATTAAAATTAGTTGTTTTTTTAGGTTTTTTTAAAAGTTACAATAAATATTAAGTGATTCGTTGATTTTTGCATGGTCCTTCGAGCCGGATCCGGAAAGCTATAACACAAGGGAAACGTGGATGATACCGAAACTAAACAACTTTATCAACTTTTACAATACAACAAACGGTACTCCGCCGGTTCTCACACAACAATCTACGGCTATGGAATTATCTTTTGATGCATCTTTGATATACATGTTGTGGATTTGTACGAGCTGAAATTGATAAGTTTTTTGGGAAATATTGAACAAGGTGGTTGAAGTGTGGAAGTAAGATAAAATCAAAATGAAATTGGATGATTTGAATTCCTTTCAAATATAGAAGAAGCGAAGAACTCACTCGAAAAATTGTTAATTTAGAACTTCAATATCTTTCAGTCCTGACATTTATGCATCCAACTTATAACCTAACCGTTCTGAATCTCCTTCCTTTGTTCAATTTCGTTAGAACTAATGAAAAAAATTCAAACATCGATTTATTCACTCATTTTATTTATTAAATCAATATAACTCGTGGAATTTTTATCAAAATTATCTTATCACATTTTCCGTATTGATAAAACGATTACGTAAAGTATGAAATAATTGATAAAAAGTTGATTAAGGAAATGAAACATATAATATTTTATTGTATTTGCTTGATATAATTCAAAATTACGACATTTCAATTTCACACTTCAAACATTTTTTAACACATCCACACAGTCAATCTTGATTCGAAAAATTGTCTTTTCTACTGAAAAAGCGACTTGATATGAAGCAATTTGGCTAAAATTAATGTTGTATCTCATATTTTTAACAATGTTTGCGAATCACCCTTTATCACATGTGCTCATAAAATATATATCAGTGGTAGAATTTTTTATTGAAGCTTACATTATTGAGTTTACGATCTTAAAATAAAAGTAAATAAACATCAAGTAAATCTTAAATTAATAAATTAATTAAATTGAAGTAATAAAACCGTAATGTTATTATTTTTTTTCTTCGAAGAAAAAGAAAAGTGATATATTTATTTTGAAAGAATTGAGTATAAAATTATTCAGCGATCCGCTCGATACAATAGTTTTTTTTTGTTCGTAATTTATCCAACGAATGTTTTAACTCTGTAATTATAAATTATTTTCCACCTTCAAGTCGATGAAATTAATTAATTTATTTTCAATAAAATTTATTTAGTTGGTGAACTATGAAAATAATGTTTACCTATAGAAACAATTCAATTACGATAATGTTGAAATTAAATAAGAAAAAAAACCTTCGAATATAGCATGAGCAAAGTTTTTCAAGTTGAATTTAAAAGTCCATCAAATTGTTTGTAAATTTTACGCTATATTTTTATTTTTGCTTACGTTGTCTCATGGTCATGTTAGAGTTTGTTACATTTATATGAAAATTTGTTTACACAACAATTTAGCTTGAGTATGTTAAACTCGTAATAATAAATAAAACTTTGTTTGCAATTTCTCTTTTAAGAGCCTGTCGACACTAATAAATTTAGCAAAGTAGCCTGGCTGTTGCAATATGATTTTAGGAAAATAATTAAATAATTAATTAAGTGTTCTGTCAAATGATACCCTCTCCCCCTTCCTCCACTCACTTGGGTCAAAAAACATTGTCCACCTTCACGGGTATATAATTTTTTAACTGTTCGACATATTTAAAATCGTATCGTTTCGTTACAGTAAAATCAATCTATAATAAGAAATCTGGAAAATTCAACAACTACACATGCTGATATTTTACGTAGAACATATAATTATATCATATCATTTGATAAAAATAATTATCTTGTAAAATCTGGTATAAATATGTTTTAAAAAATGATTCACAATAACACTACAAACAACCGTCAAGAATTAAATAAAAATCACACACCATAAGACTATTAGGGGATTTTTCTCTTTCTTTTAATTAAATTTTCAATTACCATATAATCCATTGACACTTAGTTTAATTTGGAGATTTTCCAAAATTAGTAAAATAATCGCACTATCGCAAGAGTGAGTTGAAAGAGCGTTGGTCACATAGTTTAGTAGTGTATTTTTTTTATTTCTCTATATCAAATTTATTTATCTGTGTCGGTCTGTTAGCAGCTGTCTCCGTTAAATAAGAAGATTAAACATAATTTTTTATATCAATGTGTTTACTTAATCCGTCATATTCAGCTAACAACGATTTTTTTTTTAATAATTCTGGCATTCAACCAAAATATATAAAATAATTACTTTGAAATCCGTTGAAAACAAGCACATTGTTTTGGTTACTTACTTAGCAACTAACCCTTATCATCGCAGCTAATTATTTAATTGTATTTATAATGATTTGCATTGTTTTTTTATTATTTTTTTTTTTTTTTTTTTTTTAATAAAATGTGTTGTGTAATAGGGTTTAGAATATGTGTCACAACAACACATAAATACCTTTTAAGACCTAGGTCTAGACCTGGGTCCCACAACAACTGGCGTTCTGAGGTGTAGATTAACGCTTTTTTTAAACATCTGTGGGTTGAAGCCACCTGAGACTAAGTGTTCCGGCAAACTATTCCATTTGTACGCAGTTCGGACAAAGAAGTCTCTCTGCGATCTGCCAGTATGACAGCGCGGGATCTTTACCGTTTCACTGGTTGCGGCAGCCGATTGCCGAGTGGAACGGGGGTAAGAATAAGTTTGAGGCATGATGCCGCTGATTTCATCTGAGCACTGCTGATGACGATATTTGTAAAAAACAACGAGGTCAGCAACAGTGCGACGATGTTGTAGGGAATCAAGTTGTGATGTCAAAGTTCGATCACCTACAATTCGTATAGCTCGCTTTTGAACAGAGTCCAAGAGGGCCAAGATGGAAACAGAGGCAGCACCCCAAACTTGACAGCAGTACTCCATACAGGGACGAATATAGGACTTATAAACATGGAGCAATTGGTATGGAGTGAAAAATTTTTTGCATCTATTTAGGAGGCCGAGTTTTTTAGACGCGCTTTTTGCCATCGCCATTACATGATCGTTCCAGAGTAGGTCATTTGAAACTGTGACACCCAATAAACGAATGTTTTTACATTCACCTATTGGTTCATCACACATACTAAATAAAATATCTTTGGGGAACTCGGTCTTTAATCTGGAAACAATCAACAGCTGTGTTTTGGTGGAGTTGAAATTGACAAGGTTGTGGTCACCCCAGTCGGCGACTTTATTCAGGTCTTTGTTCACGTTTATGGCAGCGTCTCTCCGGGCAGGATTAATTCGTTCGTGCATTTTACCTTTTGAAGGAAGGGGCTCGAACGACTTGTGCAGAGTACTATCATCTGCAAAACTATTTATTGGGTTGCTGGTGATTTTCAACAATTCGTTGATATAAATCAAAAATAGGGTTGGGGACAATACTGAGCCTTGGGGTACACCAGCGTTAATTAGTTTAGACTCAGAAGAATATCCGTCTAAGGTTACCGAAATGTATCGGCCGGATAGAAAATTTTGAATCAGCTTCACAACATTGGGATGAAAACCGTACGCAACGAGCTTGTTGATTAAGTTGGCATGCCAGACTCGATCGAATGCCTTGGAGATGTCTAAAGCGATAACGTATGTTTCACCACCTTTATCAAGTATGCTGTTCCAACAATGCGCTACATAGTTTAATAGATCGGTAGTTGATCTTTTGTTTCGAAAACCGTATTGGCTGTCGGATATTAAATGATTTTCTTCCAGAAATTTTGAAATATGTGTATTAATATAATGCTCATAGACTTTGGATAGGACCGATAGTAAAGCTATTGGCCTATAATTTGAGATATCGGATTTTGGTCCCTTTTTGGGGACGGGCTGGACATTTGCCAACTTCCAGCACGAGGGAAATATACCAGATTTGTAGGATTGGTAGAATATTTTAGTTAAAGTTGGTGCAAGTTCTTTGGAAAAGGTTTTTAAAATAATGGGTGGAATATTGTCCATTCCTGATGCTTTGTTGATGTTTAACCCCTTTAAAAGTTTTGCGACTATTTTGGGTTTGAAGTGAAGTTCATTCATATTAACTCCTGAAGACTGGATTTGGGGTATTTCTTTAGGAGTTTCCAAAACAGTGGAGTTCAGAGCAAAGCGTTCAGCGAACAAGTTAGCTTTTCTTGCGGGATCATTGACGATTAAATCACCATCAATAATAGGGGGAATAGAAAATTTTGTACCAGAATTTAAAGAATTAATGGCACTGTAGAAACTCTTGTCAGAAACAGACATAGACGTAAGTTTTGAGGCTTTCGCTCTGTCAATTTCGGACTTTTCGTTTGAGATAATCTGATTAGATATTTTGTTGGCCTTTAGATATTGGGATCGATTAGTGGGAGTTTTGTTATGAATCCAAATATTAAATGATCTACGTTTGTTTCTAAGTGCCGTTTTGGCAGCTTTCGAATACAAGTATTTTTGTTTGGGTTTTACTATGGAGAAAGGGACAAATTTATTTATAGCAAATTGGATGGTTTCTGTAAAGTTTTGAGCAGAAACATTTACATTGTCAGTGTAAAAACAATGACGGTCGAAAGGGAAACCATGGAAAAAATTTTGAAGACCACTCTTATCCATTTTTGAGTAGTGAAATATTTTACGGGGTTTGGGAGCTGTAGTTTTAAGTAAATCAGTTTTGATAACTGATGAGATTAAATAATGATCAGAATTTCCAATACTACCTTTCGCAACATCGACACTCGTAATATCTGGCATTGTGGTAAGATAGAGATCTAGTAGAAAACTATTATCACCGCCATTACGGGGAGTGAAAGTCGGGCTTTTTACAATTTGGAATAGGCCCTGAGACGCGGCAAAAATTTCTGCCAGTTTTCCACTATTGTCAACATCGTCGGTCGATTTGGAGAATTCCAACCATGATTTGTTGTGGACGTTGAAGTCACCGGTAACGATAACTTCACAATTAGGGGACTTTGCTCTAATCTCGTCCATAATTTTTGTCAGTATATTAAAAAAGTTTGGGTTACGTTTGTTGGGGGACCGGTATAAAGCTATTGTAAAAAAAGTCATTTCTGGAAGACAAATCTTTAAAACCATTGTATTGAAGCCGTCACCGTGTAGTTCAAAATTTGGAAAGCGCGTGTACGCAACACTCTCATGAATGAATGCGCATACGCCCTGATGGAGTTTGAAAGCTGATTCGAGCCTATATTTGGAATTAAGCGATTCTATAAAGAGAAAATTTTCAGAAACTTGTGTTTCTGTAAGGAATAGAATGTTCGGTTTGTCGTGCTCAAGATGATGTTGCACGTGGTCATGGTTAGCGTTCAATCCGCAGATGTTTTGAACATGGATTTTAAAATTTTTTATTGATTCATATATGTTTTGTCCCTGCAAATTCCGTGGACATGCCGCTTTATGGGCGGGTGGATTGCGCAAATTTGCTTTACCACTTGCAGACTTATTTTTTTTCGGTTGTACTGCCATATATATATCAAAATGTTTATTTTATTTTTTTGTGTTTTATTTTAAAATGCATAACTAAGTAAAAAATCCTATCATACTACAAAATATGACATATGCCAATATTTCATGATAAGATGAAGAAATAATAACAAAATAATAAGTGAAAAACAAATTGTGAGAAATTTGCAGAAAACAAAACAAAACTAAATGCCAATAATCCAGCTGATGCAGCGCACCCCAGACGCACCGCCCACCACTTCAATCGAGGCACAAAGCCCACACATAACTACGTGTTGGTTCGATTCCTCGGAAGAGCTAATGAGCGGTACCGCTACGGAACGCTGCCCAGCTAAGACTGGAAGTGCTGCCGTTGACTAATTAAAGTTCGTCCGCCAGCACCCTAAGATATCATCTTGGCTAATGACATCTCCTGCCATTGCCAGTGGTATGTGATATCTCACGCTAACTCATATGTCAATGGCAGGGACTGGAGTACGCAGGGTAGTCAGACCCGTAGATCAACATTGATCATAATCGATCAAAATCGATCCCTCCTGCGGCCATTATACTATTTTGTCTGAGATTTAAATGTCATATTTTTGACTTGATGTTACACGTTTAGTGGAATATTGTAATTCACGATACTGAACTATATTTTTTGAGTAAATAATAAAATTACATCATTCCACTTCTCTTTATTTATTATCTAGACTTTTACAAAAAGAGGAAACGAAAATGCATTGATGAACTTCATCCCTGATTGTGAATAACTGTGTGAGTGGTTTGTTTTTATATATTAAAAACTGATATCCATGGCTGAATGTGGCATAGATTCTTTTAAGCAATAGTTTTTGTTATATCTAGACCAAGACTTCGAATTAAGAATGGCAAAAAATTTGACATTGATGACAGCGGTGGGATTTGTAATTTATTTAAAAATGGGTTTATTAAGCGAGTTAAAGTTTCCAAAGTTAAAGAAGGAACTTAAACAACTATTGATGACAACAAATGATGATTCGATAACAGCTGACAAAGAGAAAAATCCTATATTCTATAACAACAGATCAACTTTAATCATCAGTTAATCAAATATTAAATACAGATGACTGCTACTAAAGAAATCACGCAAAACATCAGTCAAAAATTAGCTGCTAACGGTGAACAAATAACGGACGAGAAACTTCTAGAAATATCTATAGCGTCACGCGAAGAAGTAAACAGAAATTATTAAGAAGTGTCAGAGCTAGAGCACAAATTACTCTAGCTCTGTTTACAAGTGGTACAAAAAGGAGCATATATTAAAATAAAACCACCATCATACAGTGGTACTAAATCTTTCAGCATCTTCAAATTTCAGTTCAAGAGGGGTGTAGAACAGAATGTTTGGAACATTACAGGCAGTAAAACGACCGCAAAAGTTATGAACGCGTTAGAACGAAAATACGGCAGTGCAAAACTAATGAGTATGCCTTGACAAACGAAACCGCGCCACACAATAAAACCATTCATCAAAATACGTCGGGTACAGTTGGCTGATGATAACAAACAAAGTTAATATCACGAGAGTTTTAGAAGTGACCAAATTGGTCATGCAAGTATTATGAAAGAGTGAGCTTTCGTCATAATTAATTACGGTTCAAGATTTAATTAAGAATTTTATCTATACGATAGAAATAGATCTAACCATTCTAGTTTAGAATTATAAGTCACTAGAACTGTATGTATTCAATTGAATAGAATGAAAAATTATTTTGAACAGTGAAACATCCGTAACAAACGTTTATCTTAATTCCAGCTCTGGAATCAAACCGGCATCTTTCTGAGTTTATAATTAACCATTTAAGCCACTCGACCAGCTAGCTACGAGATAAAAATTTAGCTGGAATTGAGATAAACGTTTGTTACGGATCTTTCACTTTTCAAAGCAATTTTTTATTCTATTCTATTGAATACATTCAGTTCTAGTAACTTATAATCCTAATTATAGAGCAAGAGCTCGCGAAGGCCAGACCTTCGTTATTTTATAAAAGCTGAAAGTTTTTCTGAGCATACCCCCTACTTAGATAGGAACGATTAGCGACATATGAAGTTTGGATCATGGTGACTTTGGCAGGGGACAGGCAACAGAGGGGCCTCCAAAGTTTCTTGAAACTATAAAAGGTAAGGTTTTATATATTCTTCGGGATAGTGTTAGAAGTCACGTCACCCATTGCCAGACACTATCGTGGTAACCCCCTACCAGACACCCTTAAACTTTAACAAATTGATAAAGTTTAAGGGTGTCAGGCAGGGGGTTGACACGATAGTAAGTGTCTGGCAATGGGTGACGTGACTTCTAATACTATTCCGAAGAATATATAAAAAAAATTACCTTTTATACTTTCACGAAACTTTGCAGGCCCCTTTGTTACCTGCTCCCTACCAAAGTCACCATGATCCAAACTTCATATGTCGCTAATCGTTCCTACCTGAATAAGAGGTATGCGCAGAGAAACTTTCAGCTTTTATAAAATAACGAAGGTCTGGCTGTCGCGGAATTTTAGTCTATTACGGTTGTTCAATATTTGTTTTTTGATTTTCGTTTTATGGATTAATTTTTTCTTTGTAGTGCGATAATTTTGAGCTCTTGTTGTATTAAGCGTAAGAGAGACCAAGGTATATAAAAAAAGAACAAAAGATAGAAAATTCTAGCTATAAAATTAATTGAATTGTGTGATTGGGAGATTATATAAATTTAAATCAAAAAGAATTGTTAACAGTAGTGTTATTGTTCCACAAGTGTTTTAATGTATATTTTTTTACTAAGCTCTTTTGTTCAAAATAAATTGGTAAAATCAGTCTATTTTTTTGGAATTACTTAAATTTTTTGTGAAATTTTCGCTTCTAAAAGATTGAGACTGGATGCTGACATGCCTTATGTTGCCGTTATGCCGAACGCTTACAGGCATACGACTTGTATATTGAGACTCGAAAGAGTCTACACATGAAAATGTTGTTACATTATCAAGATGACCACGTTAAGTGGAATGTAAGTATTGCAGTCGATAGGATAGGTAAATAAAGAGAATGTCATCGACGTAAGATCACATACTTGTTTGGACTATCGGTATCAGTGGTCCACTCCTTCAAGTGCTACCTGAAGGAGTGGACCACTGATTCCGTACGAAGAGATAAATTGAGTTCATAGAGTTTAAGGAGAAACGCCATCAAAATTTCAACTTTGAAGCCGTACTGGGCGCAATGGATTTTGGAAAATTTGGAGATAGGATGCCTGAAAAGAATATGTAAGAGTACAAATGAGAGAATAAAACCATCGTTTACAGTGGTATCAAAAAGCAAAATGCCAGAAATATTGAAGGAGTATTACGAAGGGGCGAGTTTGGTCAGCAAAACAAGCAAACATATGATAATGGTTTTACTGAACAGAGACACAAGTACAGTAACTGCTAGTCAAAACAAGTATGTGGATCACTATCTTGTGTATATGGACTACTTCAGTAAGTGACCGTGACCCAATGTATGCGCGATACCCACCCCTATATTGCAATAGTTTTCATGATAATTATTTTGAATTTTCTCAAAAATGCAATGTTGGTATATGCCTACCCTAAATGACCACATTTACGTTTTGGGTATGGGTATATTTTTACAGTGCAATAAAGAGATGTTATAAAATATATAAAAATTGTATCTTCCGATATTTACAAATATAAACATTACACCTCCCCTTAAAACCACACCCAACCATGCATCAAATATCTATCAACGAAGTACACTTTCTGGGGAAACAAAAAATTGGAAACCAATGTTGCTATTGGTAGAGCTAAATCAGAAAACCTGAACTGTACAAAGTACTTTTGCAAGTTTTATCAAAATCGAATGACGAACATAACGGGTACGGCAGTTTAAAATAAACAGTTCTTTGGGATAGCGACGCTGAACACTTGGACTAATTTCGCCTTGAAAATTTGTTCTAAAGTTTTATTAAAACCGCTCGTTGGGTTAACAGTGAAGTTACCAAATATTTAATTGTGATGAATTAAAAACGTGAATAAACAAACAATTAGTGATTTTTGTGTTCTAATGACGTTGAGTATGTAGAGAGTGAAGACATTTTATCTTATATGTATTTAATTTCAAAGAAATTTTAAAGCAAACAAATTATAATAAGTATCTTTCGTTTGTTTGAAACAACTAACATATTTTCATATTTATTTTATGACGATATAAAGTAAACAGAAATCATATGTTTTTGAAAATAGATTGTACATATTGCTTTATTTACACAATTTTTTTTTTTTTGACTACTTTTATTTACAAAATATTATGTTTATTACATCATTGGGCTAAGAGGCTGGTTTGATATTTATAATTGTAGATTTTCATTTGAATAAATATGGACAGTTTGAAGGTTGAATTAGTTTACCATTTATAGTTCTTATTGACGTTTGATGGGTCGATCAATTGTCTAAAAGACAACCAAGAATATATGGTTACGGTTTTTGAAGAATCTTGTCTACATAGAGCGTTCCGTCATGAAGGAAATTTCCCCCGCGGAACAAAAAACTGAAAAGGCTGAGATATAAAGTTAGGAAGCTACTAAAGTTTGCCAAACAAATAAATAACAATAATGGCCGGATCGTTTATCATGATAGTCGGAGGAAATTTATTTAACAAAAAAAATGTTAACTGTCACTCAGATTGGTCGTCGCTCGTTTAGTCGTAGGTGGAGTCTTAGTTTTAAAATTATCAAAGCAATAATAATCATAGCAATAATCAGAGCAGCACTTGTATTCGCATGTGTTGTTTGGTGGCCTAACATTGAGAAACAATACATCCGTGCTAAGTAATACGGGTGTTAAAAAAAATCTTAAGGCTTTTTACGGTCGCATTTGTTGGGTTGGACAAAAAATTTATTTTCAAAAATACGTATCTATAGTTTAGATAAGTTCGTAATTAAGATAGTAAGTAGCGCCTTTTAAGTCAAAAAATATACAGCATTTTAACGACCGATTGAACCAAAGTAGATTAATGAACTGCATAAATTAAGAATTTTCAGAAATACTTCTTTTATCTTAAAATGTAAACCCTTGAACGATTTCTGAGCTCTCTCACACAAACCACGTCACTCAAAATTGTTTCTTTTTTTTTGTCTATGAAAAACGAGGTTGATGGCCCGCGACAACAGGAGATAATATTATGACGATTATGGAGTACGATGTTACAAAATAATATACTCTTTGGAGCAAATACTTCCACCAAAACAATATAAGACATTTGAATACATATCTGAAGATAACAAAAACGTAATAACACACAACAAGAAAATGTAGTTTTATCTAATAAAAAAATTTAAAAAAACTACGCAGTCTATGATAGCACAGGAAAATAAACAAATTAAAAAGAATAGATTTGAAAAATATACGTGAACTTTCAAAGTTCGTGTTATTATGTTTTTGTTGTTTAGGGTCGAATAAATTTCTAGAATTTTGTAGAGATATTGCTATTGTTTCGACTAGCATATAATAGGGCTCTTTAGAGATAGTTAGTTCAGTTTTAAATTAAATTATTTTGATTAAAATAACTACCCGATACCCTGGTATTTAATGTTCGGGTATTTTAAAAGCCCTGTTCCAATGCGATGAGAGCCATGTTGAGTTTGGTTCATTTACATCTACCTGTAGAGTAGTTATAACCAAAGTATATTGAGAAGCACCATAGACTCATACATCTAGTATAGAAAGGAATGTGTTGGAGACTGGTGCGACTGATCCTCTAGCGATATCTGAATTAACTATACGGATGGTTCACACCCAAAACAATCACAATGAAATTCGAATCGTTCGTTGTATTTATAAACAGCGAATAATAAACTAATTATAGTTGGTTCAATGAACAATTTTGAATTTACCAATATTACGAAACAATCGTAATATGAATAAATTGTTCATTGAGCTAACGATATTGTTCATTGAGAGAACGAAAGTTTAAAAATCGTAGTTTTTTTAATGTATATAATATAACAATTTTATTGGATATCTTTTCAGTGCGCTGTTGAATGGAAAATCGAGAGCGGAATCTGTAAAGTAAATGGAGTCAAATAACGTGATATATTAGGAAGAATGTTTGTCTTTTTTTGAATCGTACTCAAAGCAAAGGCTTATGCTATCAATACATACACGTAAAGGGAAGAGATCGGTTATTTATTTTCTTTTACCATAAATAAATGAACACAGTGAAGTTCTTTTTAGTGCTGCCGGCAGTGAAATGAAAGTTAGACCGGCTCTAACAGTTTAACGGTAGTAAAAAGTACTTTTTACTGCGGGTGGCACTAAGAGGACTTTTACCTGCCAGTCAGTATTAAAAATCATTTTCAGGTTCTAAAATTTTTTTTAAGGGTCGAATTAATTGCACATGCCAAATTTAAAATCTAATAACGTAAAAATTCGTAAACATGATAAACATTTTTATCTGATATACATTTTAATCGAAAAATGTGTAGTAGCTACAATTACACTACCCAAGGTTAACCTAATTCCAAAAATAAAACCAATTCCTCATCGATATACAATGTATTTCACAATCCATTATATAAATTCTAAACCACAACAAAAATTTCTTAATCTCATTCCATTCGGTTTTATTATCTAAAAAATTTTCTTTCAAAAGAATATTTTCTTTTTTCAAAAAAAAATTTTTTTATCGGATATTTAACTTTTTATGATCGAAACGTCATAAACTACTTGCGAAATAGACGGTTTTGGAAGTTTACCAACAAAAAAAAACTTTTTGTGTCGTCAGAAAAAAATCGAAATCATTTTTTGTGTTGTTTACTTCCATCGAAATGATTTTGTTGTTTAAAATAAAAATACTGTAATTTTATTATGAATCATTTTCGCTTTACTTTTGAAATAATTATAGAAAAAAGTTTGATAAGATATAAGGACGTCACATTGTTACACAAACTTTCGTTACAATATTGGAGACGTCGGCAATGAAACACAGGTTGAGAATAAGGTCAAGAACAATTTATGTGCTCATACTTGTAAAAATAAAAATAATTGTACACTTGATAACCTAAATATGTTTCAAAGAAGGTTACTACCCCTTTAAAAAAGCTTTTGTAGTCTGTATTGAATAATATAATACAAATAATAAAACCACAGTAGATAACCCAAGAAATAATCAATCATCACTTTGTTTGCCCTAACTCGCCAATTCCTTTGTATCATCAATTTAAACATAACACTGTTGTCATTGTTGAAATAACGATAAAACAAAAAATTACATCAACAATAAATAGAAAATTTCAAACACCTTTTTATTATAATTACAACAAACACAAATATGTATACATACTAATTCTGTTTGCCTCGGAATACATCAATCAAAATCCAATTTAGACTAGTAAAACAATCAATTTTAAAATTAATTAATAATCAACTTTGGCAAAACACATTCAAATTATTTATGATTTCCAAAGTAAACAAAAAAAATATTATCGATATTTTGCCATTTTTTCGAGCTTTATCTTATCGTTTGAAGTCATCATCCTCTAAATATTACAAAAACTGAATTTGTTAATCTATATTTAATGAAAATTGTTTTTAAGTAAAATAGAGAAATTTAACACTTACGACGTCGACAGACACTTTGGACGTTTTGTTAAGCAGTGATATAAGCATAAGTAAATATGGGTAGTCTTGGCCAGAAGTTTTTAGTAATCAACTCTGTTGGGAGCTTCTGGATCTGAATAATTAATATTTCTGTTTAAGAGTTGTGTTGTTGTACTGATTTGCTGTTGTTGTGAATCAATAAGATTTTTCTTAACTCAATATAACTGGATGTTACAATTCTGTAATTGAATCATAGGTAGATCAATTTCAAATCAACTTTTGAATAACTTTTACGCTCAACGTTTCGGTGGAGACAGCTGTGAATTTTTACACACACCTTATTGCAAGGATACGTCAACACTAGGAAACTCGTCGGCAACAGGATCGTGTAGTATTGCAGCACGAAAGTCTACCTGCTACATTTTACCTCAAAAACCTGCCGACGTCTTATCTTACCATACAAATCTCCCATATCTAATCTGCAAACTGACAGTAAAATAATTATATTTCGTTTATTTGGTTAACAGTTAATTTTATTTCGACAATTTCTTGGTTTAAGTGTCTGATTACTAATTCTAATAACTTTTGCAAATAACATGCCACAAACTACAAGCTATCAGATCGAGAATACTACAAAAACCACTTTGTTATGTCACACAAAAAAACTTATGTTCAAACGCTCAACTAAATTGAATCAAAACCGACAGTAACAACATTATCTTTTGACGATTCGAATTTATTTCAAGCACCTTGACTAAAAAGCATGGCATTAGTCATACTCATAATCGCTCATAATCATGGACCCAGATAACCAAGACTAAAACGTTGGCTCAAATGGATTAAAAAAATTGACTCATACATGGTGTCCACTTATTTTCCAAAACAAAATTCCATGACTCTTCAGAACAAAAACTTGAATTTGACTCTTGACCCATGACTCTTTTTAAAAATAAAACAAATAATTTTGTGAAATGACCTGATTGACGTATAAGTTAACTAGAGATATCACACACCTCTGGCAATATCAGTAAGATACCACTACCCAATGTAATATCTTATGGGTGCTGACTGATGAGCTATATTCAGTCAATAATAGCGTAATTAATTTTAACTAACGAATATTCCTTTGATGATGGCACGTTATTGATTGCTCGAAGAAACGACCAGTTTAAATTACTCTATGTGTTGGTTTAAATCATTGGAGAAGACAGTGCGTCCAATGATCAAGCAATATGCCACTAACTGGATTATTGGCAATTCCATTTTAGTTTTGGTAATCCAAATTAAAAAGAAAACGTTTTATCTTTTATTTAATTTTATGGCCTCTATCCTATGATGAAATATTGGCCAATTTCATATTTTATACGTAATATGATTTATTGTTTCATTATCCATTCTTTAAAAAATGGGGGCGCCAAACGCACTTCAGAATGCCTGTTGTTGTCCTTGGTCCCAAAAGGTTTTCATGTGTTGTTGTGACACATACAGGACATTTTATCTCCAACACAGGACATTTTATTAAAGGACATTTTATGTGCACTTTGCGAGACATTTATGTATTTTAATTCCAACATATGTATACAAAGGGATTACAAAATATTGGCAATTCTGACCACTTTTTAGTAACGTCAGTTGTCAAAAGTGATTTATTAAAAACTAGAGTTTCCAAATTCGATCAAATGTTTCACTTTTCAAAAATGGACATCAATGGTCGTTGCTGAAGGTTTTTCTAATGTTTCCTTTTCGATCGTTTTTAAAGCCGGAAAAATTGGCTCTTTAGGAACAAACATAAATTTTATAATATTTGGATTCATAATTAAAATTCAATAAATCACTCCAAATATCCAGAAATTGAAAGAGCGAAAGTGGCAAACATTTCGATTGAGTCAATTTTTGATAACAGAATTAGTTCTTTAAATTCTGGTACCAAATTTACTACCTTGTCTATCGTTGACGGTGATTCGGCACTGACCACGCACACCTTGAAAAAGGTGGGGAAGGTACGTTATCGTATGTAACGTTTTAAACTATCCAAGCAAGCAAATCAGAGCCAGATTATTTTAAATAGAGGACTTACTACTACGGTTGGGATAGGTTTTGCTTAAGGGGTGGGGGGGGGGGTGGGGGGGTTATGGTTTGAAAGACGAAAAAAAGCATATTTTTGTGATTTTTTTGCGGCGACATGAGTAATATAATTTTATTAAAATTAATTACATATTATTGTACAACTTTTGAAGTATGTCAGAAAAAAATTTCAATTAAAAATATTGATAAATAAGCAGGTGACGTTGAATCGCCAGAGGCGCCTTGAAAAAAAGTGGTTTTGCGGTGAACATTATAACTCGTTACCGGATCATGTAAAACAAAAAAATTGATATGCGTTTTAAAGGTGATGTATTTCTCGAGGTAATCAGGAAGTTTTTTTTTTTTCTATTTTCTGCAGCACTTGGAAGTGAAAAACGCGATTTTAGCTTAAAAAATCGCGTTTAATTTGTTATTAAAAAATAGAAAAAAAACTCTTCCTGATTACCTGTTCATTTATGTGAAAAAGTAATGTTCAAATTTTCAAAAGGATCGGTTCAGTAGATTTTGAGTTCTAATGTTCACGAACTTCAAAAATGACGTTTTCGGGAAAATGGGGTCAAACGGCAACCCTGTTGAAACGCTGTAACTCCTTTAGTTTTACTCGCATTGACTTAAAATTTCTACACAATATTCTCGACATATTGTTCATTCAGAAAAAAAATGCGAAAAAAAATAAATTTAAAACCATACTGACTTTCCCTGACCAAAAACAAATCCCTTGACTTTCCCTGACTTTCCAGAATTAAATACCTGGTCGACATCATGTCATATTGGCCACCATAATTTTTGTAGTGATTAGATTATTCAGAAACTAATAGCAAGAAAATCCAAATTATTGTAGCTCGGACAAAATCACAGATATATTACATGAGGACTGAATCATAAAACCAATCAAACCAGGACGCGTAGAGGAATCAGTTTTTGTTTATATTTTTATAATTTTTGACCTAGAGGTATGACAACCCCCTATCACATACCACTGACAATAGTAGTGAGATATTATTAGTAAAGGTGATATCTTAAGAGTGCTGTCGGATGCATTCTAGTCCGTCAACTGTAGCACTCTTAGCCTTAGTTATGGAAAATTTTTTTATAATTGGACGTTATTGGTTGCTCCAAGAAACAGCTGTTTACATAGTTCTGTATGTGGGCTTTAACCATTGAGGAATTCAGGACTCACATGATCAAAAAATATGCTACGAACTGGGTTAATGGTAATTGGAAACCCAATTGTTTATTCCCATAAATTTGTCGAAACAAATTTCCTTTTTACCTTTTATTTTATTTTTTCTATTCTATCACGAAATTTTTATTTATTTACTTTTAATTTATTCATTTCAAACCAACCAGGCTAAAAGTTGTTCCATCCAGATCCATGTGACTACATTCGATTGAAAACTAAAACAAAACCTATCTACAAAACATAAAATTCTGTAATAAATCTTGAAAACCTTGAAAGCTTCGCAAGCACAGCAAATTCTAATGAAAAAAGAGATAAACACAGAAGAAAAAAATCGTCTACCTCATCTCCATCATTCGAGAATAACCGGACGAACGACCGGTAAACATAAGACCAGCGTAAACCCGAAGCAAGTAACAGCACCACCTACACCACCATGTTATGCAATAAATAAGGCATTGAAGGAGGACACAGATCCATTAAACCTTCGGAGACCAAATCAACAAATAATTTGGACACGGGCTTTTAATAGTTTAAAAAAATCACAGATTGATAAAAGATTTAAAGGATGAGCAAACATAATTGGATACATGATCCCGCTTGCATAGTTCATAGATGAATCTACATGCAGAATTAAAACACCTCTGAAAACGCAAAAACTAAGCCATTAGTCGAATCACGCTATGAATAGGAACATCCCAACCCAGCTTGCTATCAATTAATAAACCAAGGTTTTACTTGAGATTGGAATGGGATAACAACTGCATCTAGTACAACAGTAACACAAAATCTAGATGGTTAGTCGCACCATTGAAAACAGAACTTGAGCTTTAACTTGGTTAAGTTAAGGATCAAATTATTCCGTTTAGACAGTCTGAGAAACGAAGTAGGTTCCATCCTACAGGAAAGGTGGACGCCCTCAAGATAGTATTACAAATATGAAGTAGGCGAAACTAAATATCAGAAAAACCGAAGAACCAAGGGGAACTTCTTAAGACGCCTCAGAAGCACTAGGAACTCAGTTCCAAACAAGGACTATCATATGAAATAGTGAGTAAATCAAGATACGGCACAAGTAAAAGTCTTAAGAACTGAAAACCACAGGCAATGAGCAACAAAATTTAACCCACACACAGTTTACAGAAAAGCAACATAAACATGAGAAGGAAACCAGATCATTATTAAGACATCTGCGCAAATTTAATACTGATAACTAATAAGTTAAGAATTTTATAAGGAAAATTAAGCCATCATAGGCAGATTCTAAAGCAGATTCGACCCAAAGCATTGACTTACCTCACTACTACACTCAACACATCTCCAAAAACTCTCCTGATACCAAATAGCTGTAAAACGGCCAAAATCAGCTTTAGCTTAAAACTTGGTAAACCTGAAGAAACGAGAGAATCTTACAGACCGATCTCCATACATTCATCGGTCGCAAAACTGATTGATGGAAGCGCTTCTGTGCTCCCTCGGCTGACTAGATTTTGAAAATTGATGTCACACCAAAACGTCTACCGGACAGCACATAGTACAACCACTGCTCATCACAGAATACAAAAACCAAATCAATGATGGGCATGGCCTGAATCATAACAACCTTGAGCTAGAACAATCTTAGTTGAACTCGACCTATCAAAAGCTTTCGAAACAGTGTCGAACACTACACTGGTAAATTATATTTTTAACATTAATATGTCAGGTTGGTCACGCATCTTAAGCAACTACAAGAGTAGAATTGACCCTGAAATTGTTGACAAGTGTCCGGCATGTGAGGACACGCCACATGATGTCTATTAAGTTTCCCAGATTTGTGGTACCACCCAAGATCAGTAGTACAGTTCCTGATCTTGACCGGAGCCGAAATATTAGCATCGCACCCGTCGCTCCATAGGGAGGATCAGCATTAGAAATTCAAAAGAAGACACCTTCTAAGCCAATAGCTTTAGAGAAAATTGACGTCAAGACAAGCACAAGAGCGAGCACTTAAACACCTTGAAAGGAGAACGAGTCATGGGACTCGAGAATGGACGCATCAAACTGTGGCACCAAAGGAACACTGTTAAAAGGGGTGAACGAGCAATGATTCATTTTTAAGATTGAAAGCACCCAATCTCTTGAGTTTACCTTACCACACAACTCCTAAGAAGAGAGGGCAAACTCGAACTCACGAACTTTTGGAACACCTATTAAAAAGGGAATATTTCTCATATAATGGAATGATGACACTACTTAGAAAAAAACTTGAGCATTAATACTAACAGTGCAGTGGATCGCAAAGAAGTCAGCTAGCGTTAAATCAACCTGAAGTAGATGAATCAACCAAGTCGATGCTCTAAAGCCGCGAGCAAAATAGCTTTCGGTGGAGAAAGATTCCAAGAGCTCAACGAAGATGAATATAAACGCATGATTGGAAATACAGAGACACCAAAATTGACTAATACGCCATACTAAACGTGTATCACTTACCAGAAAGAAATCTTTGAAAAAGACCTTGGAGTAAGGAACGAAGTGGGTCGGCAAATCATTGTTTTGTTATTCATATATATTCATTCATTCATTAATTTTTTATGCATTCAGTCCCTCTGGGTGGTCATTTTGTTGTGAAATTTTACGTTTGTCTGTGATTGATTTTGAGGCCACCAAAACACGTGGAGATCAAAATATCGGAGGGTTACGACCAGTGAATCCGTCTGAACAGTTTTTACTAAGAACAACAAAGACGACATTTTCCCAGCTTGGATCGGGAAGGTGTCGTCTGTTTAATACTTATAAGAATGTTCTACTCGAAACCGTTCGACAAACGATTGTCAAATATCGCTTCACCGTTTTGTTCAGAATAGGGAACAACGCAACATCAGTGAGACGTAACGGCTGCAATGAATGGTGCCACCTAAGCACATGCTTCAAACTAACTATTCACACACATTGAAATACAAACTACATTTGCTCTACTGTTGTCAACAGAACAAAAACAAATAGGCAACTAACAATAGCATACCAAACACAGAATCAGAACTGGTACCGTTCCGAATTTCGGTAACTGAGCTGCAATGGTCTCAGAGAAAAGAATGATGAAGATAAAACATTTCATGGAAAAGCACAACATTCATGTAGCTGCCCAACCGTACAAAAAAAATAGTATTCAAGAATAAACCCGAACACAAACAATTGTGTCATCGTCTGCGGATTAAGATAAAATAAAGGTGGAGGCCTGGCCTTCATCATTTATTGTGACCACATTGCAAACGACATAACCACTCTAACGCAAGATGACTACCTAGAACAAAAAGCCATCGAAATAGCAATATCTTCAGACCAACTATTCCATTAATTTTTCAAACGCGGGTTGGGATGGCTTCCGTAATCAAATTGAACACAAGATTGGCAAACCCCTAATTTCATTCAACCTTTGCAATAAGGAACACGCATGGTAGTATTGCAAGGAAAGCTGTACGGAGAGTCATTCCAACAAACAGTTACCCGGCGATTATATCTAATTTGCCAACCGAAGCAGCATGTTTACCGAAAGTAACAGATGTTTTGCGGGATATAAAGTACAAACCCAAGGAACACTCTAATATTGGAAATAAAAACCAAACTAAAGAAACTGGTTAGTGAGCATATACGCGATAAGTGAAGCAAACTTTTTGAACAGAGAAATTTAACAGCGAGCCTCTTTATAACTTGGAACCATGAAATACACGAAACATATTGAGAAGCAAATAACTCAATTCCTAAAATCAGACAATCAAAAATTCTGGACGTCGTCTTTGACAACATGTTGAAAGTTCTCAAGATGGACGGATCTTCGCCCCAGAAGTACTCGGAACCCAGTTCCGACCAAGAACCATCACTAAAATTTCGACGAAAGGTGCTACTCCATAGCTCCATTTTTTGGATAAAGAAGCAGTTGTCACTGACCTCACTCCTTCAGTCCCTCCTCGTCATGGCTGGTATTGAAAGAAATCCTCGACCAAGTAAAACATGGTATTGTGCAATATGCAAAAACATTTTATGGGCAAACACTACATCCGTCCAATGTAATAGCTGTAAAGAATGGTGTCATCTCAAGAACTGCTCAGGTCTTGCACCACATAAGCAATGGACAAACAGAATTATAAGACTGGATAGAGGGAAGGACAAAAGTGGTGGTATTGCCTTTATCATACACAAAACCATTATCTACCGTACAACTACATTACCAGCCGTACCGGGAACTGATAAACACCTAGAACAACTTGGTATTACAATAAAATCCGGAAATACGGAGATAAATCTAGTCAATATTTATATTCCCCCAGTAAGCAGCTATGATACAGTTTATGACCCGTCCATAGGATATTTATTTTATACCAAATACTGTCTAATTCTCGGCGATATGAATGCGCACCAAGATCTAAAGCACTCACACTTGAACACTGATTTAAGAGGCGAAAACATTGCTGATCAAATTGACGGCTCCAAATTTGGAGTCCTCAATGAACCGCAATCAACAAGAGTAACAAATAACTCATACTCTTCTCCAGATGTCTCTCTTGCCAGCATGTCACTAATGCCAATCGCTGAATGGAGAACCGAAATTGCACTGGGATCAGACCATGTGCCGATCATAATCACCTTAAGCCGTTCCTTAAACGAAATGAAATCCGAAAAGAAGACAACAAAGCTGACTGGGATAATTTTACCAATTTTAGGAAAAAATTCTGGCGAAAAAAAATTCAGGGAAATTTTTTACAAAGCTAGATCTCGCTTTATTCCAGCCGGCAGAATACAAAATATTAAACCAAACTTTCCACAAGAAGCCTGTGTACTTTCCTCCCAAAGAGATGACTCCGGGGCTGAACAAGCAGATAAATAAGCTAGTAATGGAACGCAAACGTAACAAATGGAAAGATTTAGCGAGCAAGTCCAACTTTGATACAAATAAAAGTCTGTGGAAAGTGATTAAGGGTTTAACACATCCGCGTCAAACGGGTAACAGCTGCATGATCTCCTTCGATGATATCCCAACCGAAAACCATAGGAAATGCGCGACAAAATTCAACACGCAGTTTACAGTACAGAAAAGCAAAGTAAACATGAAAAAGAAACTAGGTCAGTATTAAGACATATGCGCAAACTTAATACTGAAAATCTCGAGGATATCATATTTTACGAAGAGATGTTGAAAACGCAAAGGGTTGAACTTTCTCACTACCATACTAAACACATCTCTAAATACGCTCCAGTTTCCAAATATCCTGAAAATGGCTAGAATAAGTCCCATTTTGAAACTTGGCAAGCCTGAAGAAAAGGGAGAATCCTATAGACCGATCTCTATCCTCTCATCGGTTGCAAAATTGATAGAAGCACTGCTGCTACCTCGGCTAACTGGATCTTGCAAATTGGCGTCACATCAACATGGCTTTAGGAAAGCGCATAGTACAACCACCGATCTTCATAGAATTAAAAACCAAATCAGCGATAGTCTAAGCCAGGAACAACTCACTAATGTCCTAAACACCTACCTTAACACCTTGAATGAATGGTTTAAAACCAAAAAATTGAAACTGTCCACTGAAAAGTCCACTTCCACACAGTTTTACCACTTGGACGAAGAAGGTTAATACAACACTTAGCATCTGCATTGACAACATACTAATTCCTACAGTCAAATGTCCAAAACTGCTGGGGGTAACATTCGATCCACTATTTAAATTCAACACTCATGCTCAACAAGTGAACACAAAACTTAAGAACAGGAATAACGCACTAAAAGCTATGGCGGGTAATTCGTGGGGTACAGATAAAAACACTATAATAACAGCTTATAAAGCAATAGGAAGGCCTTTCATATATTACGCTGCTCCCATATGGACACCCCAAGTCGCTGACACCCACTGGAATAAGTTACAAATAACACAGAACGCAGCTTTGCGTACAGCAACCGTATAGCCTTTGATGACCCACCGAGATCATCTACACGAGAAATGTAACATATTGCCGGTCCGTGAACATAACGAAATGCTTACCAAACAATATCTTTGGGTCTGTCATAAAGAGCAACATCCCTGCAATGATATACATGACAACACCACCTTATACATGACAACACCACCTAGAGACATAAGAAGGACAATCTTTCTAAAAGATTTTAAAATCAATCAAGTGATCGGTAACATCGACGAGCCTACGTATAAGACGGGGCTAAAATATAAACATAGCAAAGCTGTTAAAGACACAATGAAGAACTACGCCTCGAATCGAGTTCTTAACAGCAAACCACCACAAGTCGCTGCCGAAGAGGTAAAACTGCCACGCAGCACCAGAACCATCCTAGCGCAGTTAAAATCCGGTTGGTCACGCATCTTAAATAACTACATGAGTAGAATTGATGAGGAAATTGTTGACAAGTGTCCCATATGTGAGGGCACGCCACATGATGCTAACCACCTTTTCAATTGTCCAGAGAAACCAACCGACCTGACGAAGGAAGATCTGTGGTACCGCCCAAGGGCAGTAGCAAAGTTCCTGAATCTGGATTTGGAGCCGGAAGAATAGCACCACATCTCGTCGCTACAACAACAACAACAACATGTTAACATTCCTTTCTCCCAACTTAAAACAGATATGCAGCAGGGTACGAACTTGCAACAAATTGATGAAGTCTTTCGCAGGTATTAGTTGGGGTCAAGACAAAGAGACAAATATAACAACGTACAAAGCAATTGGTCGTCCCTTCTTAAATTATGCACCATCTGTGTGTTCACCGCAACAGGGTCAGTAAAAGTTGCAAACAACACAAAATGCTGCACAGTGTCGCAACCGGCATCAATGACAAACCAAGACCATTTGCATATGGAAACAGAAATTTTGCCAGTGGAACCGCACAGAGATGCGCTTAATCGTCAAGAACTATTAAGCTGCAATAAGAATAACCAACCATGCAAGGAATTATTTTACACGCCATTACCCCTAGATACATCAGGAATTGTCTGATTAGGTCATATAGTCATATAGACCAAGAATGCCTGATACCACCTGGAGGACTAGACAAAATTACATATAAAGGACACTGAAGGCTTTTAACTAGATCGACAGAAGCGACACTGTCCCAACTTAGGTCGGAACGGTGATTTGCTCAAAAATTGTTTATGGCGATAGACCTAGTTGTAATTTAGGACCAAATGACACCAGGGATTTGTTTAAAAGCACAAAGAATTTTACCAGACTGACAGTTTTATCATTATCAAAGAGGCGGCTGCTTTCTTAGACTTAAAAACGATAACGGACATAGGTAATCGACACTACATCATGTCCGCTCTGAGCATCTTTATAGACCCAAAAATAGCTGCAAAAATTTGTATATAAGATGATTATGATTTATGGATAAACACAAGAAACACGGCCGGAACGTCGAAAAATTATCTAAATAAATCAAACCAAAGTTTCTACTGCCAGAACAGTGAAACTAGCAAAATCAATACCTCCAGACAGTTGTCTCATCACGAAACAGCGTCCATAACATATCAACCAGCACACACGACACCATAAAACCTTGAAACTGTTAAATCATACAAACAAAAAAAACCCACTCAATCGAATAAATATATTAATTACGACGATAAATTGTGTGTTTGAACATAACTGATGTCATAGTAACACAACAAACAGATTTAAAAGATAACAAAACAATTTTCCCAATAGTAAAAGTTCTTGCATATGTCAGAATTATGCATCAATTTGAAGAATCCAATCCAACTGTCAAAAAAACTTATGAGACAACTAAAATTTTCAAGGACATTTGAAACATTTTTAAATATTGTATTCGCAAATAATGATGATTTAATTTACAGAATTATTCAATTTCGTAATTAATACAATACATATGTATGTATGTATATTCAAATCAGAGACAATAACTTTCAATTTGTTTTCATCTTCGCACAGCAACAAAATAAAAATCTATTACAAATTTGTTTATCTGTCAAACCAAAAATAAAAGAAAATACCTCACCTACTTTCCAACATAACATTTCCTAAATTATTTTATAAAAACTTGATAACAATAATTAATTTATTATAAATATTTATAAATTCACAAATATCTCACCTTGGATCGATAATGCAGTCAAATTTTTTACACAACCATGAAAAACAATGAAGTGTTTTGTTATCCGAACCGTAATTTTTTTTTGTCTTTAAACCAAACCAAATCTTGAATCCAACAAATAATTAATGAAATAATTTAAATTTTGGTTTTTCTATGTTCTAATATTAAAAAAAAATTAACTTATTTGATAAAAAAGATTTTCGCATCTCAACACAAAAACAACAAAAAAAAATGTTTTATTTTTTGTAACAAACTTATAATCGATTGATCGAATAACAAACTAAACACAAACAAAATCAATTAAATCTTAAAAAAAACTTTAAAGTAATTATCTTAAAATTACTTTGAACACTTTTTTGTTTGAATAAAATATTGTATTATTTTAGTTTTTATTTTGCAAGAGATTTTATATTTCTCTTGTACGCCATCTTTTCTTATTAACTATACACAATTGACAGAAAACTACTGAATTGAATACACAAAAAATAAAAACAAATTACTTGAAAGTGCTGAATAGAAAATTAGTGTTGTCTGATTTGAGAAAAAAGTGAATTTTTGAGTTTTATTTTGAGTTCAGTTTGAGTGATTTTATTCAATATATGTAATATAATCGAAACTTGATCAGGTCTTATGTATTGTTTTTAATTTTACAGCAATAGATAAAAAGTTATAGTTGTTGTTGATTCTGTTGTAACGCTTTTCGTTATTCGTCGACTATTTTAAACACGGCAAGCACTTGTCTTATGATCTGATTCTTGCAATCTGGGTCCAAGAAGAACTACCTGCTGGATGGAAAACAGCTCGCATTGTTCCGCTACATAAAAAACGGGACCGACAAAAGTGAGTGAATGATCGTGGAATCGCACTGTTGAACACTGCATTTAAAATACTAACTAATGTGGTACTTGCTCGGCTCATCCCGTCCGCCGAATCTATCTTCGGTGACTATCAGTGTGGTTTTCGTCCCAACCGTTCAACCGTATTTTGTATTTTAGTCATAATTATTAATAGATCTAGTCTATGATGTATTTGGACGTATTTTAAATTGTTTTAAACAATTTAGATGATGGGATATGTTCAGAACTGGTATTGCCAGTTTGTGGTAATATAAAATGTTTTTTTTTCGCTGGAAGGACGTGGAATTAAACGTTACTAAACTGTATCATTTCTTTTGAGAAGTTGGAAAATCACTTATAATATCTACTCGAGCCCTTGTTAGTCTAGTTGCATTGGAGGAAATGGTATGGCCTAAGGAAGTAATCTTAAGCTGGAGGAAGTTCTGGGTCAAAGTTGAGATTTTTGAGCTCGTGAAGTAGTTCGTTAATTTCACGAGGAGTTTTGTCGTTCATTAGAACAAATAGAGAAGGCTTTTCGATTGGATGAACAATTGAATGCGTGTAAATCTGTCAGATTGTTAAGGGCGAAAACAATATCCCTCTACAATGTTTGGTTCTGTCCCTACGGTACCAATAAAAGCATCCCTCACAGAGTAGGTTGGAAGTACTAACTCACTTGTTACTTTTGGATTTGTATAGATGAAGTAATCAGGAACATGGATAACGTACAAAGCAGATACAATTTCGTTCCGATTGGCAAGACTTGCCAGCTGTGTCAAGCACATAGTCATTGACGTTTCCATTGTTTGGGGAATATTCCTTGCCTTAGAGATATTGTCGTCTTTATAATAATGTTAGGGACAGCCTCTAGTTCATACGAGCTATTTGTAGTTGTTCTCGATGGCTCTTGAGGACCTTGTCAGAGGTGAGTTATGTTGGGGTAAGAGACCTACAAGACCATGATTTCCGGGTACACTGAAGCAACAGCTTGTGCACCCTAAACTCTGAAGATAACAATTTTATAATCACTGCCCCACGGGTTGCTCTGTAACTCGTTTCTTAAAACTTGAACGAATTACACTTAATATATGCAATTACCTTTGCAAGAGAAACTGTTCGAAAAAAACGTTGGTTCTTCGACGGGTACATTTTCGACATATTTTAAGACAATCTTTTTGCAGAATCTCAGATTTTTTTAAAAGATCTTAGAAACTGCTTTGCACTATCCACTGCATTGGTTTTTGGAACTTCAATGTTATTTAAATCATATGGTTGATCATTTCCATGTCCAGCTCTTTCACTTTCGATCCTCTGTCCTGGGTTTTCCGTGTCACTTGGCAAAGTTGGAATCTAACAATTGCCTTGGCTTCGTAAGACAATGCTCGGTAATCACTCTGATTGTACGCCTCAGACACCTTCCAATCCATTCTTCTGGAAAGAGAGCTGCTCAAAAACAAGATATCAACCTTTAAAACCGCGTCCTGCTTTGGACAATGTGTCTAGATTTAAACAGTTAAGAAGCACCAGATCAAGTGTAGCATAAACTTCCTGTACTGTTACTGTTTTCAGAGAAGTTTTTACAGTTTTTTATTTCACAACCTATGCTTTGAAATAACTTCCGATGATAATATGCCTCTTTTCAGACGCATCTCTGGTTAAACAGGAAAGAACCTATTCAATCTTATTTTTCAGAGGAGCACTAGGTTTAATGTACAAGTGAACCCCACTTACTTTCCCATGGACAAAGCCTTATACTGTTTGTTCGATTTGAGTTCAACTGGACAGCGCCACAGGTCCAAATAGCGGTTTTGCTGTTTTGATCCTCCACCCGATTTCGATTACCAGCAAGAGTCTTGTACTGTTCACTGGTAAGTATCATATCTGAAATCTGCTCTCTCACTGTCTGCGTCAGAAGATCCGTAGCTGTTAACCAACCTCTAGCGCTTTACACTTAATGCTACCGGCAGGATACATGCTCACTGCTGTGCCGTTGGCTTTGCTTATTAGACACTTTGATGGCTCTTCATACTTTTTTGGAGTCATGATCCTTGTCACCACAGTTAAACTTGAAGCGTGATCCTAATCAAAACATCTAAAACAGCGTCTTTGTGTAACTCGTTCTCGGTGTCTGCATCTCACCCAACCGATTCGAATTCATCCGTACTTCATAAGAGTTTGGCCTGAACGAAATAAGGGAATGATTAGCGTCGTCTGAGTTTTGTATTGCGTTGGTCTGAGGGATTACCGCACTGTTATTCACCAGTCCTATAGATTGCTGTACAAATTTCTTCTTCTCGTGTGGTCACTTCATCGATGTCGTGGAATTTGATCAGGATGTCTTAACTGCTAATTCTTGACTAACGGCTAGCAAGGCCTCGCTCAGCGTCTGGTCAAAGTTGGCCGTTGCCACTGCTACCGCGTTTTAATTGAAGTAGTAGCTCTTTCTTGGCGATTTTCGGATCAATTGTCTACCAGTTCTATCGGCGCCAATGAGGCGGAATGAGGGTTGGCGTCCAGGTGTCGGTGCTCGTGCTCGCCATCGTGATTTAGTGGTTTGGGTTTTCAGTGGCCGGTTTACTTATTTTTTTTAATTTTCCGTCGTTTTCCCTTCGTCTTCGTCTTCTTTATCTTAAGTTGATTCTCATAAAATTTGTAATCACCTGGGTTTCTTTTTGGTAGCCATTCAGACCGGTGGCACACTCATTAGTTATTGGCTTTTGCGGGCCTTTATTCATCGTTCTATTTTTTTTTCAGATTTGATTTCTGCTTGCTTTAATTTTCTTGAATGCTGCTCTGGCGTCTAACTGAGCAATCCAGGGGATGTGCATGGGCTCCCACTCAAGCTTGTCATTATAGGCCGATGATCTCTTGTTGAATTTTGATAATTTTCCTTTCACGGTGACCTTGCGACCTTACTGCTCGTTTTAAATGCAGGATCTGGTTTCTTCAACAATTCTTGGTTGTGTTACAGTTGTCAAATACCAGTGTATCATTGCTATCATTGGGTTTCGACGACTAGCTGCCTGTTTGCTTAATGCTCACTCGACACTGCAGCTTTTGATCCAATGAGAGACTTCCACTTCCATCGTTCCCCTTTCATCGGGAATAAATTTTCGGAGCTACCATATCTTACCATTTCACTTTACACCTTTTACCAGGTGAATATGGGACACATGCTCTAGATTTGATTGTGTTGTGATCTCAATCGGGGCCGTTCATTATCCGCCAACTATGATCCATGCAGTAGCCTTAAGGTTTGCGCTGTCTTTGGGTGTCTGTCTTTATGTGAACAAAATATCTCAGTAACTACTTGACCTATTTACACCAAATTTGGGACATAGGTATCTTAAACCAATATCTCTTTTTTACTTGTTTTCCTACTCTCTGATATTTTGTAATAGTTTTTCAGCATTGTACGGTATTGTATTGTATTTTCTTAGCTTTCGATATTATCGTATCACGGGCTTACACTTTTCCATTTTGTCAATGAAGTCTGTTCCAATAGGAGCTGTGACATCGCATATGATAAAGTTGTGAACGAAGAAAAGAAAAAAGTTCAAACTGATTTTTTGAAACGAAGTATTTCAAATTACTGATACGAGAGCTGGAAACGAGGAGTTTTAGCTCCCGACCTATTTTTTTTAGACAAATGTTAGATAATAGGCGTTATAAATATAGACTAATTGGAGATCTAGATTGCTTGATTGAACTGATAATTGGATAGTCAAAATGTTACGAAATTTTTACAACTTGAAAAATCGGAAAGGACATATGTGGACAAGAGGTTCAGTGGTTGCTCCATAGAGCTCTTAGTGTGTCATTGTATACTAAGTTATTGCTTGTTTTATATCAACTTGTCGCGAAATTCATCCCAATTTGCTTCAGAAAAACTAGTGTACATTCATCGAAATGGCTTCGTCTGATGCCGATTTCATTCTTGTAGCAGTCTCGTGATTTAAGAACTTATCGTCCTTGCAATAGTCTTGAAATTCCGTTGAAGTAAAGGCCGTTCTTATGTGAAATTCCAAAATCCAAATCTTTATCTTTCATGTAGTAAGTGTAGAATGAAGCATCGCTTTTGTAATTTTGATTGTATCACCCATCATTTTTGTGCACTAAGAACAATCAACGGAATTTTGTGCCATGGCAGTTGCTTATCTGGATGGACCAATAAACGCAGAACTCTTCCTCTGCAAGCTCTTTCGTCACTTTTCGATCTTAATATCGAAAAGATGCTAGCAGATTTAGTAGCGGAAACTCCATTAAATAAATCGCATGTAATGCTGAAACAAGTTGGTTTCTCTAACATTCCATTGAAGCAGATCGACAACACGGTTATAATAGGTGCAGTAACAATAAAAATAGGTTTCGACTCTTGCAACGTGCTCCTGTCCCAGCGTTAGATGGGTGGTGTAGTGAAGTACAAAAATTTTTTCAATTCACATACTAAGAGTAATTTAATTGTTCTATTACCCAAATACTTACAAGTATTCACCCAATGTGTTTTTATTTTCCATCTTTATTTAATAAATGTCCCTTCACAAAAAAACATCTCTACGTCTCTGCTACAAAACAAATACGACACTAAGAAAACACAACATTTCGGCTCTTTTTTTTAAATATAAATTTCATTTCAATATTGATGAAATAGTTATGATAGACACCGTACACCGATACACCGTAATGTGTATTGAGTTTTTTTCTATTGTACAAACACAAAGTGTTCGGTGGAGAGGCTGACTTTTATTTTTCTCTATGTGACGTATTTTTAATTAATATTCATAATCAAAATCAATACTTTGAAACAAGAAAAAATCTGTTTCTACTCCTGTACGAATCATTAAAAGCAAATACTTTGACCACATTCCAACTCCAATTATTCTACACAACATGAACTCATACAATAAAAATGGAACACCTGGAACGCAAGCAAAAAAAAAACAGAAAATAAAACATTTGAAAGGATATTCAATTGAAAGCAAAATAAAGTTCACACAGAATACAGATATATGCTTTGGAAAATTTCCAAGAAAGTTATATAAAAAATTGATGCATTGAAATAATTTTTAGAATAAATTTATATTAAAGTAATGGATGTTGAACTTTTTGAGCTTTTTGTGCTATCGATTAATATGTCTCGATTAATATATATTCATATAGCTAATTCTTAAGCGAGATCCAAAAGTTATTTCTAAATATAAACAGAATTGTGTCATGCTCAAAGTTTCTTGTTCAGTCAACCCAGTCTAATAATATAGTCAAGAACGTAAACGAAATATATCTTATAAAACCTTTTATGTAAAATGTTCAAAATGTTACCATTTACAATCACTAATTAGTAAGACGAGTATCCCAGATAAAATCCAATTAATAATCGAAATTATTTGACGTCAGGAAAGCGTTCAAGAAGTGTTGATGAAAAGTGTGTGAAAAAAAATCGAAAGTCTTTAACACTAGAAATTAAATTAGATGTGTTAAGACGATTTGATGCTGGAGAAAAAAGCAATGAAATTGCTAAATCTTTATAGACCTCGCCACTTCAACCGTGGGTACGATTAAAGATAATAAAGAAAAAATAATGATCAGTGCGAAACGCGTAACACCGTTAACGGCAAAACGTGTTTCACGGCAAAGAAGTCAGGTAATGGAAGGTTTGCTGAGTGTTTGGACAGACCACCAATCCCAGATAAATATGCCGATTTCCACATTAATTATCCAAGAAAAAGCTAAGAGCCTGCACGAAGATTTAGTGGCCAAATACGGTGAATCTTCACAGTCTGAACTATTTTTAGCTAGGAAAGACGAGTTTGACCGGTTTAAAAAACGACATTCTCTTCACAATTTAAAAACAACAGGGGAAGCAGCAAGTGCAGATACTCAAGCGGCTAAATTGTTTCCCGAGAATTTTAAAAAAATAGTCGATGCTGGTGGTTACACCCCACAGCAGGTATATAATGTTGACGGAACGGGTCTTTTCTGGAAAAAGATGCTTTCTAGAACATTCATTTCCAAAGAAGAGAAAACAGCTTCAGGATTTAAAGCAGTCAAGGATCGCATTACGCTATTAGTCGGAGGGAATGCTGCTGGTGATCATAAGTTAAAACCGTTACTTATTTATCACGCAGAAAACCCACGGGCAATCAAAGGCATTAACAAATCAACATTTGATGTTATTTGGCACTCAAAAAAACGAGGATGGATGACAATAAGCGTTTTTGAGGACTGGTTAAATAACCATTTTTCAACTTCTGTGACAAAATTTAACGCTGAGCAGAATATTGCTAATAAAGCATTGCTTATTGTTGACAATGCGCCCAGCCATAATATCGGCAAGGTACCTGAACACATTAAAATTATATTTCTACCACCAAACACGACGTCTTTATTACAACCTATGGACCAAGGTGTTATTGCTAATTTTAAGGCCTACTATTTGCGTCGAGTGTTTAGAAGTCTAATTGAATCTATTGATGGTCCAAATCAAGAAACCATTAAAGAATTTTGGAAGAAATTCAATATAATGAATGCCATTAATAACATCGTAGAATCGTGGGATGAAGTTACTGAATCAGCAATGAATGGAGTGTGGATGAAATTATGGCCAGAATGTGTTCAAGATCATACATCAGCCAGCTCCCAACTTTCAAATGTGGATGTACAAATCCAGATTGTCACAATTGCACATGAAGCAGGTATGAATGAGGTAGATTCAGAAGATATAGTAGAGCTCTTTCAATGTAATGATGAAGATCTTACTAACGAAGAACTATTGATGGTGCTTGAAGAAGGATGTGATTTAGAAAAATCAGAAACTCTAGGCAAGAGCCCACAAATTACACAAACACAAAAGTTGTCAAGGGCAATTTCTTTGATTGAGGAAGGCCTGGATATATTTAAAGAAATTTATCCATTAGATGAAAGAAGTCGACAAGTAACCAGACTTGTTCAGAATGATATTCTTTGCTACAGAGAAATTTACAAAGAAAAAGTTAAATCAAAGCAAACATCTCTAGATTCATATTTAACTAACTCGACATTTGAAGCCCAAATTAAAAAGACAGACGAAGGTCCTCTTAAGGCACTGATAGCCAACAACGTTGACAAAGAACCGTGAAAGAAAATGGAGCCAGAAAAACCGACGCCGCTGTTGCGATATTTTTCTAAAACAGCAGTTCTAGTTCCCAATGCACATGTTGATTTAACTTTGGATGGCAGTTCCGCCGGCAGATCCCGTTTGACGCAATTTTTTAATAACATAAAATGAAAATTTTAAACTTCAATAAGAGGCATTTCTGATTTTTTATTTTTGTTGTTTTTTATGTATTTGAATTGTTTTTTGAAATAAATAAAGTTTTTTTTTACTTTTTACTTTTAATCCTTTTTATAATTAAGGGAGGGGGGTGTTGTAAGGTATTCGTAAGGGCAGAGTAAATACTGCTTATACTCTATGATTTTGCACCATGGCGAGTCATTTACGCCATAAAACCAATGCAACTCAAGCGTCTGTTCTCCATGTTAGGGGTGGCTTGGAGCAGGCGTCTGTCTTGGATCAAGCGGCTCGCTATATAAACGTGTAAAAGGGTTGTTTCTAGTGACCTTACAATGCAGAACGAACCTATTCACGAAAATTTGGGTTGGGCGAAGGGCTAAGGAACACCCCATTTCCGTAAAAGAATTATTGTCATGAATTCTGTACACAGGCCTCGGAATATCTTGGAATCATTATTGGAACGACCTCGGAAACTGTACCTGGATTACGATTTAAAAATGGGAACCTGGAACGTGCTAAGCCTCAGAAGACCAAGAGATCTTCTAAAAATCACTCAACAAGTTGAGAGCTACACACTGGATATAGTGGCATTACAAGAACTAAGATGGTCAGGCAGTGGAATCCAGGAAACAGCGAAAGGATACACTCTTTATTATTGCGGTCATCAAAACGGAGGAGAATTTGGAGTTGGCTTTCTTATACACCGTCGCGTGAATCAGCATGTTATCGTCTTCTGCCCAATTAATATGCGGTTATGCACACTGAGAATCCGCACGCAAAAATTCAACGTAATGATCGTCATTGTTCATGCACCTACTGAAGATAAAGCAGATGATATAAAAGACCTATTCTTCCTAGAACTCGAAGAAGTCATCAATAACATCTCGCGGCACGATATAAAAATCGTGGTAGGTGACATTAATGCTCAAATTGGTAGGATTGCAGAACTTCAAACACATATCGGCCCTAACAGTTTGCATCATACCAGCAACAATAACAATAACGCAGCCGAGCTGGCTATGATGTATGATCTAGTAATTTCCAGCACTTTCTTCCCTCACAAGAGAATTCACAAGGCAACGTGGAAATCAAATGACGGAAGAACGGAAAATCAAATCGATCACGTCATGATCTCCAAGAGACACTCTACAAGTATAACTGACGTTCGATCATACAGAGGTGCTGATATGGACACCGATCATATGCTTGTCATCTTTAAGTACAAGTGCAAGTTGTCATCTACATTTAACAGGCAAGCAAAAAAGACCGTGCGCTGGAATGTCGAAGCATTTAAACATCCGGAAACGCTGAATAGAAATCAGGAAATAATAACACAAAACATAGAAGAGCATGACATCTCTTCTGAGATGCCATTAAACATACAAGAAGAATGGCAAACGCTTCAATCAACCATTATAGCCGCAACACAAACTACAATCGGAAAAGGACCACCGAAATCACAAAACGAATGGTTCGATGACGAGTGCCGCCAATCTGTTGAACACAAACAAAAACTGCGAGAAAAATGGTTAACAAGGAACACCCGAAACTCCCAAGCTGATTATCTATGCACCAGGAAAACCTCAGCAAAGCTTCTATGTAAAAAGAAACGCGAACACATGAAGAGCTGCATCGAAAACATCAACCAACATGTGGCCAAAGGAAATTCAAAAGAGTGCTTTTCCAATGCACGGCATCTGACAAAAGATTTCCACCCAAGATCTACAGCCATCAAAAATAAAAATAATGAACTTACAACAAGTGAACGTGATGTGCTGGCAGTGTGGCGATCCCACTTTCAAGACCTACTGAATAGGACGAATGAAGTTCATCCTATTCGAGCAATTGCCCCATCAACTGAGAAGATTTTTGTCCCTTACCCAGCAATAGAAGAAGTGGAAGCTGCCATTAACTGAAAAATGGCAAATCACCAGGTTTCGATGGAATTCCCGCAGAACTTCTGAAAAATGGAGGAGCAGCTCTGGTCTCACATATATACGATCTGATTCTTGCAATCTGGGACCAAGAAGAACTACCTGCTGAATGGAAAACAGCTCTCATTGTTCCGCTACATAAAAAAGGTGACCGTCTAAAGTGTGCAAATTATCGTGGCATCGCACTGTTGAATATTGCATACAAAATATTAGCTAATGTCGTACTCGCTCGGCTCATCCCGTTCGCCGAATCTATCATCGGTGACTATCAGTGTGGTTTTCGTCCCAACCGCTCAACCACAGATCAATGTTTTACCTTAAGGATGATTCTGGAAAAATGTTGGGAGTACAACATCAGCATTCACCAGCTCTACGTTGATTTCAGGCAAGCATATGATAGTATTATCCGCGACAACCTCTGGCCCGCACTCATATGCCTTGGTATCCCAGAGAAACTTGTTTCTCTGTACAAACTCACAACATCGGGATCAAACTGTAGAATAGTAATCGAAAGTTCAGTTTCTGATCCTTTCGATATAACATCAGGTGTTCGACAAGGTGATGCACTCGCGACTGTACTATTTAATTTGGCGCTGGAGTACGCAATAAGAAAAAGCCGAATTGAGACACAAAACTGCATATATAACAAATTTAGTCAAGTTCTTGACTACGCAGTTGATATTGTGCTTCTCGGACGTAGAACGAGCGATATTAAAGATAGTCTCTCTCAGCTTGAAAGAAATGCTAAACGACCTGGATTATGCATCAACACTGGCAAAACTAAAGTGTTAACATCATCTAAGAACATACCTGCCTGATATCTGGATACTGGCGACTATGTAGTGGAACGCGTGGAAAACTTCAAATACCTCGGTCTGTAATAATATCGTCAAATGAAATGCAGGCAGATCTCAAAGCCCGTTTCTCTGCCGCATACAGAGTTTTCTACGCATACTCAAAGCTTCTGCGATCAACATCTTTCGCGGTCGTGTAAACTCACACTTTACAAAGCATTAATCCTACCTGTGCTTACATTTGGAAGTGAAAGCTGGACACTGACTTCCTCCGATTGTAGAATTTTATCAACATTCGAGAGGAAGGTCATACGAACAATTTATGGTCCATGTAAAGTTGTTGAAAATCAGTATAGAATCCGAATGAATCATGAAATCAGAAAGCTTCTTGCGATGTAATCGGTTTCATTAAATCCAACCGGATTAGATGGTTTGGTTATGTAGAAAGGGCTCCATTGGATAGAATGATAAAAAAAGCATCCCAACAACAACCAGCTGGTGTTCGTCGAAGAAGAAGATCTAGACAACACTGGCATGATGACATCATCCAAGACCTTCGTGATTTAGGATGTCAAAACTGGGGTCAACTGGTCATGGAACGAGATGATTGGAAGCTGGTGGCACAGACGGCAAAATCCCTCCATGGGATGAAAACGCCAGAGAGAGAGTGTCAAAATTTCAAGTCGATTGGAGCAAAATTGACGAAGCTACGAGTATTTTTAAATTTGCTTACGAACGTTTTATACCAGATTTTTTATTGTTCAAAACTTTAAAGCGTTTTCCCAACAACTCACGTTTCCAAAGTCGGTGCTCCTCATAACTTTAAAGCTACTGCACCGATCCTTTTGAAATTTTGAACACTATTTCTGTACAAAAAAAAATTCTAATGTCCTTAAAAAAAACACCCTGTAGTAGCAGAGAATGATCATAATGAAAATTGTCAAGAAGATATTTAGTTGGTGATGCTGTTGGTGTATCCGAATCCGATATTGATGAATAAAGTGCTGCATATTCAACAGCTAAGAAGCATAAACTATCAAAGCGGCATATAAAGTTTAATAAAAAGAACTTTGATTGACTCTTAACTGGGCCAACATAAAATGATATAACTAAAAATGACATAAACATGCTAAGTCTCAACTCTCAACGGCATATTAGAAATTTGAAAGCAAGTTTGTCTAAATAAAACATAATTTATACCTGCAAATAGTACCATTGGCCAAATAAATGTCTTTGTAGGTATGACGGGATTTGCATATCATTCTGTAATGCAATCCCAGTCTTATGTGGCTACCGATTGTCCAGGAAAATTATTTTCTTCGTTATTTAAAGATTTAACCATTAGGATGAATTCATCCATTAGCTAGCTAGCGGTAGCTGCAGTAAGGAAAAATTATTTCTAAAGTTTTAGGTACAGGTTACAACTCCTATTCTATTGGATAATATTAACAAATCTTTATAATTTTCTTGTATTTTTTTATTGGCGCGTTTAATGCAGGGAACGTAAAAACATTTCTCATAATTATTACATTTTTTGATTAAATATTGGTACAACAAGCTGTTTGTTGGCATTTTATATTTTGGACAACCTTCAATTCAATCAGTTAATATAACTGAATCACTTGAGCGATAATTTTAACAATCTTTTTATTGATAAAGTAGCATTCTGCGCAGATTATGCTAATGGTAATTTTATAGTGAATTTTTATATATACTATATAGTGAAATCTTTTCAACTGCAGTGAATTCTTTTCAACTGTACCAAACAAATTTCAGTACAGTTCCAACACCGAATTATTTTTTTTGTATTGAAATTTAATCCAAAAGACTACAAAATTCGATAATTCGGTGGTGGAACTTGTTCGGTACAGACGAAAAGAATTCACTATAATAAAAATATTATTCCAATTGGTTACCGTAAAAAAAGGTATTTAATCTTTTAAAAAATTTGATGCTGATGTTAAAAATAGATGTTATTGTTAATAAATTTTTTAATGAATTTTTAGATGATACGGCGTTGAGTGGAGGTAGATTTTAATATAGAGACTGGCTGCTAGTGGCGTTGAATTCTCCAGGAGTTGAGTATGATGATACGGAAATGATGTTGGAGATGTTGTATCCAATATAAGAAGAATTTGTTGTTTAGCACTATCTGATATCCATGATTCACTAAATGTTGCATTGTCCGGCTTTTTTCACTATTATCTTCAACAGTTATCGAATCACTTAATTCATTATCTTTTTCTAAATTATTCATTAAATAATGGCAGAATCTATCTAATGAAAATTGTGTAAATGAATCTGATGAAATGGTTGAAGATAAAGATATTGAAGACCGTGAATATTTGACATCATCAATGGTTCTGTTTTCTCATTATAATTATAATTAATGACGTGTCTGGATTTGATTTCCATAAATTTATTTTATTAAATTTTGACTTAGCATGTTAACAGTAAAACATTGATTATATTATTTAAAATTTAGATTAGTGAAAAATAAACAAACATTTTTTTACATCACGAAAATCAAGAACTATCAACTATTTGGAAAAAACAAAATATGAATAATAAAAAAATATTTTTTGTTTTTTTAGTAAATGTTAACGAAATCATCGCCTGCTAAATTTAAAATTTCTTTGGGAAATGATTTTAGTTTTAATGTTCGCCACAAATTCAGTTCTTCCACTAAATGCGCCACAGAACTTAAAGAAATATTTGAATGGATCGGTACTGAATGGTCGAAACTACTTCGTCATGTGTCAACAAGATGGCTTAGTCTAGTCTATCGCCTGCTATAAAAAGGCTAATTAAAAATTTTGAGCCTTTAAGAAGTTACTTTCTGACTTAAAAAAAATTTTCAAATACAATTAAAATGTTTTTTGGATTTTTAATTGTTTTTACGTACAAACGAATTGTAAAACACATTTTACAACCCAGTTATCATGGCTGAAAGTTGAACTTAACTCTCGTAAAATAAAAGCCCGTTGCTATATGAAATATTAGTATATTTTACTAGAGAAAATCATGGCATGTTTAGTAATTTTCAAAATGTCTAGCGAGTTTAAAAAACTCAAAAGTTGATATATTCTACAATTAAGTGGTGCAGTTGTGGGACTACGCCCTTGGTTCAATAAAAGCCCTCGCTTTGCGCCTCGGGCTTCAATATGAACCGCAGGCGTAATCTTCTACTTTCAGCCCTCGATATGTAAATAACTATTCCATGCCAAAAATTACATTAAATTTAATCTAATTTAACAGTCAAACTAGCTTTTTTGAGGAAAAAATTAGTAACAGGATGAAAACTATTGGATAAATAAGAAAATATTGATCGGAAACAAAAATTAAAGGTGCTCCGAGTTGCGGTGGTGAAATGGGTTGAGCTTTTAGGGGAAAAAATGGTTTTTCATGATTTTCGGCGAAACTACACCTTCTATCGAAAAAAATTTCATGCAAAAGTTGTAGGTAATAAAAAGGTCTATTACTTTTATATAAACCATTTTTTCACATAACCTAAAATTTGCCGTTAAAATAGAAAAAATTGCGGAAAAAGGGCTTTTCGTTTTTAATTTTTATCTCCTACAAAAAATTTTTTTTTCCACACAATTTGATGAAAACATACCTTATTATGTTCCTTATACGCTGTAATTTTCTGGAATCAAAATATTTATTTTTGAATTTTCGTGTGAAAATGAGGTCACATTTTTGGTTTAAAATCAAAATCAAACGATTTTAAACCAAAAATGTGACCTCATTTTCACACGAAAATTCACCTGTATAGAAAACAGTTTTTTCAAAAAAATCGTTATGTTTGCTGAAACGTCTACTTTTAGACGGTGTAAAAAAAATAAACATTAACGTAACATAAACACGGAAACATTAAGCAGGAAATGCGAAAAACTAAAAAAACTGGATTTTAAACTGAAAAAACTTGATTTTAAAGAGTTTGATTGATTTTGATTTTTCAATGATTGCTTAAAAATATTCATTATTTGTTAAAAATATAATGAAAAATATAAACTTTGCTATGGTAATGTTAATTTTTCTACACCATCTAAAAGTAGACGTTTCAACAAACATAACGATTAGTTTTTTTGAAAAAACTGTTTTCTATACAGGTAAATTTTCATGTGAAAATGAGGTTATATTTTTGGTTTAAAATCAAACGTAAAAATAAATATTTTGATTCCGAAAAAATACAGCCTATTAGGGACATAATAGGGTATGTTTTCACCAAATTGTTGTGAAAAAAAAATTTTTTGTGGGAGATAAAAATTAAAAATGAAAAGCCCTTTTTTCTCGGTTTTTCCTATTTAAATAGCAAATTTTAGGTTATGTGAAAAAATGGCCGACATAAAAGCTATAGATCTTTTTATTACCTACAACTTTTGTTTGAAACTTTTTTCGATAAATGGTCTAGTTTCGCTGAAAATCATGAAAAACTATTTTCTACCCCTAAAAGCTCACCCTATTTCAACCCCGTAGGTCGGATCACCATTAATTTATGTTTCCCATCATTTGCGCAATATTTTCTTATTTATCCAATAGTTTTCATCCTGTTACTAATTTATTCCATTTTTGTTTGTTTTTAAGGTATCTAGACTGGTTTATAGCCCTGCTTTTATGGGATAATTACAATTATAATTATTAAAGAACTAAAATTTAAATAACATGTCTCTTTTCCGACGACTTTTCTATTTATGTATAGGTGCTTAATATTTTTCTACATATTGACATTGTCCCGCCGAACAACTGTTGAAAGCTGGAAGCCCTAACTACAAATATTTTTTTTACTGACTGGAAGTCATCGTTTAAAGTATAAATTTAAAAAATTGTAGTTAAAGTTTCAATTAAAAACAAATAAAAATAAATTTTTTAATAAAATTTATTTATTTATTTAATAAATTTTTTTTTATTTTTTCTTGGCGGAAAGAACTCAGAGAATATATTTTATATCTGACAGTTAATTATCGGAGGAAAAAATTATACGATATATCTGATACAAATTTTATTTTATCGCTCCGATTTCTCCGATATAGAAAAAAACAAACTCATTATTAGTTTAATTAATTAATTACACACAATTGATATAATGATTAGTTTCGATCCAAATCTCAAATATTCAATCTTTTAAATAACCATCACCTGTAGGCGACCACCGAAATTTATTTACTTTCAGTCCTAGTGACTGAAAACATTTTTAGTCACTACTTAGAAAAAGTTTCACTTTCACATAGGTTTTACTATATGTTAAAATGACATTTTCGTAGCTTGAAGTAGAAAATTTTTTTTTATTTTTTTCACATAAAATATGAACATCAATCTATCGTTTCATCGTTTTCTTCGATCTATCGGTTGATGAATGAAATTTTAAATGTTTAAAAATTTGGACTTGTCTCCTTTTAGCTGCAAGGAATTGCCATTCCTTAAAAAACAAACAACGGTTGTACCTATGTTTAATGGAAGAATTAAAACCAAATCAGATACAAAAACTAAATATGATTTCGAAAACAAATTATTTTATTTATTTTTATTATAAAACATAAGCGTCCTACTTTAGAATATAATTTCAATTAATCCATTGTATTTTTTGGTAAAACATATATTAGAGTTTGGAATATTAATGTCCCAAAAATCTTCTGTTATTAATTTTGTCATACCTTCCCACACTATTTCAATTTTATATGTTTGATTTTTTACCAATTCATACGGCTTTCCAAAAGTTACTATAAAATCATTTCCAAGATAATTTTTAGCTCTTTTTATTTGTTTTAACACGGTATTGTTTTTATCTAGCAGATTAAGTGTCAAAATATAATTGTCACCGTGTTTACAGTTTACCCAGAAACCTTTCACAAAGCAATTTTTATACACCGTGAATATGCATTCGTTGATTGGATTTATTTCTTTTCGAATTCTTTTATAAACTTGGCGTGGTGTAGTATTAAAATTCAAATTTTCTACTTTAAATTTAGTAATATGTTTTATAATCCTGAGTTGATCATCGTCAGGGATTATATTTTGTGTAATTTCCATGCATCGTAAAAATTCTTCATGATTCATAGTGGGAAATCTTATCAAATAGAGGAGTTCTCTCAAAATTTCTTTGCGCTTTTGTTCATGTAATTTGTTCGTTTCACAATATCTTTCTACCCATTTAATCAAAAAATTAAAAATTTCTGTTTCCTTCTTTTCTATGTCCATAACGTCTAATTCCAAAAGCTGTTTTATTGAATTAAAGCTGATCTCCAGTAACTTACCGGAGTTAAAAATTACCCAGGTCTCCAATGAAATAGTAGATTTTAAATAGTTTAATAATAATTTATAATCACTTTCTATACAGAACTCATACCACTCCACAAAGCTAGTCCAAGACCAATTTTTTATAAAATATTTAACAACTTCATCTTCTAGTTTATAAAATTCATATTTAACACTTAACTTCAACAATGATAAACAATTAGCCTCTGTAACCATACAACTATCGCAATATACATATTTCATGAACTCTAAAAATACTTCATAGGTTTCACCAGGCAACGGTATTAGCTTCAAGCCAAAATTTCCTTCAAACTGCTTTCTGAACACAGGACTGCGTTTTGATAACTCATTACTATGCCCATATACTAACCGGTCTTGTATTGTAAAATGAACATCAGCCATTATTTTATTATTTAATAGTTTCTCAGTAATTTCTTTCATAGATAGGTTTTGATCGTCAAGTAATTCCATTGTTGGTACACAATATTATATAGAATATAAATATTGAAAAATTTTAAAATTAAAAAGTAAAATGATTTAAGAAACAATATGAACGTGATAAAACTTTTGACAACTGATAACAGAACTGCTTGACGATTGACTTCGTTAAAAAAAATGAATAACAAATTAGAGCTGATAAAAAAGACGATAAACAGAACAATTAAATAATTTTGCCAATAGATAATACAGTTATATCATGTGGCGAACATTTATGTATACAGGGGCGTCAATTGGGTAGGGCTGAAGGGGGCGGGGAGGCATTGCCCCTCTGATACTATCAATACATCGATTCAATAAAACCATCCAATCGTGATAGAATTATACACTATAAAAATTTCAAGGCACTGTTATTTTGTAAATTCGTCTAATTTTTAGAAGATTTACTTAACTAATATACCAATTTTATCGCATACTAATAATTGAAATATATCTGATAATATAATTATTACGTTATATATTATTTTGGCCCGACTAAAGTACAGTTCACCGCAATATTCAAACCGTTATCGTTCTTTGTATCAAGGACTAGAGCGCCGCCGATACGAAAGGCGGTCGTATTGCTTCTAATCTTCTGATAAAATCAGTTTTATAAACAAAACACGATCGTTCTTCCAAAAACGCCGTGGGTGCGTATTTTGACAAAATTCTATCGTACTATAAGGTGGTCGGCATCACCGCTTTTAGAAGAACGAGAAGAACGATTGTGTTTTGTTTATAAGATATTCATGTCTGAGCCAGAGGAAACAAAATATTTTATTAGTAAAGGGTTACTCGAGAGTTCATAGTGCAGTATTTAACATTCAAATTTCAATTGTTATTGGTCATTGGTAATTTATATAAACTTAAAAGTAAGTACATGCAGGAGAACACAAGCTAATTATACCCCACTTATTTGGAGAACGCTGACTGTTTGGCCTTGTTTTTTATCTATATCATAATTCATATTGTACAAACTTTACAAGACTTTTTTAAAAAAAATAAATTAAAAACAATTCTAAAATGTAAAATCCTATAACATATCAAAAGTTTTTTTGATAGTTGTGCTAATTTTTATAAAATGAATGAAAATAATTACTCGAGTAATTTAAATTTATTGGGTTATTTCCAGTGATTTTATAATTGTGAATGTGTTAAAATGGACAAGTAATATTTTCTAACGACACGAACAAATATATAAGTTATGTAAATATTTTCAAGGGGTAGCGAAATCCAAAATTCGACGTCCACGCCGTGCTACCTGGGTAAAGCTGACAGAATTAGGTTGGTGTATTAAAGACAAGCAGAGTAAAAACTGCTTAGTCAATGACGCTACATCACGGCGAATTGGCGCCTTACAACCAATGCGACTGTTCAAGTGTCTGTTCTCCATGTCAGGGGCGGCTTGGAGTGGGCGTCTGTCTTGAATCAAGCGCCTTGCTATATAAACGTGTAAAAAGGTTGTTTCTGGTGACCTTAATATGCAGAACAGACCCATTCACGACAATTTGGGTTGGGCCTAAGGTTAACACCCTAACCCCGGAAAAAAACTAATATGTTAAATTTGGTGATCAGAAAAAGAATAACAGACCCGGACAACAAAACAGAATTTTACCTGGACGTGAAAAAGGACCAGACTACCGAATCGGAACGTGGAACGTGCGCAGCCTGAGCGCTCCTGATGCTCTTATAAGTCTGGAAGCAGAGGCTGAGAGGTATAGGATGGATATTATTGCTCTACAAGAAATTAGACAGCCGAGCCGATAATCGGAAAACAAGATTTGGATAGTCACTCTCTATACTGTAGTGGTCATCCTTCTCGAAGAGAATTTGGTACTGGCTTTCTTGTTGGTGCACGCATACAATAAACCGTGATGAAATTCATCCCGGTCAGTGAGAGGATCTGCTACCTACGTGTACGTGGTACATATAACAATATTTCTCTTATTGCCATGCATGCACCTACTGAAGCTAAGACCGTCGACGAGAAGGATAATTTCTACATAGCACTGGAAGAGGTTATGAAGCAAACACCCACACGCGACTTCATTATGGTTCTTGGTGACTTTAATGGACAGGTTAGAAGAGATATCTCTTATGGAAATGTGGTGGGTCCCAACAGCCTGCATTTGAATTCGAATGATAATGGTGAGAGAATGACTGACTTTGCATTATCAAATAATTTGAGAATTTCCAGTGCGTTCTTTCCGCATCGATCGATTCATAAACAGACTTGGGTCTCACCGAATGGAAACACTCGAAATCAAATTGATCAGGTTCTAGTAACAGCACGTTTCTTTTCGAGCGTTCGGGATGTGCGATCCTTTAGAGGTGCATACATTGGAAGTGATCACTTCCTTGTATGTTCCACTTTCCAAATCCAGGTATTCCAAAATTCAATCAACGGAAACGTTTTAACATCTCATCGTTAAAAAATGCTGAAACAGAAGAGAGATATCAAATCCATATTGCCGAAACATTGGAGAAATCAGAAACCATTAATGGAGATGTCGATAAGTCATGGTATTTACTCAAAGATGCTGTTTTAAGCGCTGCTGATGGAATACTTGGACGACCACAGAACCACTCCCAGAAGCCATGGATGGATCAAGCATGCCTTGACGCTATTCAATACAAAAGAGATTGCTATCTGAAGTGTCTACAAGGACGCAACACCAGGTCCACGAAAGAGAACTATAAACTAGCCAAACAAGCCGTTACAAAGCTATGTAGACGAACGAAGAGAGAATGGTGGAAGAGACAGTGTGAGGAGATTGAAAGCTTCAATAAGAAACATCCATCGCGTAACCTCTTTCAACAGGTTAAAACCTTAAGGAAGGGCCCTCAAACTAGATCGACTGCTATTCAAAACGAAGATGGGGAGCTACAAGTAGACCTTAAAAATATTGTAGATACTTGGGCCGCTTATTTTGAGAATCTTCTCAACTTAAGTGACCAGCAACAAGTCGGGCGACGAGCAAAGCTTATTCGTGCGTCAAAGGTACATGTAGACGAACCCACCAGAGAGGAATTCGATGTGGCGCTGTCAAAATTAAAATGCAATAAAGCACCTGGTATCGACGATATAACATCCGAAATGATTGTACATGGTGGCGAAACTCTATCCTCAAGATTGTTTGAACTTGTTCAAATGATCTGGAGGACTGAAACCATGCCACAGGACTGGAACACAGCTATGCTGATACCAATCCATAAAAAAGGTAATCGCCTACAATGTGCAAACTACAGAGGAATCGCTCTCCTTTGCACAGCACATAAGATCTTTTCCTACATTTTGCTATCCAAAATCAATCTTTTTGCTGAACAACTATTTGGAGAATATCAGTGTGGTTTCCAGCGGGGCCGTGTCGAGAGTTCAACATACCTGGGCACCAACTTTTCATTGATTTCAGGCAGGCCTACGACTCTCTCGAACGAGGGACTCTATGGTCTGCTCTGGTGTCAATGGGAATTCCTGGTAAACTGGTATCACTATGCAAAATGACAGTACAGAACTCTCAATGCTGTGTGCGAGGCGAGTAGAGAACGAAATATTAAAATTTTTTAAAGTCGACTCCAGATTAAGACAAGGTGATGCTATCTCTCGTATACTTTTTAATCTAGCCTTGGAATATGTGTGCTGTCAAAAGAAACTACCGACTAATAACAATATCTTGTCAATAAATTCAGTACAGATGATTGCTTACGCTGATGATGTTGTCATCCTCGGCCGAAGTGAAGCTGTTATGAGTGAGACTTTCAAGTCGCTTGAAAGTGGTGCTAGAAAAATTGGTCTGCAAATTAACTACCATAAAAGCCAAATATATGAATGTTTCAAGGGAGGCTGAGAAGAAAGATTTGATGTGCGGCGATGAACGAATTGAGGGAGTTGAATCTTTTAAATATTTGGGATCAATGCTTGAGTCAAACAACCGCATACTTACAGATATTAAAGCTCGAATCGCTGCAGATAATCGAACTTTCTACTCAATTAAACCTCTCCTTGGATTACCGTATGTATCAACTAACACCAAGCTCAAGTTATACAAGACATTGATTAGACCGGTTGTGATGTATGGGTCACAAACGTGAACCCTTACACAAAATGACGAATCGCATTTATCTGTATTTGAGCGTAAGATCCTACGCTACATTTTTGGTCCACTTAAGACAGACGATGGAGAGTATAGAACCCGGTATAACTTTGAGATCAGAGACCTTCTTGAGGGTCCTGATATAATAGGTTGTATCCGTTCTAACAGGATTGCTTGGTTTGGGCATGTTCTACGAGCCGATTCACAGTCTGGAATGATTAGAAAAATGTACGTTAGTACCCCAGGGAGTGGTAGACCGCGAGGAAGACCACGTCTACAATGGGAGACTGACGTAATAAACGACCTTAAAAAAATCGGCTGCCATGGTAATTATGTCGCTGTTGCGAATGACCGTGGTGAATATTCAAAGCTGATTAGCCTGGCAGCGCTCCCACATGGAGCATGAACGCCTTAAAAAAAAAAAAAAAATAAATATTTTCAAAGTATGTTATGAAAACTTGCTGACAAATTCTTTTCGCTACATGGACTATAATTTTTAATTCATAAAATAGTAAAAATAGTAAAGTAAAAATAATAATAGTAATAAAAATAATAGTAATAGTAAAAAAACTTCAATCTTTGCTCAATTTTTTTATACAGTCACAGGGAGGGAGAAACTATTTTTTTTGTGGTATGTTTTTCTTATAGATTTAAAAGAAGCTCGCAATAATTGCACAATTTTGAATCAAATGAAAAATTTACGCACGTTTATGGGTAGTAAACTGACGCTGCGTGGAAATGTCACACATTTAATTGCGTTGTCCCACGGAAAAAGCTATCCCACGAAGCGTCCCCCGAAACAAATATTTCCACCACATTTGCCCGCATTATCGATTAATCAAAAAACCTTACATCTACCTACGTACAGTTTGCGCAATATCTTAGTCAAAGCAATGGCTTCAGTTTTTTCTTGCAGTTTGTATAATGTTATGTATATGTTGATTTAACCATATTGAGAGAACAAACCAGTGCAATATTTTTTCTACTAAAATAGTGTTTTAACTATAATTTTCTTAGAAATACTAAGCTCAGTAATGTCTCTCCGGTGTTACAAACGCGGTCAATCTTTTCGAAATATCGGATACTTTTATTTGGTAATAACCAGATGCCAAATCAAGAACTGTAAAATATTTCTTTCCAGCTAATCTTTTCATAAGGCCGTCGATTTGAGGCATTGAATAACGATCTCTGATCGTTTTCTCATTTAAACGTCGAAAATCGACTAATACGGTCTTCGCCCGATTTCTTTTTTACAACAACTATGGGACTCGAATACGGCGAACAGGAACTTTGAATAATTCCTAAATTTAATAATTTGGCAACGAGTTTTTTAACATTTTCACGCTGTGCGTCGGACAAGCGATAGGGACGATAGCATACTGGATCGAAGTTTTTTATTTCGATATTGATTTCGGCTCTATTGGTTACGCCATTATTTCAAAATCTAGTTTGTTTGCGATGTTTTCACGCATGGTGACGCAGTATGAACCCAAATCTATGACACCGACCATTTCAATTCCATTGATTCTAATAATTTTGTGATATTCATCCTTAAGTTCAATTAAATTGACACTTTTATTCTCAACACTATTTTGGTAATAACTAGGATTCTTTTTAGGGCAATTTATTTCATAATGTCCATCTCTCTTACAGATCAGGTCAATCTTGGCGAAAATGTGAATCCTGCAAACGATTTTTTGAGCTAATATGTTTCTGTTTCATTACATTTTCGTAGTTTTTAATCTGATTAGATAATTCTAATGTAGATTTAATATTTTGTGCGGCGAGTACTTGTGAAAGATTTATGTCTATTATTCCAGCTAATATGTATGCGATTATACTACATTCGTCGAGGTTACCTAAACTACCTATTTCTTTCATTTTGTAAATGTATTCGGTGTTTTTTTTTCGAGATGACAAAGTCACATGAATATCAGCGGAACTACGACGATCTCCGAATTCTAAAATCAAACCAGTACGCAATTCATCCTAAGTTTTTATTAAATTATCAACCGAAGTAAACCACGATAGCGCGATTCCCTTTAATTTCGTGGTTGCTACATAAAATATCAGTAAATCATTTAAGTTATAAATGTCTTTAATACGTTATACTTTTTGAGTCCAACGCCAAACATTAAACCGGCTTTATTCCGAATTAAAATCGGAAATCATTTCTCCGACGTATTCGAGTCCATAACACCTGTAAAATATTCATTAGAATTATTCGGTGACTCACGATTACAACAAAAATCGTTTTCCTGCCTCTCTAGATTAACCATACTCTGTTGGCTATGATTCGGTGAAACTTTACTGACGTACAAGGTTTGATGAATATTTTGCGGCGGCATCTGATAATAATTATATTCGTATGGCAGATAAATATTTTTTGGAATCGGATGAATATACACAGGAATATTTATATGTGATGACTGTTGATTCAAATAACATTTTTGCCGCGGTTTATTATACACAGGAACGTTCATTTCGTTCCAACGCGCCATATTCGTCGGAATATATATCCATTTGGGCAAGTTGACCCAAATACATTTGGCAGCGTCTACTTCATTTACTTCTAACTCACCACCTTTTAACCTTTTTGGCAATGAGAAACTCTTTACGCGGGCTTCCTCCTGATATTGCTGATCATATACCCTCCGGCTCCTTTAAAAATTCTGTACCATCTATCCATTGGCTATGTACCCAAAACATTGAGGGAAAGTTAGCTTGAGTGGCATAATCTGCGGAATTCATCCTAGTCAGCACCCACCTCCAGTCGACTGTGATTTTCAAGATTTCCGATATTCTATGGGCGACAAACGGCTTATACCTACGATTATTGCTTTTTATCCTGTGCAGAACTGTTTTAGAGTCACTCCGAAAAATTCATTTATTAGCCTGAATATCATGACTTTCAGCTATGGACTCAGACAGGCAAATTCCGCTGTCAATATTATAAAATAAGCAACTACGGCGAAATCACTCGCGATACTGATCATCTCTGACTTAGTCGGACGTCTTTTTTGTTCCCACACCTCAGGATCAACCCTATAAAATTTTAAATCAAATTTGAACTCATCCTTGATTTTATCCCAATACATCCCGAGTATTTTGTCCGTAGCCATTCCACTGTGCTTATTCATTTAAAAGTAAGTGGCATTATTATCACTATGCCAATTCAATGTGTTTTCAACACCTCGCGAACTAGATACGAAATTACATAGTGCGAAACCATCGTTTCTGTAAATGTTTTTGACAGAATTAGAAACCTGAATAGCCATTTCTTCGTCTTGGAAACTATCCACAAAGTCATCCACATAATCGATATGGTTATCGATAGTAGTCCTAACAACCCGCAGTGATTTATCATGGTGTTCCATAGCGTAACTTAATATTTTTTCTATACATGGCCACGTATTCCGGATCCTTTGCCATTTTCCTCTCGATGCTTTCTACTTGGTTAATTGGGTCGAACTGTCGTCAAATTTAGTATATCATCCTGTGACTCGGGTGTGGTTTCGGATCCCATCACACCAAAGTTTTTGGTAGTAAAGTAATCCTCAAGCAAGTCCTGAACATTATCCAACTCGACTTGGTGCCGAGCATGAAGAACTACGGTCCTATCAGGCCCTACGAAAGTTCTCTCATTTTAATCCGGACCGTACACTATCCATCCCAACTTTTACTGGCCACTATTGGAGCATTTAACACAATCTGAATCACCTATTTGGTGAACTTAAATGGCAGTTGTCCAAACCAATCAACACATGGGGTGTGGCATCAGAAAATTTCATTAAAGGTAATCGTTTAAAATTATAATACTTTGTGCGTAGCTCATCGAGGTTAAGAGTTTGTACTGGAAGGCACATGTCATTTACAATCCGAACATTGTTTAGAGAAAGTTGGTCGCTACTATCACTCACACCTTGTAACTGATGATCTATCATCTAACAGCGCGAATGTACTAATGACCCCTCGAGAGCCAAACAGTTTTACTATCAGAATTTTAAAAAGCACTTTTGAGAAACTGCTTGCTTCCGAAAGGCAACTGAGGGCAGACTTGGGTACAACTTGATCTACACTTTCTAGTGCTGCTTGAGACGGAGACCATGATCGGGTTCCACCAGTATCGGACGAGCTATCACGGAGCAATATATTATGAATTCGACGGCAGCCGTTAATATCGCACGGTTTACGAGCTCTACAACTTCTGAACACATGATCCGATGATCATCTTCGCACAAAATGCAAACAATACCTCTTACATCAGTCTTTGTTTTCCTTCCGTGAAGTACAAAACCCTTTTTATTTAGCCACCTGTCCGGAACACTGTATGATTGTCAAAGCATTTGACAAGGTTTGGCACAAAAATCTTATATGCAAATTGAGATGTTATGGTTTAGATAAGCCACTAATTTCTTGGATGCAAAGTTTTATATCTGAGCGAAAATTTCGAGTCAATGTTGACGGTATTTCATCGGATGTATTTTCGACTAATGCAGGAGTTCCTCAAGGTTCCGCTTTATCCCCAACTCTTTTTCTTATCTATATTAATGACTTGTTGGTTTCAATAATTAATCCTATCCATAGTTTTGCTGACAATAGCACTCTTCATTGTAATGAATAGCCTGGGACAACGCCTGAACGTAGTGTATTATAGTCTCTGATTCAGTAGTTGACATTTTCATTAACATATGTAGCTCGTAATAGTTTCTCATCCATCCACAATCGATGGTCATATTTCCTTATAGTCTCCGTAACCCATAGTTTTTATATATATAAACATTAATATTTAATTTTGCAATCCCCTGATATTGATTCATACTGCATTTCCATCCGCCTTATTTCACCATACTGCTGAAATCTGACGTCTCTAAACACTAACCATATTTGAACAACGAAGTTTTCAAACCTCAAAACAGCCGTGCGTATTTGTCCAACCATCACAATGAGAAGAATTAATATCCTACAATTTGTTAAGCATTCGATTTCCTGTATGGGTGTTTTTATCAAATTGTCTTTCCATTATGGATCTGAATTTCACTGTAATACTGTTGTAGATTGTGGTTTTGTAATACATGAACGTCATAAAATCGATTAAACTTACGTTTAATTCATTTTAATTCATTGATAATTATTATTAGTGTGTCGTAAAGGATTTATTTTGCAAAATTATTTTTTGCAATGTTAAGTAGTACGAAAGTAACCAACAGTTTTGTTTTAATAACAAAAACAAGGTCCTAACTTTTATTTGCATAATGTAAATTAATTGCCTTGCCTCAGAAACCCTGTATTCGAATTTTTCGATATTGAAATTTTGGCTATATAAGGAACGACTATACAATTCTTGCTCTCTTAGTTGGATTTACGATTCACACAGTACTCGCGCATTCGATTACTTTCGCATTTTTTTTTTGCAATTTTGACGTCTGGTGTAGGAGGTTGATTTTTTTTCAGAAGCTAAGCGAGTTGGCTTTTCATTTTAATTATATTTAAAATCTGTGATATTTAGTAAATTCTGTGATGTTCATGTAGTGTAAAGAATCTGTAAATGTTCAAGGGACCAAATATTCAAACAAAAAATATATTATCTGTTCTTTGTATTTGTTCATCGTTAACTCCATTTTTTTTAATTGAAATTGGTGTTATTAACCTCAAAAAGAGATGTTACACAGGTACTGTACTTAACTGTTATTGATTTTCTCGTCTGATTGTCCGTTATCAGTATTTATGACCTAGTACGTGTTATTTATTCTAGAAAAATATAAAGTGAATGTAGACAAAATTGAAATAGTAATTTAATTAGCCAAATTGCATGTAATCTAGCCAATTATAAAGCAAAACGAATTGTAACTTATTTATGTGTTAATTTATTTGTGTAGACATTTAAGAACCTGGTATTGTACCAGTGCAGAACATTTCAAGTTGATTGTATTAAGTTGAACCAACCAAATTGTACATAACTGTTTGTGATTATTATTAAAGATTAATGCTAGAATTTATTTCTTTTGTTGTTTATCGCATCGCTTGGCTATAACTTTATAGTGTTATCTGATCCGTAGTTGCTTGAGTTAATACGGCACTACAATTACTACGTAATCATACCATATTTTGGTACAACGAATTTGTATCAATTTTTACCCCGCATTTTCATATAATAATTACATCATCATTTTCAACTGTTACAACGAAGTTTTATACAATATTTGTACCATCTTTGTCAAACTTTTACAACATATTTTCATCCAACTTATATCATTATTGGCAACTTTTACAACGAAGTTTTATACCATATGTATCATTACCAAGCTTTACAACATATTTTGGTACAATATTTCTATCATCAATTTCAACTTTGACAACGAATTCTTGTACAATATTTGAATCATCATTGGCACCATTGGCAACGAATTTTAGTTATCCACAAATTATTACCTCGTATTTTCAACGCATTCTACTGTATTTACAAATTTATTCAACATTTATTGATACAAATTGTTACATTGTATTGCATTGTTACATTGTATTGCAATTGTTACATTGTATTGCAATTGATTCAACGTTCGTATATATCAATTTTTGCGTGGTATTTTTCACCTATTCAACTCTAATTACAAATTTTTTCAACGTTTATTTATACAAATTGTTACATTGCATTCTCAACATATTCGACTATAATTACCAATTTATTCAAAGCTTTTATATATAAATTTTTGTATCGCATTTTCAACGTATTCAACCGTATTGGCAAGTTATTTCACATATATTGATACAAATTGTTACATTTTATTTCCAACGTATTCAACTATATTTGCAATTCATTCAACGGTTATATATACAATTGTTGATACCATATTTCACACGTAATCCGCGCAATTATATGCAATATTGACTTCGCATGCTCAACTGAATCCACGTATTTGTATGCAGCTGTGCTGATGGAGGGCTGAAATAATCAGGACTTGAAGGCCAGGAGGATATAACCATGGGGTGAGTGTAACTGAATTATTTCTTTTTATTCTTTTGAAGTAGGGATGTGAATGAGTGTGTGTGTGTGTTTGAGCGCATGTGAGTGAATGTGGGGGGTTGAACGTGCTGACCGTGGTTCTTTATTTGTGCTGAAGCACCAGGTTTATAACATCTCAAATCCACGGTGACTGAGCCTTAGTCGTTACGGCGTTAAAAAAATCTAGGTACGCATCCTGCTAAGCCATTCTCATTCTTTGATGAGAAAGCACTTCATTACATCATGCATCTCATGCTGCACCTAGATTATATTCACCTTTAGCGCTTAATAACTGTAGATCAAATTTGATAGATTCATTAAACGTTGATCTTAAAACTATTTTTGATTGGGGTATTGCTAACAGTGTTGAATTCAATACGTCCAAAACACAAGTTTGCCATTTTTCAAGATTGTCAACACCTAACCCTTTTCCATTGAAGTTTGATTCCAATGATCTGATGGAGAAAGAGTCCGTGAAACTTCTAGGAGTTGAGATTGAAAATAATATGAAATGGAATTCCCATATTTTTAGCCTAGCGAAGAGCGCTGTTCAAAAATTGATGTCTTTAGGACGATGTCGTAAGTTTTTCAATAGTGAACAGCTTCTTTTAATTTACAAATCTTTTATACGTCCCTGCATGGAATATTGTTCTTATATATGGGGTGGAGCATACTTATGTAGTTTGAAGTATCTTGATTCTGTACAGCGGAGAGCAGTTAAATTAATTGGTAGCTCAAATCTTACTAATGACCTTGATTCCTTGCAGCATAGAAGAAATGTTGCTGATTTGACGATTTTCTACAAATATATCATGGATGAACGGGTTTCTGAAGAAATCAAATCGATTTTACCTAAGTCTGCAAACCTATCGCGTGATACCAGAGCATCTGTAGCGGCCCATCCTTTTACGGTTCAAATAATTAGATGCAGAACTGTAGCCTTCCAGCGCGACTTTTTCAACAGAGTCTCTCATCTCTGGAACTCGTTACCTTCGTGGGTTTTCCCTGATAACTTCAATCCGCAAAAGTTCAAAGTCACCGTTCATAAATTTCTCAAAGAAACTTAATTCTCAATCGATTCTAATCCCTAGTGGGCATGGTATCTTCGGATATTTAGAGATTTTAATATATAATTAATTATATTAACACATAACATGCCATGACTTTCAATAAAAAAAAAAAAAAAAGGTTAAGTTAAAAAAAACCGATAATTTAAAATAAAGAAATTAATAATCAGTGTAGCATTTTGTTTGTATTTTTTTGCTGTTGATCTTCGATTTCATGTCATGAGTATGATGAATATTTTTTTTTGCCTGTATGGCCGCCATGTTGGACATGAAGAAAAATTTGCTGCTGTTAATGAAAATATATTCTATTACCACGTTTAGTGATTGGAATTTTTACCATACGCGATAATTAGGCGAAATGTCATCACAACATAATTCTTTTCAATTCATTAATTCATTATTTTGCCGTTTTAGGCGAGAAGCACTATCTTGATTTCAAAATATTAGCTAATACACTGGTTCATCAAACTTACAACAGTCATTCCTAAGCTAGTAGCATTATTTTGTCATCGCACGTCTTGTTAGGCGTAATTTATGCTGAAGTTCCATGTTTAGCCGCAATTTATATTGAATCATCATTCAAGTTCGTCATCGATCAACCAAACTAGTAGTATTATTTGTCATCGCATGTCTTGTTTGGCGTAATTTATGTTAAAGCGCCATACTGAGTTGCTAGTTAGGTACAATCCTAGTTTATCCCCCAAATAAATTAGCGTTTTTTTTCTGATAAATAGAAATATTATGTCCTCTGCATCCTAATTATGCAAAAAAATTCCCGGAAATGAGGGGGTCAAAAGTTATAAAGGATCAAACTTTCAATTTTACCTTGATCCCCTCTTTGGTTTCTTTTAGTTTTTTTTTCTTATTTTCCTTATTTTTATTTATTATTTATTTATATTTTATCACACACTAAAATTTTAAAATTAAAAAAAAATACCTTGTCTCCCCTTTGATTTTTTAGAAGTAAATTGATTTGATTTTTGATTTTTTTTTGACTCGCTTCAGCGACCTTGCACAACTTCGATAAAAAAAACACCGCCCCCTCCCCCGCGAAAGCCCCCCTCCCCGCGAAACCCCCCCTCCCCGCGTCGCCCTAACGCCCCAAAAGTTCACAATAAAAGAAAGCGGGCGCGCAGGAGACGCGGGGGGGCACTGGGGGAGGGGCGGGCAGTGCTATTTTTGATCGAAGCTGTGCAAGGTCGCAGAAGTGAGTCAAAAAAAAAAAATCAAAAATCAAATCAATTTACTTCTAAAAAATCAAAGGGGGTACCAAGGTAAAATTGAAAGTTTGATCTTTTATAACTTTTGAACCCCTCATTTCCGCAATTTTTTTTTTCATAACTAGGATGCAGAGGACCTAATCTTTCTATTTATCTGAAAAAAAAACCCAAATTTATTTGGGGGGATAAACTAGGAATGTTCCGCTAGTTATATTGACTCATCATTTTATATTGAAATATCAGCTATGTACTGAGCCATCATTCAAGTGATGCAAATTGAGGTGCAAATTTTATTGACTCATCATTTTATATTGAAAGGTTAGCTACATATTGAATCATCATTCAAGTTCATCATCGATCAACCAAGCTATCAGCATTACTTTGTTATCGCACGTCCGTGTTAGGCGTAATTTATGTTGAATCATCATTTGATATTGAAACATTACCTACATACAAATCCATCAATCAACTTTTAAATAAAAATTACATGTTGATGGCTCTCTGGCTCTTCACTTGGTGTCATCGAATTATCTACTACAATCCACTGCCAAGCCAGAGGCGCCATCAGTGACGCTTGTCTTCAAAAGTTGGAACTAATTATGCTCATATAAACCTTGGAAAATTTTTGTGAAGTTTGGGGGAAAGTAACCCAAAGGAGATTGTATGTGCCAAAAAATATTGGCCTTTTGGGCATCCAGGCAGTTCTGTGTCATTTGTTTAACTTTTTTTAATCGATGGCAAACAGAGAAGAAAGTGAGGGTTTCTAAGGTTTCTGGGTGATCGAACGTGGTTCCGTTAAGACTCAACGTTGTCTTCAGCAAAGTTGCATTTTTCAATACTAATGATAGCACCTGCAACGCTTAATAACAGTTCTGAGATGCGTGTGGTGTTCCTCAAAAGTTTTAGAAGTAATAAGGGAGATCATCTATGTAGATGAAACAGAAGTAAATGTTAAGTAATGAATGCATAAACCGTGGGAATGATTGCGCTGCGAATTAATTCTAAAAGTTCAAACGGTGTGGAAATAGCACATTTTGCAATGTAATGTTCATCAATAGGGATTTAATTATAGGCACGAAGATCCATGGTTGAATAAAAGTTGCATATAATTGTTGAGTAAAGTCGTCTATGTTTTTTTTAAAGAGTAGTGATATTATTAAGCGCACGGTAATCACCGCAAGGTCTCCACTTTCCGTTTTTATTTTTGACGAGGTCAGCAAATGCTTTGAGCTAATATGGCGTCGAATTCGGTGTTGGTTATGGTCAGTTTGTCCAAAGTTAATCTATGGTATTTGCATGAAATAGGAAGAAAACGCGTTTAGATAACGTGTATGAAATTATGTTTGACTAAAATTATGTTGCTCAACCGGAGCAAAGTCACTTGCAGAAATTATATTTTGAAAATCCTTTAAATAATATTGACGACAGTCAGGTCAATCGAATTATGGTCGATCGGAGTTAATGTTGGGACTAGAGAAGTGGAGCTTTCAGAGACAGCAAACAAGCTCACTAAAAAGTCATCCTTGTTTAAAAGCACCAAGTATGGCTATAATAATATGTACTGAACACCGTCCGTTTCTGATAATGAAATCATAATTAGGAACATCCGAAGTGTCGCGTGCCTTGGGATTTAAATTCCAACTAGACTCAGTCTGTGAGCTCGAATATATCTCCTCAGCCCATCACAAATGCAGAATTGCACTATTGCAATGAGCAAAAAATAAGGACTCTTACGACCCCAAAAGTTAGAGAAACCAAAACCATCACCACCATCACATAAAATCTATAATTATTACATTCAAAATTAGCACGATTAGCACATTGTTCAGGCTTGCAACACAAGATTTCACCAACATACTATAATCCAATGATCCAACATTTTCATTAGTTCCAGTGATAACTGGATACCATAAAAAAACACAATTTTTTAATTTGCATTTTACTATTATTTTCCATTTTCTTATAAAATTAACAATAAATCTTATTAAATAATTCTACCATCAAAATATCTAGACAAATTTCTTAACAAACAAAAAAAATAAAAAATCCTGAAGAAAATCTCTTGCATCAACATCAAAACTGAAAAAATCAATTAAAGGATATTTTCTTATTATTTTCATAAATTTTCATTCTGAGTACTAACACGAACAATAACTTTCTTTCGTTTTTTTTTCTGCTTCATTTTGTAATGAAAATGATTGAAAGTTCAAATTATAAGGAATTTGTGGTTTTTTCTTCTATCTTTTGTATTCTAAAGATTCTGTGAAAATATGATGATAAAAAACAAATAATTAATATTTCATAAGAAGTTTCTGGTATAGTTGAAGTATTTTATTTAATTGGGTTGAGTACTATTTGTGGAACTTATTATTGTATTATTTTAATGATGATTGATGATGAAATAGGATTTTAATGCAATTAATTGAATTTATGTTTACTTTGGTTACAATGGGATTGACATTGTGCTTAGACTTGTTTTTATTGTAATTTTAATTTATTTTTGTTATGTTTTACGTAGAACAATTTAATTTTTTGATAATAACAAAAATAATCAACCCTCTGGTATTTGCAAACATTATTGTTAATAACGACATAAATTTTTTAAAAATTCGTTAATTTTTTGCTGATTCATCGTATCTGAAAATAAGGCTAAAAGCCTTTGATATTGCTACTCTTGAAACCAGTTAATTATTTTTGTATAGCTATGGAATCTCACGTTGTCTTATTCTATTCGCAGTTTAAATAATTTTAAATTTGGTCCTTCGAGCCGGAAAACACAATTTTAATCGATCAAGTGAGACGTCATTCCCATATTCCCATGCCACATGATAGGGACTCTAATGTTTTCTTAAATTGTTACACGTTTACCATTAGCTGTGTTTATAGTTGAAGCAAAATTCAAACGAAGGACTCGCTCCCGCAAACCGTCACCTTTAAATCTTAGATTATGCACTCAGCTTGCAGATAAAATGTTCACATTTCTGGGTAGAAATTAAAAAAAAAATCGCTCGGTGTTTGTTTCGAGTAGTTATTAGTCAGCGAACATCTAAATCAGAATAGTGACCTTGAAATCATTTCCTTAGTACGTATTTTAACATTGACAAACTAATACTTTGGTTTCGTTGGTCCTAATTCTAGAGTTTAATAAGCATTTTGGACATGGAGTTCAGTGAGTGATCCATTAAGATGAAATTAATTTAGGGGCTGGGAAGATGTGGAATTCCGATTTCTTACGATTTGTACCAGTAAAATTGTACCATGCTTTCTTGTCGTCAAACGTCCTTTTATGGAAGTCAGTCATTTATATTGCAGTTCTCTAATTCTAGATATTTGTATACCCAAGAGTGTAGTCTGATCTTGGCCAAGGCTGAACGCTTAAATCTAATTGACATCCCTTGCAAAAATGTCGATTGACATCTTGCTTGTTATTACACATACAACCTCATCAGTCAACAGACACCATACGAAATGCAGAACATATGTGTGACGGTGTCAGTCTGAGGGCTGTAGCAATTTCTCTAAAGAAAAAAGTTGTTCTGATTATAGCCGATGCCCAGATTACTAGCCAGTATTCTCTGTATCGGTTGCATCGGTTTCCCAATGCTTGACATCATTGTTGACTCGAACGCATTGTCGATTCGAATGCATCGATAATCGACGATTGTTTCCGTAAACTAGACCACCGTTCAGAAAAATCCCAGTCTTTTTTCGATCCGTTCTTAAGACAGTTGCAAATTATTCTCTTCAGAACTTTGCCAAATTTATCTAGCATGTGGTCAACATGGTCTCTCTGGCGCCCTATCATCATTTGGAACGACCAACAGTCTGTTTCTGACATGCAAGTCTGAATATTTCTAAGTGTCAATTTATTGCAGGTTTTATCTCTGGTTAGACAGTCTAGGACTTTCTCAAGTTCTTCCACTCCGAGCACTGCGCTGAAAGTAGCAACTGTAGAAGTGAATGTCTGCAATTTTTTCATGGACAAAACCATAATGCTGTATGTTTTATATGAACCCACAGAGCAACACAGGTCAATATAGTTATTTCCACTAATTATGTCTTCAACGCAATTAAAAATACCAGCTGGGGTCCTGTAATGTTAACTTATAAGTACTACATCTACCTTTTGCTAGCTCTTTGTCTGTATCAGAAAATCCTCAGTCTCTTCTCTGGACGGTTGTATGCCAGACATTTAATACTACTCATAGGCTGCTTGCTTTCCACATACAACGAACTTCGGTGTTTCCTTACAGGTTTTGAAAATATGACATTTTGCTACACTTTTGAAGCACCACCCAGTTCGGTCGACATCGATTTGCACAGTTTTGATCCAGACATAATATGAAGCAACGGGTTGGCGTAAATCTTTACAAAGCCTGCATAACATTCAGCTAATTTAGATTGGTCCAAAAAGTTTGAAGCTGAATGAAATGTGATGGGTTCCCAATCACGTTGGTCTGAGATATTTTACTGCAGTGCTATTGACAGGTTCTATTGATGTAAATTGGTATTGGATTGTAGCATATACCTCTTCCTATGTTGTAACTACGTCTATTTCATGGCACTCAATCAGGACTTTTTGCCTGATAGTTCTGACAATTTCTGAGTTAACAATGGCTTGTTCGGTATGGAGTAGACTGGTTGTTAAAAACTAAATTTTTTCAAAAAACTGGTGATTTATTTTGGGTTATAACATATATTTTTGATGATATATTGAAAAAAAAAACCGTGATACGAAGCTGTTCACCCCATAAAGGTTCATTTGTTAAAACACTGTTTTATTCATGAACCGACAGTAGAGACTGTCCGGTTAATATCCTCTGATGTGACTCTACACTATACTGGTTGTTAAAATTAAAGTTTCTCAAACGCCCCCTAAAAAAAATTTCTTAGGTGAAAAAAACACGAACACGTTTTTTTAAATAAAAAGAATACGTGCCGCAAAATTATGGAAGTTGATTTTTTGATAAAATCGTAGATGTCTTAGAATATCACATGAAATATACAGATTAAAAAAAAATCTTATAAACATTTCTGTAGGAAATTTAATTCCCTACAAAAACGTACGTTTTCGTCATATTTGTTTATATTTGTTAATATATCATTTAGTACCGCATTAAGAGAAAATTTAATACAAGAATAAAAAAGACGATAAGTTGGGTGTTTTGAATAAGGTGTTTGAATACATTAATTCGAGAATGAGATAAATTGCATCAAACGCGTTGGTTTGTAGAGGTTAATGTATTTAAATCTAAATAATTAATCTCTACAAACATAAACGATCACTTGTACTCATGATATGTACCATTCTGCAAACCTTGATAAAACTCAATGTTGTTCACCCACTCTTACGATAAATGACATAAGTACAAGTGATCGTGTTCATGTCATGAGTACAAGTGTTTGTGTGATCGTTTATGGTTGTAGAGAAATATTATTTAGATTTAAATACATTAACCTCTATAAACCAACACGTTTAATGCGATTTATCTTATTCTTGAATCAATGCATTCAAACAACTTTTTCGAGACACCCGAGTCCCGACTTATCATCTGTTTTATTCTTGTATTTTGTTTTCTCTTAATGTCATCCTGAATGATTTATTATCAAATATAAACAAATATGACGAAGAAGTGCCTTTTGCACTTTTGCCTGTCCCGACGTTTGGCTGAGTCACGTCTAGGAATCGAGATATATCGATTTGACGTTAGTATGCATCATATAGGGGAAATAGTCACGTTTAGTGGACATAACTCGAGAACGACTAGTCTTATTTTACTGAAATAAATTTAGAAAAATTAAGAATTACAATTCCTTTAATCTACTCGTACACTATTTCTTTACACAATCAACAGTTTCGCAGTTATTAATAAATTTATGAAGAAAAAAATAATCTTTTGCCTTAAAATAAAAAAATTGTATTGTAAAAAATCATGAAAAATTCAAAACAGAAAAAAGTGTCAAGTCTTATTACTTTGACGTAAAGTCACATTATCTGTGCACAAAACGAGACATCATGAAAATCGATGAACGCATTTCGCTTTTTTTTACAATTAAGTAAAGTTATCTCATTTTGACAAGAATATTGATTTTTCGTAGAAATTTTCTTTAAATATTTCTACTGGAATAGACTGCAAAATTTATTGTTTTAAATGTATTTGGACATGTGTCTATGTGTCTTTGTGTATTAATTTTACTTTTTTATTTATTATTTTCTATTTTTATTTTGTTATTTTTATTTATTTATTTTATTTTATTATTTTATTTTATTATTTTTAGTATAATTTTATTTCATATTTTTATATTTTTGTTATATTTTATTATATTATTATTATTTATTATTATTATTATTATTGTTTATTATTATTATTTATTGCTATTATTATTATTATTTATTATTATTATTTATTATTCATTATTTGTTATTATTATTTATTATTATTTTTTATTGTTTATTTATTATTTATTTATTATATTATTTATTATTTTTTTATTATTTATACATTATTTATTTATTATATATTTATTATTTATTTTATTTATTTATTAAATTTTTTTTATTTTATTTTTTATATTTTTAATATATTTTTATTTAATTATTTTTATTATTTTTTCATTTTACTTTATTATTTTTATTTCATTTATTTATTTATTTTATTTTTTTTGTACTTCTTATTTATTTAATTTTAATTTTTTTATTTTTTCGTTACTTTTTCAGTATAGTATATCAATAGATTAAAGGAATTGTAATACTTAATTTCTAAATTTGTTTCAGCAAAATCGGACTAGTCGTTCTCGAGTTATGTCAAAAAAAGAACCCCAAACGTGTCAATTTCTCCCATTTGATACTTGCTAACTTCAAATCAATATATCTCGATTCCTAGACGTGACCCAGCGAAACGCCTGGACACGTATAACTGATTTTTTACCGATATAACTTTTCCCGGTAGTCAGAACCCTAGCGGATTTTGGCTGTCGTACAGTGTCGTACATTATTACGTTACATTAAAATTTTTGTGTTAATGAATTTAAAAATACAGTTTTCTTTTAAAAATATACATAATACTAAATTATCTGCAGTATTTATTTTTCCTTGATTTTAACTTTATGCAATTCTTTTCTTCGTGGGTTTTTTAGGGTTCCGTTTTTTATACGGAACACTATTGGTGAGAGTACAACGTGTTTTTCACATTATTTCGATTATCTCGTGAACCATTAATCCGATGAACTTAAAATTTGAGGTGCTTATAAAACTAACCTATCCACACAAGATGGCGGGTTAAAAAATAAATAAAGTTGTGTTCGTTTGTTTTAAGGAGGTACGATGTAAAGCCTTTGAAAACATACATTTTTTTAGCGAGACGAGTAGGGTATCATATGAAAGGGCTTCATTTCAGCATTATTTAAAAATATATTTTGGAATTTTTCACCTCACCATTTTTTGTATAATTTTGAAAAATGACGTTTTCGGGATGTTTTATTGCCCCGATTAACTCCGACCCTACTTCATCGAAAATCTTGAAATATATTTGGAATGATAGAAAATTGAGTAGGTTTTTAATGAGAAATAAAGAAAAGTGGCAGACACTAATAACTATATTTATTAAAGGGGTGGGAATGTTAAGGGGTAAAAACATCATTTAAAACCAGGTCATGTGGGGTGTCATTTGAAAGAGCAATTGATTTTAGAAATATTTCCATTTTTTTTAGAATTTTGCAATGCATAGTTTTTGAATTATTATCAATAAAGTGACACAAAAAGTTGGTCCCCCCCCTTGCATTGCGAGCCTAATAAACAGAAAAATTTGAAAAAATTCACAGAGACAGGAAGTTTGATAAACTCTGAACAAAAAATAAAGTGAACTCTCAAATAATTATATTTTTGTGTTTTTAAGGGATTGGGGTGGGGAAGGGTGAAAAAAAAGACTTTTTGACCCAAGCGAGTGGGGTGTCATTTGAAAGAGCTCCAAATTTCAAAAACTTGGCAATTTTTTTTAGAATTTTGTGGTACACAGTTTCGGAGTTATTCTAAAAAATGTGCACATTCCAGACCGTTCCCCCCCCCCCTACGTTTCGACACTGATTGACAGAAAAAATTGAAAAAATTCATAGAGACAGGAAGTTTACTATATTTTGAACGAAAATTATAGCGGACTCTCAAATAATTATATTTCTGTGTGTTTAGGGGATGGGTGTAAGGGGGGTAAAAAAAAACTTTTTTTGACCCAAGCGAGTGGGGTACCATTTGAAAGACGATCAAATTTCCAAAACATTTCAATTTTTTTTAGAATTTTGTGGTACACAGTTTCAGAGTTATTCTAAAAAATGTGCACATTCCAAACCGTTCCCCCCCCCTACGTTTCGACGCTGATTGACAGAAAAAATTGAAAAAATTCATAGAGATGGGAAGTTTGCTATATTTTGAACGAAAATTATAGCGAACTCTCAAATAATTATATTTCTGTGTGTTTAGGGGATGGGTTTAAGGGGGGTAAAAAAAACTTTTTTTGACCCAAGCGAGTGGGGTACCATTTGAAAGACGACCAAATTTCCAAAACATTGCAAATTTTTTTAGAAATTTCCGGTACACCGTTTCGGAGTTATTCTAAAAAATGTGCAAATTCCAGACCGTTCCCCCCCCTACGTTTCGACACTGATTGACAGAAAAATTAAAAAAATTCATAGAGACAGGAAGTTTGCTATATTGTGAACGAAAATTATAGCGGACTCTCAAATAATTATATTTCTGTGTGTTTAGGGGATGGGTGTAAGGGGGGTAAAAAAAAACTTTTTTTGACCCAAGCGAGTGGGGTACCATTTGAAAGACGATCAAATTTCCAAAACATTTCAATTTTTTTTAGAATTTTGTGGTACACAGTTTCAGAGTTATTCTAAAAAATGTGCACATTCCAAACCGTTCCCCCCCCCCTACGTTTCGACGCTGATTGACAGAAAAAATTGAAAAAATTCATAGAGATGGGAAGTTTGCTATATTTTGAACGAAAATTATAGCGAACTCTCAAATAATTATATTTCTGTGTGTTTAGGGGATGGGTTTAAGGGGGGTAAAAAAAACTTTTTTTGACCCAAGCGAGTGGGGTACCATTTGAAAGACGACCAAATTTCCAAAACATTACAATTTTTTTTAGAATTTTGTGGTACACAGTTTCAGAGTTATTCTAAAAAATGTGCACATTCCAAACCGTCCCCCCCCCCTACGTTTCGACGCTGATTGACAGAAAAAATTGAAAAAATTCATAGAGATGGGAAGTTTGCTATATTTTGAACGAAAATTATAGCGAACTCTCAAATAATTATATTTCTGTGTGTTTAGGGGATGGGTGTAAGGGGGGTAAAAAAAAATTTTTTTGACCCAAGCGAGTGAGGTGTCATTTGAAAGAGCACCGAATTTCAAAAACATTGCAATCGTTTTTAGAATTTTGCGGTACGCAGTTTTTGAGTTATTCTAAAGACAGGAAGTTTGATAAACTCTGAACGAAAAATAAAGTGAACTCTCAAATAACTATATTTTTGTGTTTTTAAGGGATTGGGGTGGGGAAGGGTGAAAACAAACTTTTTTGACCCAAGCGAGTGGGGTGTCATTTGAAAGAGCATCAAATTTCCAAAACATTGCAATTTTTTTTAGAAATTTCCAGTACACCGTTTTGGAGTTATTCTAAAAAATGTGCAAATTCCAGACCGTCCCCCCCCCCTACGTTCCAACACTGATTGACAGAAAAAATTGAAAAAATTCATAGAGACAGAAAGTTTGCTCTATTTTGAACGAAAATTATAGCGAACTCACAAATAATTATATTTCTGTGTGTTTAGGGGATGGGTGTAAGGAGGGTAAAAAAAAACTTTTTTGACCCAAGCGACTAGGGTGTCATTTGAAAGAACACCGAATTTCAAAAACATTGCAATCATTTTTAGAATTTTGCGGTACGCAGTTTTTGAGTTATTCTAAAAAATGTGCACATTCCAGACCGTTCCCCCACCCCCCTACGTTTCGACAATGATAGACAGAAAAATTTGAAAAAATTCATAGAGACAGGAAGTTTGCTATATTGTGAACGAAAATTATAGCGAACTCTCAAATAATTATATTTCTGTGTGTTTAGGGGATGGGGAGAGAAAAAAAAAACCTTTTTGAACCAAACGAGTGGGGTGTCATTTGAAAGAACACTTAATTTAAGAAACATTGCAATATTTTTTAGAATTCTGCGATGCATAGTTTTTTAGTTATTGATGAAAAAAAGTGCTATTTTAAGCGTATGTATACCACCCTATATTTCGACGCTGATTTATAGCACAAATATTCCCAATTTAGACTATTAAAATACTTTAGCTAACATAAACAGCTATGGATAAGATTTAACCTCAAGTAACATTTTTGATCAATGTAGATGTGATTGACATTTACTATTGACGTTTACGATTAAACATTTATTCTGTTATGCGTCCATAGTCTGGCGATATAAAGACTTTACAACATAACTTTATGTCATTTATTTTTGATAATGTGTTCTTTTACATTCACGGAACCCTTGGCGAGCGAATTTTATTCGCACTTGTCCGACTTTTTTTTTATTACGTTAGTTTGCAATGAATTAATTTAAGACCTTTATAGAGAATGATCTAAAGGTAGACCGTAAAGTCAACGGGCTAATAGGTAGGTAGTATTCCTAGCGGTTAATCGGATTTTCACAGGCTCTTCTCCCCACTCCCAAGCTCCTGATTTTAGTCGAGGCAACAACCGCTTTAGAGTCCTGTGAATATCAAATTTATTTGTTACATTGGCAACACTAGTGTTGACGGTGTTACAAGATACATCAGTTATTGAAGAAAATTTAAAAGAATTTAAACTTCAACCACTTAAAATATTAAAAGTTGTTCCAAAACATTTAAGACATGGAGATGATGCCATATATTTTGTTAGTTTCAAAAAAGGAAATGTTAACTTAAATTATCTTCGAAGTGAATTAAGAAGCATAGACCATGTAATATGTAAGTGGGAACAATATCACCCAAAATCAAATAATCCAACACAATGTGTACGATGCAATATGTTTGGTCACGGTATATCCAACTGTAATATGAAACAAAAGTGTCGCTATTGCGGTATGGATCATGGTGAAGACATGGAATGTCCACTAAAAGATAATGTAGCTCAACACAAATGTGCAAACTATGAGGGAAACCATCCGGCTAATGCAGTGTTATGTCCAGCAAGACAAAATTATTTGAAATTAAAAACTGAGATCAATTCAAGAAATTATGTAAAGCAGGCATCTAGGAACTTTAATTTAGATGATTATCCATCATTACCAACACAAACAGTAAGTGTAAAATCAGGCAATTCTTCTGATACTCTAAATAATAATTTAGGAATATATGGTAAGCATAGTGCATCTGCTATTGTCAAGCAAGACGATGATCTATTTGATACACGTGAGTTGCTGAATATTTTTTCTGAAGTTGTTAAAGGCTTAAGACATTGCAAAACTAAAATTGATCAATTTGAATTTATTACAGATCTCGCCATCAAGTATGTCGGAGCGAATTGAAAAACTCAAAATATGTACATGGAACGCAAATAGGGTTAAACATATAAAACACGAGCTTATACATTTTTTAGAAAGTTACAATATAGATATAATACTTCTTAGTGAAACCCATTTAAATTCCAGTATTCAATTCTCGATTCAAAATTATGTAATATATAGAAGAGATCGCATATTTCATAATAAACGTGGTGTAGCAATTCTTCTTAAAAAAGTATAAAGCATAATTTACTTTCAGACTTAAACTTACAGTGCATTGAATCCATTTGTGTCAGCATTGCTTTGAACAACGGTTTAAATTAACAAATATTTACAATAATCCAAACTTTCGGAATGATTTAATTAAATTGACTAGATATCGAAGTCCCTACCTGATAGGTGGTGACTTTAACTGTCGACATACATCGTGGAACTGCCTTCGTAATAATACAGATGGAAGAACACCTAACCCTTTAACTACTTGCACTGACAACTATGTGTCAATTTCACCAGACGATCCAACATTTTACAGTTCAAGTGGGGCACCTAGTGTCCTTGATTTATTTCTAACAAATGTTAATTATAACATTGAAAATGTTAGAACAATAAATGCTTTGAGATCTGATCATTTACCGGTTCTCTGTTCATTGGATTTTAAGTGTGCACAAAGTAATAGTCAATTTCGAACCTATGACTATAAGAGAAGTGATTGGAATATGTACTCATATTACGTTACTACCAAACTAAATGCTTTTGAAAATAATATTTCAAATATCAATGATGCAGATAATGCAATTGAATGCCTCACTGATACCATTCAAGAAGCGAGAAACCGTAGTACCCCACTTGTTTCGAGCACCTTTGTTGAAAAATTAATCTTACCAGAGACTTTATTAAAACTTATAAAACTAAGGAATACAGTGAGAAGACGCTGGATACGACATAGGTTATATCATGAAAAATGATTGGTTAACAATCTAAACCAAATTATACGCCAAAAAATCATAGAGATAATTGATAAAAATGGCAAAATAAATTGATGAGTCTAGAACATCAATCAAAACGTTATTGGAAAACTGTAAAACAAGTGAAAAACAAACCTCGCCCTATACCACCTCTAAAAAACAATGAAGTAGATGTTAACTCAACGCAATTATTCTTAAATGAGGAAAAAGCTCAAAAGTTAGCCAAAACTTTTCAAGATTGATTTAAATAACTATACAAATGAACATATTGTTAATACTGTATGCAATGAAATTAATTCCAAAATAATCTCAAAAGAGCCTGATACCAATGAAATTGAACTAGTTTCAATATCTGAAATACAAGACATTCGAAAGGTCATTCGTCCACATAAAGCACCTGGGGTTGATGAAATTCCAAATTTATTATTAAAAAAGCTCCCGATAAAAGGGATTAGCTTTATACAAAACATCTTTAATAAATGTTACACACTGAGCTACTTTCCAACCAAATGGAAACACGCAAAGATAATCCCAATTTTAAAACCCAATAAGGACCCAACAATATCTCGAAGCTATCGACCAATAAGTCTGCTGAACACTCTTGGAAAACTTTTTGAATACACCATCAAAAATAGACTTCAATCCTTTGTTTTAGATAACAACATACTTATAAATCAGCAGCTGGGATTTAGAGAACAATCATCAACGATACATCAAATCCACAGAATTACGGATCATGTCAAACAAAATAGAAATGATGCAAAATCGACAAGAATGATACTTTTAGACCTGGAACATGCTTTCGATAAGGTATGGATGGACGGAATAGTGTTTAAAATGTATAGATTAAATTTCCCACTATATTTAATTAAATTCATAAAATCCTACCTAGCAGGAAGAACCTTTCAAGTTCAAGTTGGAAACTCTATGTCTCCCTCAATTGATGTTAAAGCAGGTGTTCCTCAAGGAGCAGTTCTCAGCCCTATTTTATTTAATTTATTTATAAACTATATACCTCAGACATATTACGGTGAGTTGGCTCTGTTTGCAGATGACATGGCCTTATATTGTTTAAATGAAAATGCGGAAACTATATTGAATAACTTGGAATTGTATCTCATACATATACTGGAATTTTTAAAAAAATGGAAACTTAAATTAAACCCGATGAAATGCGAAGCAATATACTTCATGCGCTGTAGAGCTCAAAGAAAAACTCCACAAAGACCGATAATACTTGATGGCGTGCCTCTTGAATGGAAAACTTCAGTAAAATATTTAGGTATTCATTAAGATAAACGTCTTACTTTTAAAGAACACACGACCGTAATTCAAGCAAAATGCAATATGCTTCTAAAAGTTTTATACCCCTTGCTAAACAAAAAAACTAAGCTTAGTATAAGTAACAAGTTGTTAATATATAAAGTAATGGTACTAAATGTTATTATGTACGGTTATCCCATATGGTGTAAAATGGCAAGCGTTCACTTAAAAAAATTCCAAGTAATTCAAAGCAGGTTCCTAAAACTAATATTTAAGCTACCAAATAGATATAGCACTTCAAGGCTCCACTCTCTAGCAAATACGAAGTATATTAAATCTTACACTGGTGAACTTTACAGCAACTATATCAATAAATTAATATATAATGATAATACATACATTGATTCAAAACTTGTCTGTAACTATATCTTAGCCGTTTCTGTTTCACATATAATGTAAATTTAAAAAAAAATCAACTAGATTTAGGTTAGTATTAAGTAGAATTTTTTTTTTGTCCTTTATCTCCATTTAGGAGCATAGGGCGTCTACTAGACTGGACCATCTAACTCTGTTGGGGGCAATCGCTTTCAGTTCACCCCATGTTTTGCCAATTTGTTTTGCTTCATCTAGCACCGTTTTCTTCCATGTCATGGGTGGTCTTCCAACTCTCCTTTTACCTTGTGGATTCCACTCTAGGGACATCCTTGTTATATATTCGACTGATTTTCTCGGGCGGTATAGCCGAGTGTGTTAACACACCGACTTTGCAACCGAGGGTGGTCAGTTCGATTCCAGTAAAGTCCAATGAATTAAGTAGAATTAAGAATTACCTATATGTAAATTATCGAGTTCATACAAAAATACTAATGCAAAACATAGAAAAAAACATTATTTCAAACCAAAAATTATGTAATCTGCAGTAAAGTAATATACCGGATGATTTTTTTAACCTGAAACATTCAAATATCTCGAAAAATAATCACTCTACGGAAAAAATGACCATAATCAAAATTTAATCATCCCGCGTCATTTCAATCCTGTAAAAAGTTTATTAATGTAAATGGCTGGTGAATAAACAAATTTTAGCTTAAAATAAGTGTTCAAAATGATGGCCTTCGACTTCAATGCATCTATTAATCCGCTCTTCAAATGACTGTACACAACTGAGAAGTGTGTCTGCTTGAATTTCGGTACAAGCATTTTTGATTCGCCCAATCATATTCTCACGTGTTGTTGGTTCTTGTTTGTAAACTTTCTCTTTGAGATAGCCACACAAAAAGAAATCTGGCGAAGTAAGATCTGTTGATCTGGCAGGCCAATTTACATCTATCATGAATCGAACAAAAGTTTTTAGTCAAATCGTACGTACTTTTAGCCGTAGAATCCGTATCTGTAATAAAAAATTGGGGTTTGTAATGAAGATCTTTCGCATTGGCGAACCAATGAGAATGGCATAGCAGGATACGTACCTTGAGTAATTTAACGCCGTCACGACTAATGCTCAGCCATCGTGGATTTGATAGATTTTTACCTACTGCTTCAACACAAATGCAGATATCTACGCAATTTACGAAAAGTCACAGAAATGGAAAAAATTACAAATGGAAAATGGAGACTCTGACGACCCCGTTTGCGAAAGACCTACGATCAGCGCGTCCAACCCACACAATCATTCCCAGACGCCCACACACTCACGCTTCACACATGCTAACATTCACCCACACACCCAGACGGCAGAGCAAGACAATTAAGCTCTACGACCCTCAGCAAGTATCGCAAGTGGTAGTAATCCAAATTCAGTTGTATTGCTGTCATCTGAGCAATATGATACAGCTCGTACACCACTGCCATCGCTGGTACACCGTGAATCAGATCCTAGAGCACCGGAAAACGTCACACGCTATATAGAACGTCTTCATTGATTCTTTCCCTTTTTCTTCACTAGTAACATTTAAAAAATATTTACAAATCCATAAGCAATTCCCAAAAAAAAATCATTCACAACTCAAAAAAAATTGTATGATTATTTGTAAGTTGAACAAACAAGTCCAAACCAGTTTATTTCAATACCTGTAGTTTACAGTTAGTTAATGTATCATAGAATTAATAAACCTAAAACAGGACAAGACTTTGTTTTTTTTTTTTTTTTATTTTTGGTTTTTAATTCCCTTTTTGTATTATAGGTTATTTGAGAATGATTATTTCGAAAATATAACTTGTCCAATTCAGGCAACATAATAAAAGAAAAGGTATTTGGTATGCTAAGTTTTACCTCGGAGCAACAATATTTAGATTAGAATCATTTCCAATTCAGACTAAATGTGTCTCGCTACACGCACCGCCAGTTCGCACACACACGCAACGACTAACACGCCCCCATTCAATCACTGATACGCCCTTTCACACACATTCACACTTCTACGTTAAACAAAAAAAAAAGAATTCAATAAAATAAGTTCACTCACCACATGATTAAATCCTTCCGGCCGCGATGTCTTACAGGCTCAGCCCTCCATCCTCGATGACCAATCCAATAGGTAAAGTATCAAGGAACCTGTTATCAATGTTGAGTTGAGATATGTTATCAATGTTGATTTGATACCAGCAAAGAATGGATATCACTGTTGCATTGAAATATGTATTAAGTGTTGATTTGATATCAGCAAAAATATGATATCACTGTTGCATTGAAATAGGTTATAAGTGTTGATTCGATATCAGCAACTATTTGATATCGCTGTTGCATTGAAATATGTATTAATGCACCGTAGTAATAGTAAAACTTTTGATATAGATGCTGAGTTGCAATATGTTTTTTTTTTTTTTTTTTTTTTTTTTTTTTTTTTTTTTTTTTTTTAACGGCGTTCATGCTCCATGTAGGAGTACTGCCAGGCTAATCAGCTTCGAATATTCACCACGGTCATTCGCAACAGCGACATAATTACCATGGCAGCCGATTTTTTTAAGGTCGTTTATTACGTCAGTCTCCCATTGTAGTCGTGGTCTACCTCGCGGTCGCCCACACCCTGGGGTACTAACATACATTTTTCTAATCATTCCAGACTGTGAATCGGCTCGTAGAACATGCCCAAACCAAGCAATCCTATTAGAACGGATACAACCTATTATATCAGGACCCTCAAGAAGGTCTCTGATCTCAAAGTTATATCGGGTTCTATACTCTCCATCGTCTGTCTTAAGTGGACCAAAAATGTAGCGTAGGATCTTACGCTCAAATACAGATAAATGCGATTCGTCATTTTGTGTAAGGGTCCACGTTTGTGACCCATACATCACAACCGGTCTAATCAATGTCTTGTATAACTTGAGCTTGGTGTTAGTTGATACATACGGAGATCCAAGGAGAGGTTTGATTGAGTAGAAAGTTCGATTACCTGCAGCGATTCGAGCTTTTATATCTGTAAGTATGCTGTTGTTTGAGTCAAGCATTGATCCCAAATATTTAAAAGATTCAACTCCCTCAATTCGTTCATCGCCGCACATCAAATCTTTCTTCTCAGACTCTCTTGAAACATTCATATGTTTGGTTTTATTGTAGTTAATTTGAAGACCAATTTTTCTAGCTCCACTCTCAAGCGACTTAAAAGTCTCACTCATAACAGCTTCACTTCGGCCGAGGATGACAACATCATCAGCGTATGCAATCATCTGTACTGAGTTTATTGACAAGATATTGTTGTTAGTCGGTAGTTTCTTTTGACGGCACACATATTCCAAGGCTAAATTAAAAAGTATAGGAGAGATAGCATCACCTTGTCTTAACCCGGAGTCGACTTTAAAAAACCCTGATATTTCGTTCTCTACTCGTACACAGCATTGAGAGTTCTGTACTGTCATTTTGCATAGTGATACCAGTTTACCAGGAATTCCCATTGACACCAGAGCAGACCATAGAGTCTCTCGTTCGAGAGAGTCGTAGGCCTGCCTGAAATCAATGAAGAGTTGGTGCACTGGTATGTTGAACTCTCGGCACTTTTCCAAAATCATCCTTATCGAGAAAAGTGCATCGGTGGTACCTCGGCCCCGCTGGAAGCCACACTGATATTCTCCAAACAGTTGTTCAGCAAAGAGATTGATTTTGGATAGCAAAATGTAAGAAAAGATCTTATATGCTCTGCAGAGTAGAGCGATTCCTCTGTAGTTTGCACATTGTAGGCGATTACCTTTTTTATGGATTGGTATCAGCATAGCTGTGTTCCAGTCCTGTGGCATGGCTTCAGTCCTCCATATCATTTGAACAAGTTCAAACAATCTTAAGGATAGAGTTTCACCACCATGTACAATCATTTCGAATGTTATATCGTCGATACCAGGTGCTTTATTGCATTTTAATTTTGACAGCGCCGCATCGAATTCCTCTTTGGTGGGTTCGTCTACATGTACCTTTGACGCACGAATAAGCTTTGCTCGTCGCCCGACTTGTTTCTGGTCACTTAAGTTGAGAAGATTCTCAAAATAAGCGGCCCAAGTATCTAAAATATTTTTAAGGTCTACTTGTAGCTCCCCATCTTCGTTTTGAATAGCAGTCGATCTAGTTTGAGGGCCCTTCTTTAAGGTTTTAACCTGTTGAAAGAAGTTACGCGATTGATGTTCCTTATTGAAGCTTTCAATCTCCTCACACTTTCTCTTCCACCATTCTCTCTTCGTTCGTCTACATAACTTTGTAACGGCTTGTCTTGCCAGTTTATAGTTCTCCTTCGTGGACCTGGTGTTGCGTCCTTGCAGACATTTCAGATAGCAATCTCTTTTGTATTGAATAGCGTCAAGACATGCTTGATTCATCCATGGCTTCTGGGAGTGGTTTTGTGGTCGTCCAAGTATTCCCTCAGCAGCGCTTAAAACAGCATCTTTGAGCAAATACCATGACTTATCGACGTCTCCATTAATGGTTTCTGATTTCTCCAATGTTTCGGCAATATGGTTTTGATATTTCTCTTCTGTTTCTGCATTCTTTAATGATGAGATGTTAAATCGTTTCCGTTGATTGAATTTCGGAATGCTTGGGTTTGGGAAGTGGAACCTTATTTTAGCACATACAAGAAAGTGGTCACTTCCAATGTATGCACCTCTAAAGGATCGCACATCCAGAACACTCGAAAAGAAACGTGCTGTAACTAGCACGTGATCAATTTGATTTCGAGTGTTTCCATTCGGTGAGACCCATGTCTGCTTATGAATCGATCGGTGCGGAAAGAAAGTACTGGCAATTCTCAAATTATTTGATAATGCAAACTCAATCATTCTCTCACCATTATCATTCGAATTCAAATGCAGACTGTTGGGGCCCACCACATTTCCATAAGAGATATCTCTTCCAACCTGCCCATTAAAGTCACCAAGAACCATAGTGAAGTCGCGTGTTGGTGTTTGTTTCATAACCTCTTCCAGTGCTATGTAGAAATTATCCTTCTCGTCGACGGTCTTAGCTTCAGTAGGTGCATGCACGGCAATAAGAGAAATATTGTTATATGTACCACGTACACGTAGGTAGCAAATCCTCTCACTGACCGGGATGAATTTCATCACGGCTTTTTGTATGCGTACACCAACAAGAAAGCCAGTTACAAATTCTCTTCGAGAAGGATGACCACTACAGTATAGAGAGTGACTATCCAAATCTTGTTTTCCGATTATTGGCTGTCTAATTTCTTGCAGAGCTATGATATCCATCCCATACCTCTCAGCCTCTGTTTCTAGACTTATAAGAGCATCAGGAGCGCTCAGGCTGCGCACGTTCCACGTTCCGATTCGGTAGTCTGGTCCTTTTTCACGTCCAGGTAAAATTCTGTTATGTCCGGGTCTGTTTTTCTTTTCTGATTTCCAAATTTAACAAATAATTTTTTTTCCGGGGTTAGGGTGTTAACCTTAGGCCCAACCCAAATTGTCGTGAATGGGTCCGTTCTGCATCTTAAGGTTACCAGAAACAACCTTTTGACACGTTTATATAGCGAGCCGCTTGATCCAAGACAGACGCCCGCTTCAAGCCGCCCCTAACATGGAGAACAGACGCTTGAGTCGCATTGGTTTTAAGGCGCCAATTTGCCATGATGTACCATGATTGACTAAGCAGTTTTTACCCTGCTTGTCTCCGGTACAGCAACCTAATTCTGTCAGCATTAACCAGGCAGCACGGCGTGGACGTCGAATTTCGGATTTCGCTACCCGTTGCAATATGTGGTAATGGCGAAAACTTGACAAAAATAATGTATCTCAACGACGACAATACACGACAACAATAGTAAACTTTGATGCAAATGTTGATTGTAAATATATAAGATATATGCTAGCACCCGCAAAAATTTGATATGAACATTCAGTAGAAATATGTCCAATTAAACAGTGGTAACAGCAAAACTTTGTCGACTTTATTGAACATTGAAACAAGATCTTGCGAACTCAGGCTTGACGGTTGTATTCTCCAAACAGCCCCTCAGTTTTGGTATAATAAAAAAATACCCCGATGCATACGACCACAAATAGTAATCCCCTAGCACACTAATAGGTGAACGTTGATTTGTTCACAAAGACCAATATAATCAGGTCTTGTTTCCTTTTTGTTTACACTCGTTGTCAGCAATCCACAAAATTTGTTAGACGTCGTTTGTGCACTCCACATAAATGCACAGAAATTTGAAACCCAGATTCATCGAATGTCCAAACAGTCGCAACTTTGGTTTAATTTTAATAAACCTTATTTTCTTTTATTCACTTGATTTTATTTAATTCTTTAATTGTTTCTTTTATTAAGGTTAATTGAACATGTTAAACTACAGACGGAAATATCGTTAATTAAATCAATAGTTGAGTAACTAATACTTAAATAGTTTACGTTTAATCAAAATTATTCTAGTTCTGCTATTGTTTTGACATATACTCAGATTTAGTTCAACTACTTAGCATAGGTATACATTGATTCGCGACACTACCAGCAGATTTTAATTACTCAAGCAAATTAAATAGTTAATTATATTACAACTTAAATTGTTTACTTTAACTAAAGTATTAAATTTTCTTTTATTTTATCATAGCACTACGGTTCAAACAAATTACTACCTATGTTACATGCGAATAATTTAATTTACAAAACTACATTCAGGTTTTAATTACACGAAAATAAAATATAAAATGTCAATCATACTACGATCTAAATCGATTATTTTTAATAAGATATGCTTAACTATTTTGAATATTATTTACATTTTAACAGTAAGATAAAAAAGTCATGCACTTAGACTGCGAACACACTAATGATCAACATTGCGTTTAATTACAGAACAATAAAAAAAATGACTAATCAACATCTGATTTGAATTATCTTCCTTTGGTTTAGTAATTGATGGAGAATTTTCGGTATCACCCTGTTCTTTTAAACATACATGTGGTACCGTGAATTGAATTGAGTCGATATCCAAGGTTAATTTTGTTGGTTATTTTCCTTTGTTTTGGTTTAGGGTTTTTCCTAGCGGTAACACATTTACGGATTAAAGATTAAATTAATTCTTCCGAGTAAAGATTAGCTTAAACATATGATCGGAACATCTGATCAAGAATTCAATTGTTTAATTAGCAAATGACGGCTACTAAATAAAGTTTTAGTTTGAGTGCAAACACGTACTTCTTATAAGATTGAATCTCACTCAGAGCGATAGATCGCCTTTGACAAACATCTACGTCATTTGTATCACTACATTTAACTCGGTTTTGCCGTGAAGCAGATTATCTCCAATCCCACAAAGACATTTTGTTATAGGAATCCACTTCACAATAACCAAAATTAAATTAAGCGTTACCTCTCTCCAGTTTTCTAAAATCAATTTGGATCTTCCAGGTAATTAGATGGTTTAGCACAAAAAATCGACACTGCTAGGCGAGCGACGTATCTAACCTCTTCATATTACTCGTTTGACATTCTAAATACGTTATTCACGGACATTTGACAACAACAAAAACGTTCCACTCAGTAATATTTTATATAAAAGCATACCAATATTGAGTTGAGGATATACATCCAACTCAGTCAATCCTTTTTTCTTCCTCCCGCCATAAAAATGTCTTCTTGAGATGTTCAAGTACAGGAAAAATCCACCGCATCAGTTGCAAAAAGAAAAAAATCCAACAAAAAATCACGATGTGACTGTCAAAACGTCAGCCAATACACAACAACAATCTATGAAAAAATGATTGAAATAAGGGCGAGCCTAGACTCAAAATTCATTTTTATACCAAAATTAATATCGAAAAAAAATGTAGTAGAAGTTCGATTATCGAAGTTTCGTTAACTTTATTAACCCCAGTAAGAAATACGAATGCTAGTTGGTAATCGGAATTCGGAAAGAAAAACTTTATAAACAAAAGAATTATTATCGGAACATTTGAATGAATTATAAACGTGACTAACGTGAATAGGGATTAATGATAATAACCAACTGTTTTTGATATAATTTTACAGCAATGAAGGATTATGCCGGGTGATTTTTTTAACCTGAAACTTTCAAATATCTCGAAAAATAAGCACTCTACGGAAAAAATGTCTATACTCAAAATTTAATCATTAATCATTTGATCACATTAGTGCAAAAAAATAGTCCCCCACCCCCCCTCTTTGTAGGTGGGCGGGGGTAACTTTGAACCTAAAATAGGAACCCCAATTTTTTATTGCAGATACGGATTATACGGCTAAAAGTACGTACGATTTGACTAAAAAAATTTGTTCAATTCATGCTAGATGGCGCTGTAATCGACGAAATTCAATTTTTTCGATTTCTTATACTAAGAATATATGCCTACGATTTTGTAATACATTTGAAATAAAAGATATCACGTTTTCATTGTAAAAAGTTTATTAATGTAAATGGCTGGTGAATAAAGAAATTTTAGCTTAAAATAGGTGTTCAAAATGATGGCCTTCGACTTCAATGCATCTATTAATCTGCTCTTCAAATGATTGTACACAACTGAGAAGTGTGTCTGCTTGAATTTCGGCACAAGCATTTTTGATTCGCCCAATCATATTCTCACGTGTTGTTGGTTCTTGTTTGTAAACTTTCTCTTTGAGATAGGCACACAAAAAGAAATCTGGCGAAGTAAGATCTGTTGATCTGGCAGGCCAATTTACATCTATCGTGAATCGAACAAAATTTTTTAGTCAAATCGTACGTACTTTTAGCCGTAGAATCCGTATCTGTAATGAAAAATTGGGAGTTTCTATTTTAGATTCAATGTTTCCCCCGCCCACCTACAAAGAGGGAGGGTGGGGGACTATTTTTTGCACTAATGTGTTTACCACGCGGAATGATTAAATTTTGAATATAGACATTTTTTCCGTAGAGTGCTTATTTTTCGAGATATTTGAAAGTTTCAGGTTAAAAAAATCACCCGGTATAATGAATGAATAGTGTTTAAAAAAAAACAGTACAACCGTGTTAGAGTAGTAAGTCGTATAACGACTAATATATATGTATGAATCGATAGTAACGGGTTCAGGCCAATTTTCTATACCGATTGACGAATACAGTTGTAACGAGAGCAAATCAAAGTGACAAATATGCACAGCTATTTGAGGTTTGAAAATTTCGCTTAGCAAGCACGGTTAGTGTCCGGAGAATTCGATGGAATTGATGGAATTTCAACAAAATTTCTCAAAGCAAACTAAGCAAAATTTGGTCCAGTTATCAGAGATGGTATAAATTTAGCTTTTAAAAACAATACCTTTCCAGATTATCTAAAAATTGCACGCATTATTCCAATTTTTAAAGGCGGCGATAAATCCAACAAGGGAAATTATAGACCTATATCTGTGCTTCCTGTTATATCCAAAATATATGAAAGAGCGATGCACAGTCGGATAATGGAGCATCTTAATCTTAACAATATTATCCATAAAAACCAATTTGGATTTAAAAAAACACACTCTCCGCAACTCTCAATATGACTGAATCTCTTTATCGAAGCTTAGAAAAAAATAAAAAGACAGCCTGTCTCTTTATAGATTTCATGAAGGCATTTGATTGTTTAAACTATACCACACTCTCCAAAAAACTACATGCAGCTGGAACTAGAGGGAATGCCTTAAAACTCCTCGAAAATTATCTTTCAAATAGGATGCAGTTTGTACAATAAAATGAATATTCCTCCGAATTACTAAAAGTGAAATGTGGCGTACCCCAAGGATCAATTCTTGGACCAATACTGTTCCTACTCTATGTAAATGACATTTTTTCATTGCCGTTAACGGGATCCATCCAATTATTTGCAGATGATGCAGCTATTATTTATAGCTCTAGAAAAATATTGAACTAAAAACAGCTATCAAAAACGACCTGAAAATTCTCCAACATTTGCTTTCTCTCAATTCCCTTCAGCTAAATTGTAAAAAACCCATTACATAATCTTCCCCTGGAAAAATTATGACTTACAGGATTCTTCGCTTGATTGTGTTTTGGTGAACGGTGAGACGATTAAAAGGCTTGACCATATTAACTATCTTGGTCTACATATCAGTGGGAAGTTAAATCTGGCAACACAAATAGAGTTTGTAAAATCAAAAATTGCACCGTATGTAGGCGCTTTTAGACGTATCGCTAAATATATTTACCACCCTGTACTACATAAATTATATCATGCGTATATAAATTCTCAGCTATTGTACCTATTACCACTATGGGGAGCGGGATTGTCTTCAAAATCAAATGAACTACAGATCTTATAAAACAAATCTCTAAAAATTATGTACATTCTACCACCACGCTTTCCTACGAAACCTTTATATTCCAATTCCATCTTACCAATTCACTGGTTAATAGATTATGAATACATCTTTCTTATCTACAAGATATCGCATAAGTTAATTGTTGTCAATAACGCCCTTGTAATCAACTTTGAAGTAAGGAATAGCAAAGTCGATTCAGCAAGTACTATAGAACACAAAAATACACTAAAACTATTTCTATGAATAGTGCATTCTATAAAGGTATAAAGTTATTCAATGACCTGGACGAAGAATACAAAGAACTAAAGATAAGCAAGTTTAAAAAACAATTAAGATTGAAACTTTTAAAAGAGTTTGGGCACGATTATGATATTTCTCACACCTTGAGCTAGTCAAACATTTTGTTACGCCTGAAATTGATATTTGTATATAAAGCCTTATGAGTTGCCAATTATCATCTCCCCAGTAGCATATATAGTAGTTTTTAGTAGTTATCTTAATAAAAAATAAAACCAAATATTTTATAAGAATATAATATTTTATATGAACATAATTCTTGTATACATACTTCATGAATCGCTGCTTATTCAAAAAAATGTAGAATAAAATATCTTTGTTATTATATAATTATTATAATTTTTTGCTTCACTTACTTAATTATATACCGTATATTATTGTATATTGTTTTCCTACATAAATTTAGTTTTTTGGAAAATAAAAAATATAAAAAAAAAAAAAAAATTCAAACTCTAGCAGTATGGTAAAGTAATGCGGGTGGAAACGCAGTATGACTTAATACTAGGGGATTGCAAAATAAAATATTATGGTTATTGGTGTTGTTATAAAAAAACTATGAGTAACGGAAACTAAGCGAAAATATGACTATAGATTGTGGACAAATGAGAAGCTATTATGAACTACGAGTGGCAAGCAAAATTGTGAATTATGAGAAGACAGATACTATATGAAAAGAGAACTCTACGGCAGCACACCGTCATACTCCAGGCTACATTACAGGTTCCTATTTTAAATTCAAAGTTTCCCCCGCCCCCGCACTACAAAGAGGTGGGGTGGGGGACTATTTTTTTGCATTAATGTGTTTCCCCGGAAATGATTAAATTTTGATTATGGCCATTTTTTTCCGTAGCTGCTTATTTTTCGAAATATTTGAAAGTTTCAGGTTAAAAAAATCACCCGGTATACTGATCTCAGGAAATGTATTTAAAGTGCAATAAATAAATAAACAATTATCTGGAAAAAAAATAAAAAAAGCTTAGCTTTACCGTAATTTTTATAATCGAAAATGACCAAACTCACTAGAAAAAATTAAATCAAGTCCAGAGCTTAAGACTCGGCCTGCAGCTGTTGAAACAAAAACAATTAAAAATTCTATTATCATTTTTGAGTTTATTTTGTTTAAATTTATTCTTTCTTTTAACGACACGGATTTTTAAAATACTGACTCAGAGATTTTTGATCTTCTAACATAAAAAGTTTTAAAATTGTATTCCTTTTACAAACCCAATGAGCGATAATCTCAAGCAAAGGGAATTAATAAGAAATTTTTATTAAATTCTCTTGTTTTGTTTTTTTTATTTTGGTGACATTTTGTTTTTTACATGTCCACCTAGCATGCATCCAAAGAAATAAATGAAATATAGTTTTGTAGTGCAACTCAATTTTTCTGCATAATTCTAGCGATTTTCAACCTTAGGTTATTTAAGAAATTTTGCACCGAGAGTTGTAATCCACCCAAAAAGTGTAACAGAGCTTAACTATAGTAACATATCAGAAATTTTCTATTCCACCCACTACAAAACGTACTTGATCTGTTATTAGAAATTTAAATATTTAGTCCTTTCTGTATAAATTTCTAAAAAAAAATTAAACTTTGAAAAGAAACAAACCATTCTTTGTTTTATTTACGAAATTCTAAAAGATCCATTTTAAGAAGTTATAAGTAGATACTTCGTTTCGAATTTTCATTTTATATTCACATCATGAATACTTAGGTTCGTAATGAAGGTAAATAATGTTAATGGGATCAAATACTTTATATATTGTTTTTCTACACGGATTAAAATTTTATTCAATTAGCAGTTTTGTATTTTTATTTTTGCTTCTCTATTACAAAAAAAAAAACTTTTTCGTCTTGATAAATATTTGTCCTAACCTAACTAAAACAAAACGGCAACAATTTTTTTTATCCAAAAAAAAAGCTCTTGAAACACCCACTGTAGACTTTTGTTTATTATTGTGAAAATTTTATGAAAATTTATTCAAGATTGTGTTATTTCATCTGCTTTAAGACGTAACAATAAAAGTTTATCTACACAAAAAAAAAAGAAATTTGATCATCAAAAATTGGGATATGCATAATATTTAGTCCTTTCGAATATGCTTAAAAGTTTAATATCCATTGATTATTGTTGTTACTGCCGTATCGTATTCTGTAATTTAATAGGTAAAATTATTATACAAATGGGTGGAGCATTCCATTTTAATCCAAAACATCAATAAATTTCACATTTTTTTAATCCAGCAAATCAAATCATTAACCTTCAATTAACAAACTCAAAACCTATCACCACGTTAAATTTTTAAGTGTCATCTGTTAAAAATTACCACAATTTAATCCTTTTATCAATAATTGATTTCATGTCAATCACTTTAAAAAATTGACAATTTTTCTTCTTAAAATAAAAATAAATAAAAAAAATTCAAAAAGCAAATGTAAATTTTTAATGGGAACAGTTAATGCGCGTCATTTAAGAGTTAAGTGAATGACAATATAAATTATAAACAAAAGTTCAGAAATGGTTTGATGGGTTTGATTTTTAAGAAATGTAAGGAGAAAAAGTTGAAAAATAATGTATCTCTAGCAAAAAAATTTCTCTACGTATAAAAGAAGTTCTAAGTTCTTAATCATAAAATTGTCATCTACCTTCTGGTTAGTTGCTATCTGTTGCCATTACAACATTTGTTTACGTCACAACAATTTTGAATTGTGTGAAGTAATGCAATCTATCGAGAAAAAAAAATCTTACATAGGTACTCCAAATTTTGTTTTTTCTTTTGTTTTGGATAATCCTCTATTCAAATAGCAAATAAAAAATTTGATGTACGTCTGTGTGTGGGTGGGTGGGTGGGTGGTTGGTTGATCTTTCTGCATAGGATGTTGATGAAACTTTGGCAAATGATACAGGTTCACTTGAAAATGGAAGATCTGGATTCATTTCAAATTTGGACAAAATGGCGGCGTTCGCACCTGCTGATTTAGTTACAAAGAAAAAAACAAAAATCTAGGCTTGAGTTACATGTTCAGTCACCCCCACATACGCACCCCCATGCACATAAACCCACGTATATACACTCGGGCACACATTTATACTTACATACCCATATAATTAACAAAAAAGATATGACTCACCCCATGGTATGTCCAGTTCTTGTCTCTTATGTCGTCCACTTACTGCACTGCCTAGCCCACAATATCACTCGGAATCATATCGATCCAACCCTTCATATGGGGTGTTTACCAGTTGAATCCAAAGAAATACTTATCACGTTGCAGGTGATTGGAATACCGTACGTACCGTATTTGATGTAACAAAATTTATATTATGCACTCGGTGTCGAAAGTTGAAATGTCATAAGATGGAGTCACTGACTTAAAACAGATATATAGCCAAATAATTATATGTCGTAAATGGCCATTCGAATCTTGAAACACATGCACAATGCTGGACGGCGAAATATTATATCTGGTATATTCTGATAAGTGACCTTCATGCGCGTCGCTGCTTGCTGATACACCTCAAATTATAATCGAATCGGTTATTCATATACACGTTTTTGAATGGGGATACACCGTAACTTATATACTTGTAACGGCAACCCATATATATAAGTAGCGGTCGGCCTAGCACACCGTGCTATACGTTGCGAGTGAAAATAGTAAAAACGACGCATATACACACTATACGTAATTTTTTGTTTTCAAATATTTTTTTTTTGGTTTAATTTTGTTTATGGACGTACACAACATTTATAGTATATTTTTATTCTTTATTTTTCTATTAATTAGGTAATTTTAACAAATATTATGATTATTATTTAGATTAGAATGTTTAGCAGAAATAATTCTGTTCAGTTATATGCTGATTCTCTCTCTTATAGTTGCCATAGAAAAACACAGTCAATGGACTCCTACATGTCTTGAATTTCCGTGATACGGATAATAAAATAAATTTACAACACGCAATTACATTCGATTAACATTTTCGGACGATGCACTTCAATAAAAAAATAAAAAATTTTAAAACTCAATAACCTCGGAATGGACCTTAGAAATAGAAGTTTTTCATATTAAATATTTTTTTGGTTTTAGGTTATTGATCGATCTCGAATTGAATCGAATTTACACTAAACGGCACGAATATGAATTTAACCGATTTTGCATGCAGTATTGATTTAATAGATTTCAAGTATTATCAAAAATTCAATACCATTTTTATTGTCCCGTTTTTGACTTTCATGTCACCACCCAGAAGATGTCAAAAAAACAAAACCAAAACAACTGTTCATCTAAGCAGACAAAAAGTCGAAATCCAAATGAGAGGGCGAGGACATCTGTCGGGTAGTATTTATAGTAAAAAGAATGGTAGCATTATCTGGTAACTTGTTTGAAACCCACTAAAGAGTCTGCACAACTGTTTATGATAAACTTATACAGAAATTATTGCTAGACGATCACGAATTGAGTATAAGAAATTATATTTGATAAGGGCGAAAATAACTACGAAAGTTCCTGTTAATGAAAATTCAGTGCGTGTAGGAAAACAATGCGGCTCCAAATCACGAAGACCGAGTGACAGCTTCATTACACTGTATTCCTGCAGGTCCACACACCTGTAGAATTCAGTTTCATGATAAAATACTACCGGCCATCTGTTCGACAAAAATATCGATAAGAGTTAGATAAAAAAGATTTCTAGTGCTGTAGTGAGTGTATTAATTAGTGCCCACTAATACACCAAGACACATGTAAAGTACTGTGATAGTTTCTTCACTCTTTTTATAATATTTTGCTTCTATTTAAAGTTACTGTTCAGAATAATATCAAAGAACTTCACTTGAGCCAATTTCCAGTACAACCCCTACTCTCAGAAGAGAGTCGAGGATACAAGGTTGCAGGCCACAGATTTTCTACTTGAACACTATCCGATTCCATCTCTATCGACTTGTTGTTACATGTCGTGGGTTTGTGGATAACAAAATAATAAGAATAAATTTGAGTAGCCGTCTCTACTTACATGGGCATTCCTGATTAAGCAATGCCCTACACCCACGCAAGAACCAGAACCCGCATTAGACAAATTTTCACCTCACTTTCTGGTGTTCGATAGCCACCTCATTTCTCATAGGCCCACTTATGAGGTTCGTCGTTCCATTCCCGAATTTAAATACAACCCGCAAATACGTCCTTTTTCTGAACGATCATCCTCAATTCAACAAATAGTTCTTGAAAATCTAAAAAAAGCAAACCAACGGACTGCCAATCGGTGTAACCTTTGACCCCATACTCGTAAGCTTGAGCCGTCTCAGATTGTTTATGTTCACAACTTTGCTTTAAGTAACGCCATTAAAAATATTGCAGGCAAAGCTTTCGTTAAAGTTTTTAAAGGGTGATATATTGTGCGTAGTCTGTAGGGTGGCGTAAAAGTCGTCGTTGTGCCCGGTAAAGTGTTGAGTACATTTCCCCTTAAAGACCTTAATCAATTCAAAACCAGGGATTCGTCTACAGATACCATACAAATGTGCTCCACGATAATACTGTTACTTCTGAAAGTTCACCGCCACGTACCGAGATCAATTGTCCTTAGATACCTGCACATTCATTTTGGTTTTTGGTCGTCGAATGACACAGTTTTTTTATTGTCTTACGCTGCCAACTGTCTCAGAGTCAGTGCAATTTGTTTCTACCACTCTTATTGTATTCTGATCATAGCCCGGCTTGAGACTTTCTCAGGATGTGGTCATTCCCCACAATTTGTGACGAAGGATATTTTAGGACACACCACTTTTGTGTCAAACCTTTTTTGTTTACTTGCATTCGTACCAAAGTTCCGAATTCCAGATTTACTAAAACATTTATGTTTGAAGGCTTCTGACATGATATGCATAATGAGAATCTTTCCGATGTTTTAATTTTGCAAATTTTTTAAATCTTCCTAAATTCAACTTACAATGGTTCTCCTGTTACGTGGTCTTAGAGCGGAATTTTTGCGAATTTTTTTTTGTTGTATTTTTGTGGAATATCTACTCAAAATTATTTGGTAGGTTGAACGTTACCCACACGTCGGAGAAAAAGGTCAAATACGATTTTGGTGGATTGACACAAAATCCCCATCAATCGATCAATTTATCAAGAATGAAACGAATATTTAGCTTTAAATTCCGGCGAATGATTTATGAAAAATTCAACTACAACAACATCAAGTGTAACTAAAACCACTCCACTTGTTGATCAACCCATTTCTGATGTTCATCACTTAATTTTTCTGGTGTTTACCGAGCAACGTAATTTAAATTTAATTTAAAATTATTTCAAAACTTTTTGTGCTTCTAAAATTTACTTGAACAACGAACGATTTTGAACTTTATTGTTGATTTAAAAGCAAAAAAAAAAATATAAATTTAAAACTTGATGTATTGAACGTTTGCTTGTAGAAATAAAAAAAGGAAGCTTGTGCAATATCTCTAAAGAATAGAAAGTTTGTAGTTTTTTTTGTGTGTAAGATTTGATGAAAATTGGAAAAGTATTAAGAAAAGTTTTGTGTTTGTGTGTAAGTGTGTATTGACATTTAGAAGCTTTTGTGTAATCGATTATTTTAATTTTAAATTTGATTTAACATTTTAAAATCAAAGTTTTAATATTTTGAGAGATTTTGTTGACTTTGGTGATGAATTTTTTTTTAGATAGATCTGAGTAGAATGGTGTAGTTTATGATAAATTAAGAAGAATGAATGGATGAGTTATAGGCATTGAATATGGGTTACTTACGGTATCATAAAAACTATTTTAATAACTTAACTATTCTAACCTATTCCAATCAACATTAAATTTTTAACAACAATTTTTAATGTTAGTATTTTTTTTTCTAACATTTAAAAATCAAATCAAATTTTTGCAATCATAAAAAATCATAGTCAAATAGAAAAAACAAATTTCAACAACTAATTTTTCATATTCATGTCTGTAACCGATAACCATTGCTACGTGTTTGATGTATATTTTATTTGATTCATTTTTTGTTTGTTTGTTTTTGGCTCCAAATTTTCCAATGTAATTTCCCTATTTTTTTATTATATCTATTCATAACCATCAGTGACTCGTATACATTCATTTTTCTTTTATTCGTTTAATTATGCAATTGCATGAAATAAAATAATTATTTTATGCGACATACTCGTAATATAAATAGAGGAAAAAAACTAATTTCTATAAAGTTATAACGAAATTTCAGGAAAATATGAAAATGCAAAAGCATAAAAAAATGGAAATAAAAGTTTAATGGAGGTTGATTATTATAGAATTGTCGGGAAAAAAATTAAATTTTAATATTAAAAAAGCAGATTAGACACGTTTGTTTTCCTAAATTGTGGAAACATCTTTTAAACCGTAATTAATAAAACAAATAGGGGTTAATTATATGTTGTGGCGTTGTTATAATTATAAACTAGATGTGACGTTTGAATTTCCAAAGTTCGTTGGTTGCGTCCACAAAAAATCCACAAAAATCCTAAAAGAACTATGCACAACTGTTGAAAACATTACAAAAACTTATGTACCAAGTTTTAACAAAGTTAAATGTCAGGAAAAATAGTTATTGATGTTTAAAATAAATAGTTGTTCGGGAGACCACATTTAATTTGATTGAATTGCTTTTTATTCAAATGCAATAATAATTATTTTTTTAATATTTTTATTCAAATTCAGCTTATATTTTAGAATACAAATTCACTTTAATTTTGATATATGAGTGAATAAATAACGGCAAGATGCAACGTCTTCTAGCTATTTATCATCGCATAAAAGTACCACAACATCCCTCCCCTCTTATAAAAAGTTTATGTACCCGTTGATTCTTTTAAATATATAGTGGAGTAGATTTAAGCGAATGTTATATCTGCTAATTTTTTTTTAAAGTAGATTAATATTTTGAAATATGAAAACATGATCCGTTTTATTAACATAATAAAAATAAGTAATATTGGATTTGGACCAAATAATATTTTATTAAAAATAATTATTGAAAATCGAAGTCATGTAAATGAATTCAAGTTTGTTGATTTTGTGTTGCGTGTTTTATTTAACTAATTCAAATTTTGATGTGTAACTATTAAAATGCATTGAAAATTTTTGAATGTGTTGTGTCCGTTAGCTGACATCGTGATGGTACTTAAAAGGCGTAATCTTCACATATATGGCATCATTATTGTTCTTTTCTGTTGATGTGTTTGCTGATCCAGATGACATGGTTTCATGTCATGACGATGAGAGTTGCCGTTAGTAAGGATGTTATAGACAACGATCTACTGAATGATTGTAATCGGGGACACTAGACAAGACAGTGAATTCCGGAAATTTCTTTAGGACGGCTGCGTACTCTTTCTTTCTAATACCGCACGGTAGTTAGCCACAGAAAAATTTAAATTTGATTAAGTAAAGAGTCAAATAGGAGCACCAGTTTTGACGCAAATGTTTATTTATTTTTGGAATCCATCTTCAAGGATTGAATTGCAACATTTAACAGTGCAACCCAGTCCACTAGATGGGAGAATAGATTGCGCTAGTTAAGGTTAGATAATTTTCCTATCCAGCTGTGTGTCCGAAAACCGCTCCCGACTTGACTTAGCCGTGTGGTGGGTTTTATTGTCAACCAAGAAGTCGTAGAAGAGAGTAATTAACAATAACTGAAGAAGAAAGACTAAAGACAACCCCACTTACCCTGCAGATCCTTACCACCATGGTCTCGATTATTCACTAGATACTATTTTCCAAGTTCTAAGTCAACAAATCTGACTAAGAATAGGAGAAAAAATAAATAGTACGAAATATGATAAAAATTTATTTAAATTAAAATTTTGCATAAAATATATCTGTAAAATTTACAAAAACGAAATATTGGAAAATTTTTTGGAAATAGATATGATGTCATGACTCATGAGACATCGAAATCAACAAGTTAAATATTTTCTTGAATTAGAAAGCTTGAGTGCAAAAGTAATATGTCCAACATTAATTTTGTCACATATTGTGGGAACGTCTCATACCCTAAGAAGATCTCAAGCCGGGATAAAAAACAAATTCTGAGCAGATGTTGTATCTAGTTTACACTGAATTCACACACAGTTGACAGTCTTCGAAAGAAGACTAGGCATTATTCTTTTTATGTGTTACAGTCAAAACTTTAGTCAAATTATCAAGCCGAAAACTACTGCAGATCTTACATTGTGCATGTCATGTTTGTCTTGCATGTACCTTGGCAACGGTCAGGAGTTTATTGTTGGGCTGAGTTGACCACGTGTTAAAAGAAAATATCTTCTGATCTGAATGTCTGACCAATTGAAATACATTTTGTGAATGCTGCGCTAATGAGGTGGAAAATTTTGGTTGGCAAGATAGAGAGCAAATAATCACTACTGCTTCAGCAGAATAAAGTATGAATTAGGGTACGTACGTACCGGCAGATAGTTTGGAGTGGTTTTCTTAGTACCAGTTCTACTTTGGTGTATTTGTTCGTGTGCGCGAGTATTATTCACAAACTGACAGCTGATCTTCGATGTCACGCACTGGTATGATTCAAAGGAAACAATCGATTGTCGACAATCAATCGTCAAAAAGATAGCTGAGGCAAGTTAGGAGTGATAAAGGTCAAAATCACCAGAGATAATTTTGCAAGAGAGTTGGATAGTCTGAAAAATTTGTAAGTTAAAATGCCACACCGGATTGGACTGCTAGAAATCAATGTTGATGGATTATATGATTTGGGGTTTATCCTTCACACTGCTCACCACTCCTCACGGTAGCAACATGCGACCACCACAATTTGGAATAATAATGCTAAGGCGATTGCGCTTATTTAGAAATAGAGAGATTTTCAGATATCTCAGTTTTTGAAAAATCTGACTCCCATTTGATTACAGCATTGATTAGATCTTACATAGTGAATTAACTGTTCTACTCTGGTTTTTTGCTCAACATTGATTTTTCTTTTCTACGGAAGTTGAACTTATTAACCATGCCGGTTTTTGGTAGTTCAAACCAGAGATTTGCTCTTGACAGTCATGTTTGATGTTTTGATGATATTTTTCTTACCCATGCCTTCCCAATTAATCTTTGCATAGTTTTTTAGTTAAGCTCTTTACTAAGTGCAGTGAGATCAGTCTTAGCGAAGTTACTATCTACGAAAACTTACACTTTTTTTCATTTTTATGTAAGTAATCGTTTTTACATGAATGATGTAAATCTGATAGGCCTATGAGATTTCGGTTGAGTGACATCCTATTTTAACCAATTTTGTAATAAATATCACTATTGCCATTATCCATAGTACTGGAAAATGGCCAAGTGCTGATCTACTTGTAAATATTAGAAACCATCCAGTTATTAAAAAACTATTCTTACCAACACTTCCATTTGTAAGGTTCCATAAGTATGCGGTATAAGCATTTCTTTTCAAATGAAGTTGGCTGATGCTAGCATTATCTACCGACGAATTCATCCAAATGTATAAATGATGTTTATGGTTAGATTTATGGTCGATCAACGATTCCTTGGAATTGTCAGGAGTTGGTTGTAGCCTCTAGCATTTTAGACCTCAGAATTAATACAAAGTGGTAAGCTCTTACATAATTCTAACAGAATATATGCTGAAGTAAAATACTTTAAAGTTGTTCTAGCGATCCTATGCTATCGATATAAACTGATATTCTTCGTTCTATTCCTTGTATCTTATTTTTGTTTTTCGCTTTCATTAAATTTTACGAATATAAACATGTGAAAACGTTTGATTTAGTACCATTAGTGATGATTCTCAAGGACTTGAAGAACATAAAAAATATGGCTGCATTTTTAAAATTCTAAATAGGTGTTGTGGAATTCATTTATTAATTTTTATAAATAATAATAATTTAATTAAATCAAAATTTATAGTTTAATTGAATAAAAAAAATTATAGAAAAATAACTTTTAATTTTTTAAATTAATTATTCGAATATAATTGGTTCGGGCAGTGGTTGTGTACAACATGAAAATCGATAATGGCAACAAAAATTACTTCAATAACACTGGATGAATTTACCTAAAACCAGTTAACAAGTATTATACAAAATCTGTCGTCCAGTGGCAGCAATAAATGATCCGGTTTAAATCACAATTGTGATATTTCTTAAGCAATCATATATTTTCAACAATCACCTGTTTATTTTGGTGCAACGATTTTTGTAGTTAAAATAATTTTCCACAATTACCTGTTTATTTTGGTGTAACAACATTTTTTTATATAAATTCATCCAACAATAACCTGGTTTTGGTGCAACAAATTTATTTATTTATATAATTTGTTTTTGGTGCAATAATTTACATATTTAACTAATTCTTGCAACAATTCGACTACAAACAATATTAATTTTAATTTAAATAATTTACAATTGTAGCTGCCACAACAATAACATTTACAAAGTATTGCTAATTAAAATCACCAAGCTACCACATAGCAAGACACCAAGCACTAATCTTGTGTGAACCAGGATATCGTATCAAATCGTCGTCCTCTCATTGTACCACATAATGTCCCTGTTTGAAGTGTATACAAGAAAACTGAATATTATGGTTCCATGGTTGACATAAAGTCCACATTCGGTCCACCAGACGTGATTTTGGGTCCACCAGGTCCACCAGACGTGAAACAAGACTGGTGCTCGTTCTAAAGCGCTACTGTGCGTTCCCATTTTTGAAAGTGGCCATCCTGACCTTCTAAGCTAAATTAGATTGAAATGCATATATCATTCAAAATATATATGAATGATAAAAGCGCAACCAATATCTCCAATCCCCATCAACAAGTATTGAACACAATTAATTAAATTTTTCTAACAAAAAATATTTACAAAATCGATCAACCAAACGTGGTCACTTTTTTTTTTGTCTTCAAACAATAACCTTATCAGCGTTTCAATAAATCATTTTCCATAATTGTATTTACAACTAACAAAAGAAAACCTTTTTATAAGTTTTATATCATAATCAAGGTTACAGATTACAAAAATACAATCATCACGTTCAAATCAAATTATTTATATAAAATAACTGATCTAACGTCTATTCCATTCTTAATAATCACAAAGACGAAAGACAAAATGAACAAAAAAAAAAGAAAAATGTAAAAGAAAAACGATATCGCAAAAAAAAATGTTTGTGCAGAAAAAAAAAATATAAATCAATTTTCAATTTTTTTTTCTTGTTTTCTTTTACTTTATCGTCTCTCACCAATTTTCAATGAAAATGATTTGTTTTTTGTTTAAAGAACGACAATGAATTATTCTTTTCAGAAATAATATGAATCCGAGAAAAGCAACATAAATTTTTTTTACTAAGAATATTGATAATAATTTCAATACTTATAACGTTCGTGCACGTCATTATTTATACGTTCGTAAGAATTTTTTTACAAAGGTTTAGCTTTTGTGTTTAAAAGTTTAGAAGTCAGATTTTTTATTCATTTCCATTTATTTTATCTTTTCATTCTTGGGTTCTGTCATTTTCTTTTGTTTTTTTTATAAAGAAAAGCTAGCATCAAATGGAAATGCTTTTAAATATTGACGGAATCTCATCAGCTTATATTCTACGCACTTCTGGCAGCTTCTTATGCAATATTACTATTAAAAGTGGAAAATATCTCAAAACACATTAGTTTTTATAAGCGAACTTTTATTCTTAAAAACATCACTATAGGTCAAACTGGTCGTAAATTTGTTCATTGTTGCGTAGAACATTTTCAAACATTAAGTCTGGGTCAAATTGTCACAACTGTTCACATTGAAATTAAAGGCTTATAACTTGATCTCAACGACTCTTTTGAAAATGTTAAAGGTTTTTGTTAAAAATAAAAATTAAATTAATATACAAAAAAAGTCATTTACCTAAGTTTTCAATGAACTTTAAATTTGCAAATATACCTCCTTATTCGTTTTTCGTTGTCTATAGTTTCTCGTTAGGCTAAATCTATAAATATCCACCCTTTCTAATATTCATATTAATAAACATAATTCTACCTCATTACCATTTTTAATTTACTAAAAGGCAAACAATAAAAAGTCATTGATATAAAAGTCATTAATAAAATTATCTTCATTTTCATAAATAAATTAAATTGTTTGTAAAAAATTATGCCAATAAATCCTAAATATTTCAAAAATATTTTTAACGCATATAAATTTAATGAACAAGGAATATTTTATATCCCTAGTAATGATACAACACAAAAACAAAAACCCTAGCACGGAAAAACACAATAATTCAAACAATTCACTTAAAACCACATCGTTAAATACATTCCATCTTCTATTTCACCGTTAGACAAAAAAAAAACAGTTCACTCAACATAAATACATAGCCAAAACCTCACTCCCTATAGAATGTCAATCATCTTTATATATAAATAAATAACTGAACACACAGAAGAAGAAGAAAAAAAAAAGTATGTAAAGAAAAAGGAAATTTCTTATTCATTCATCTCAATCAAATATAAATTTGTCCATTTTTTTATTCCTATTTTATGTATTTCTTCAATTTTACTTTCATTTTTATGGTCCTACTTAAGGCAAGAAAAAAAAATATTAAATGAACAGGAAATATAGCAACAACAACAAACAAAGAGATAAAGAAAATTGTGGAATTTTTCATTTCATCACTTAATAGGAAAAATAGAAATGAAAATTAAAAGTGATTTTGCTTTTTCTTATTAATAGATTGTTCGTGTTACCATTCCTCATGAGGTGATGATTCAGGCGCGATCACAGCTAAATCAAGATTTGTGGTTGCTTTCTTAGCGATAATCACTTAAAAATAATGAAATCAATTGTGGATTTATATATATATATATATATATATATATATATATATATATATATATATATATATATATATATATATATATATATATATATATATATATATATATATATATATATATATATATATATATATATATATATATATATATATATATATATATATATATATATATATATATATATATTAGGGTGGGTCAATTTGTTCGACGGAAATTTTTTTACGAAATCGTATAGCAAATTCGTGTAGTACTACTTGAGTAGAGAAAAAATGCCCAACATACCATATGTCTCCGAGACGTTTAGAGTCCGCGGAAATTTCATTGAAAATTTTTTTATGCTTAAATTTGCTCAGTTCTCCTGAGTTTTAGGGCATAACTTCTGAAAGGTTGAGTGTATCACGTTGATCACCACCGTTGGAATGGTCTTGATGCGTGCTATCAAAAATTGTGCTAAACTATTCAAATCGCTCATCTTGCTCGAAAGCTATCAATTTTTGAATGGGGCCTGATGTGAAGTCTCATACAAAATGTATGGAAAGTCACATCTTTTTTCATTAAAAAAATAATAACTTTCAAACTAGATGAGCTATTGCAATGATTTGAACGACAATAAGATAGTACGTACGTAAAAATCTTTTCAACGAGTATTTATTCATTAGGATGCGATGAACCGTTCGAAAGCTATGAATTTTTTCATGAAGCAAAATCAGATTTTCCATATATCGGCTAAAAATTCAAAGTGAAGTTGAGAAAATAGTTATTTACATATCGAGGGCTGAAAGTAGGAGATTACTCCAGCGGTTCATATTGAAGCCCGACGCGAAGCGAGGGCTTTTATTGAATCAAGGGTGTAATCTTCCTTTCAGCCTGAGTGTATGTACAACGTTTTACGCACAACTGCACAACTTTGTTGTAGTATAAATCAATTTTTGAATTTTTTAAACTCGCTAGACATTTTGAAAAGTATGCTAACCATGCCATGATTTTCTCTATAAACTTCATACAATAATTTATTTGTTTGCTAATTTAATTTTAACAGGTTTTTATTCGTAATCGCATCTTTTTTTTTATTATTTAATTCTATTTTATTTTTTTATTGTTGTTCAATTAAGTCAAAATTATTTGTCATGCTATTATTATATTTTGAGCCTTAGCGAGTGATTAACTAAAAAATATTTTGATACCGTGAATTATAATTATTTTAATAAAAGCAATATTCTGTGAATCGTATTGTTATTATTTTAATTAATTACCTTGGAAATCGTACCCGGACTTCTATTAATTCTACAAATACCACAACTACTTTTGCTTTGGATTAGGATACGCATCAACATTTTGGAAGAAAACTTTAATTTATAAAACAAGACGGCATTGTTATTTTACTACAATATAGTGCAACTGGACCTGCCCTGACCATTGAAATTTCAACCATCAAGTGCAGCTGCAACTATACAATACTTTCAAGATCGGATTTTAGGTTGGTTAAATTTATGAAAATCAGCTAAATTATTGGAATATCTCTTCACATTCATTTCATTCTATTATATTACATAAATTTCATTCTATTGTGCATAAATTGTGAAAAGCGTATTAAAATATTCATTCCATAAATAATAAATAAGAAAATCATTTCAAATTAAGTATGGAGCCGTCTACATCGTCTGCAGCACTTTCAGAACCATCATCAACATCAATCTCTGAATCAGAACCGGATTTATCAGCATCTATGATACCTCCAAATGCTATTGCTTACGGTGAAGCAAGTGTTTTGAATGATATGCATTTGCCAGATAATCGCAAAATTTTACAATACTATTTCTGGTTTGGCGATAAAGCTAAAAACCGCAGCAGAATGTTTTCATATAAAACCTTTACTCCTATTGTAATGGACAAATTAGTTGGGATATGGGCTATGTTGGATATTGAAATTATTAATAGAAAAAGCATTGTGATAAAACTTAATAACTTGCTTGACAAATATTATAAAGTGAACAAAAATAAAAAAAGTGAGACATTTGATGATAGTTTAAAGAAACTATTTTATATTGGGAAATGCAAATGTCAGGTGCAAACAAAAAAATGCTCTTGTGGATTAATTCCTGCGCTCACAATACCGGAAAGTGTGCCACCCATTGAAGAGCAAGTACCCACTGAAATACTAACAATTACAATTGGTACTGTTGATTCAACATATGAAGTATCTCATTCAGAATTAGCTGGATGTATTGGAGAATTAGCATCTGCAGCAGAGACACAAGAGATACAACAGGCGAAACGTGGACGTTGTATCTCAAGATACGATGCTCCAAATTTTGCTATGATGTGCGATAGATTCGGGGTTTCAGAATTTTTTCACAGAGTGGCATCATCATTAGCAACAGCGCTTTTGTGAGATTTAAATGTAAGAGATGATCAAGGAGATTTAGTTATTATGGACAAATCGAAAGTGGCTAGAGAAAAATTGAAACGTAGAGATGAGCTGCTACGTAAACGATATGATGGTTCCTCTTTGAAAGCATTTTCTTTTGATGGTAGAAAAGATGACACTTTAACCAGATACAAAATTGATGAAAAATTTCATCAAAATGTGGTTAAAGAGTCTCATTTGGTTATTGCATGGGAGCCCGATGCCACATTAATTGGATATGTAAAGCTAGATCATGAGGACGCAGAGATTAAAGTCAGAGCATTGAATGAATTTTTCATCAAAAAGAGTTATCCTCCATGAATTGATTGGCATTTGCTGTGACGGCGAACCTGCCAATACTGGCTCAGATAATGGTGTTGTACGACGATTTGAACTGCAGTTACAAAGACCATTGCATTGGTTTGTATGCTTGTTACACTTCAATGAACTTCCATTTCGTCATCTTTATGAAGTATTAGACAAATCAGCTACAACTGGACCTCGATCATCGACTGGAAAGTTAGCCAAACAGATTCAAGAATGTGAAAAAATGCAGGTATGTAACAACGGATTTACTCTGTCATTACGATATATTTTTCGACGGCGTTTAAATAAGTATTTAATTCAAATTTATATATTAATATTCAGGTGGTGAGTGACTTTCAACCCATCCCACTGGAAAATATGCCTCCGCCTAATGATGCTAAACGTCAACAAGAATTATCTACGGATGTGAAATATTTGTATCAGATGGCTAATGCCATTTCCAATGAATCCTGTCTAAAAGACCTTGCTAATATTAAACCAGGCCCGATGGCTCATTCCCGCTGGCTCACAAAAGCAAGCCGACTATTACGTCTGTAAGTAGCAACAAGCGCACCGTTGGAGAAATTGAAAGTTATTGTGGCTAACATCATGAGAGTGTATGTGCCGAGGTATTTCAACGTAAAATACTATGACTCTGTTGTGTACGGTAGTGTACTGTTATCGAAATTCATACGTTGGTCAAACTTTTTGAATCAAAATTTACGCGATGTTGTTAATAAGGTCATACAGAATAATGCATATTTCGCTCATGCGGAGAATATTTTACTATCAATGCTGTTTGATGATAGAAAAAACATACGCGATAGGGCTGTGAGAAAAATTTTACATTTTCGAGACACATTATATGAACCAACTGTGCTCAGAGTATATAAAAAACCGGTTATCAATTTCAATTGTATAGATTACGTTGATATGATCGATTTAAATGATCATAATAATTTATCAGAGCCCCCGTTCTCACGAGACATTCCATACGATCATTTGTTAGAATATTTAGAAGATAATGATAGTGAAGAACCACTTCTGCCAGATCCAAGAATTCCGTCGCATATTCAAGGAACGGAGAGACATGTCCAACTGTTGACAAAGGTTTCGCGGCGTGTAACCGATAAACATCGGGAGGGAGTCTTGGCGGCGACATTGGAAAGTAGAAGAAAATTTCCTCGACTTGAATCTAAAAAAGATCTTAAACCACAATGAACTCAAATCAATGCATTAATAGAATCCGTTAATTGTAAGAAGATTGAAACTGTATGAATAAAAACAAAAATAAAATTTCCGATTAAAACTAAAACTCATTTCACTCGTATTTTTTTCCTGAAAAATATTTTTTCTCAACTTCACTTTGGATTTTTAGCCGATACATGGAAAATCTCATTTTGCTTCATGAAAAAATTTACTTAATGAATAAATACACGTTGAAAAGGTTTTCTCAGGTGCTATCTAATTGTCGTTCGAGTCATTGCAATAGCTCATCTAGTTTGAAAGTTATTATTTTTTTTATAAAAAAAGAAGTGATTTTCCATATATTTTGTATGAGACTTCAAATCTGGCCTCATTCAAAAATTGATAACTTTCGAACCAGATGAGCGATTTAAATAATTTGGCACAATTTTTGCTAGCATGCATCAAGACCATTCAACGGTGGTTTGATCAACGTGATACACTCAACCTTTCAGAAGTTATGCCCTAAAACGTAAAAAAAAAAATTGACCCGCCCTAATATATATATATATATATATATATATATATATATATATATATATATATATATATATATATATATATATATATATATATATATATATATATATATATATATATATATATATATATATATATATATATATATATATATATATATATATATATATATATATATATATATATATATATATTTATATATATATATATATATATATATATATATATATATATATATATATATATATATATATATATATATATATATATATATATATATATATATATATATATATATATATATATATATATGGGTAGTTCTTACGAAATTACGAAATTCCTGTCCTTTTAGTTGTTACAAAAATCTAACAAACATATAACGGTAACTCTTATTTCTTGGCAATCTACATCACTGTGGCTAAAAGTGACCCTGATTATTTTTGAGGCATATGTGTAAATAAAAAAAATACTATATTTATAATATCTCCAAAATCATTCCCTCACTATGTCCCAAGCTCTAAATTAAATTGCGTTCATAGTTACAGCATACAAGCAAATAAAAAAAAAGTGGTGCTGGTTTAACCAATCGATTAAAAACACAATAGATTTACAAAAATATTCCTAATACAGATTAAAAAGTCCAAGCGGCACGTATATCCGCTAGAAATAGGTAGATTTCGAGATCAGACAGTTTTGTGTGCCAGTAGAATCTGATGTATCAGATTAGTTTAAACAAAACAAACTAATTTCAAATAGATATCGAACAAATTTTAAAAAGAAAATTAGCTACCTACAAGCAAAATTATATCTATCCAATTTTGCAACAAACAAATATCAAATCTACCACAGAACATGTGTGTGACAATTTATGACACAAACCTACTCTATATCATATGTCGTGCAATTGCTGCAAAATATCAAAATAGTTTATTTTTAAGAAAAAAAAATTAATTTCTTCTATTCAAATCTTTTACTTTTTGACTGTTATAAGGTTGACATTGACTGTTATAAGGTTTTTGGAAATTGTAGTTGGGGATTGTTGCAAACTTTTTTGTTGAAGCCAACAAGTCAAAAACCTCTAACTGCAGAGATTTATATTTATAAGAAACGGATTAAAATGTTTCTACAAATTCTAAATTTATGAAGATTTTAAAAATATTAGTATCCAAACGGCCGTTATAACGGATTAAAAAAACCACTTTTTTTTCTAGTATAAAGCCTATAGTTCCTTAACCATGAGTCAGATTTTTCTGATTTACGAACTTGTCCAATTACGAACTTGTCCATATTATCAAAACACACATTTTTAAGAAAGGTTTTTGATCTGGCTCCACAAATGCAACCGTGAGAGCGCCGGTTGATTCAAACGCATTTTGTGTTTTACAAGCTTTTTTGTTGGAGCCGTTCACTCAGAAACCTTCAACTGCAGAGGTCTTTTTTTTGAAAGAAACTGATTAAAAAGGTTTCAAAAATTCTAAATTTATGAAGTTTTTAAAAGTATTAGAATCCAAACGGCCGTTATAACGGATCTAAAAAACAAAGTTTTTTTCTAGTATAAAGGCTCTAGTTTCTTAACCATGTGTTGGATTGGGCTGATTTACGAACTTGTCCAAGATATTAACAAAACGCACATTTTTAAAAAAGGTTTTTTGATCTGGCCTTATAAATGCGACCGTGAGAGTGCCGGTTGTTTCAAAAAAAAATTTTTTTTTGCAAACTTTTTTGTTGGAGTCGCTCACTCAGGAACCTCTAACTGCAGAGCTCTAGATTTGAAACAAATTGATAAAAAAGATTCCAAAAATTTTAAATTTTATAAATTTTTGGAAATATTAGTATCCAAACGGCCGTTATAACGGTTTTAAAAAATCAAATTTTTTCAGAAAAAAGCCTCTAGTTTCTTAACCACGTGTCGGATTTTACTGATTCACGAACTTGTCCAAGATATTATTAAAACACACAAGTACAGAAAATTTTTTTGATCTACCTCAACAAATGCGACCGTGAGAGTGCCGGTCGTTTTCGTTATATCTCATATCGTTTATATACATATATATATATATATATATATATATATATATATATATATATATATATATATATATATATATATATATATATATATATATATATATATATATATATATATATATATATATATATATATATATATATATATATATATATATAAATTTTTTTTTTTTTTTGTTTTTTTGTCTCCGCTTATCATATATAGTCGTTTGGCACAAAAATTTTTCCGAAATTCCGAGATGAAGCCCATTGCAATAGGTAGATTTTTATATGAAATCTACCTAAAAATAACAAACGAATCAACAAAAAATATATTTACATGTGTCTCACAAAAATAAATCATTCCCTCATACATTTACTGACAGTCAATTTATGAACGCGTTGTTAATCAAGCATGAACGCTACTATTTGTTTTTGATAGTAGGCGACACTATCGATTTACCAATATGGTGAATTTTTTAATTATGTTTATGCGTTTCTGTTGCAAAAAAAAATTAAATCTGAGTTTTTTAAGATTACATTTGTGACCGTCATTACCTCACATCCTATAAAAACAAAAGGTAAATACTATAACAATTATTGATTAGACAGTAAAGTAGGCTTTTGAGAATCGTTACCTTATACAAAAAATATTTCTGAAATTAAGGTTATATCACGAGATGTTTTTGGTTTTGCTTTATTTCGTCATTCCCTCATTTATATTTGTAGTGAGGGAATGATGATGTATGAGCAAATGATTTTTTACTAGGTCTGTTTGTCTTTTTGAATTGTTTGCATTACTATCGGCTATGGATTTGCTGCCTAGCATTCAAAGAAACCCAAAATTCAGGAATTCAAAGGAACCCTAAAATTCGAAAGTTTGTCTTCACTGGTGATGTGGTGAAGTTTAGAAGCCTTTCTTGTTCTGACTGTGTTGAAAAATGCAAACATTTTCATCTGGGTTATCACTCTCCTTCAAATCCTCGTTATTCAATACAACGTGCTAAAGTAAACACACAGGCCAAATCAGATGGTGGATTAGCAAAGGATGTTATTGGTACTGATAACCATTCAACTTATAATATTGGTTGTTATGTTCCTATTAAATTTGATGCAAAGGATTATCCAGGGAAAATAGTTTCAGTTTCTGAGGAACGGGTTTTTGTAAAGTGTATGAAAAGGGGAACCAAATTTTGGAGATGACCAATAATTAAGGACAAACAGTTGTATGCCTGGAAAGATGTTCTGCACTTCTGCAGAGCCACCAAAATTAATGAAAAGAGGATATCATTGCGTAAAGGAAATCGATCAATATATCACCAGATTGATAAATTTGTGACCGAATAGGTAATAAAGAGAACTTTCCTGTTATTTTCAGTTACATAAGTTAATTTTTAAATAAAATGAAAATTTTTTGTTATATTGTTTTTGTTTATTTTGCTGAAGTTATAGTTCCAACGGATGTAAGAAAATATATTTGATAACTATATGAAAAGGAAGTAATTCAAAATAAACATTGTTTTATTAAAAGAGGTGCATGAATTGCTTTTAAAAGTCATTCCCTCACTTTTATTTTTTTAAATACACTCATATCTCTCATTAAACACATTTATTCTGGGGACCACTATATTACTAAAATCGAGTGACATAAGTACTATAAATCGCAACAAAAAAATATACAAATTCAATCCTAAATTATTTATCAAATTATTATGACCAAATTTCGAGATTTCGTGAGAAATAGCCATCTATATATTAGGCATGACCAGATATGTATGAACAATTTTGAAACCATCTTTTTCTTGCTCCCACCGGCTAATTATGTTCCATTTGACTCGAATATGAACTATGTCTAGTTTTATTGAAATCGGAAAATAATTTCCCACCGCGCAGTGGCGTCGAAGATAAGAAATTTAGCAGAATAATAGGATTTTTTATTTTTATCAGATATAATCATCTTAAAACATAATATAACTCATAACTTTGATTTTTTTTATTAAAAGCTAATTAATTAACGATTCTAACGAGCCTAAGTATGTAGAAATCGATCTTAGAAAAGCGATTTATCTTAATTTTTCTTCTTACATATACGAAAATTCACTAATTCATAATAATCTTGTTTCAAAGAAAAAAATTAATTTTTATGGTTAAATTTATAATAATTTTTCATTCAAAAGCAACATTTTTCCAAAAGAAATCAATAAATTGAATTAGATTTATTGTATGATGGGTATTTGTATCTGTAGTTTTCGACCAACTGAATGGTGTATTGTGTACCTTCCTTGTCTTTAGGTAGAATGCTGTTGTACTCCGTGTCATCAACTTAACACCGAGTTCGGCGGTATCATTAACAACATGCAAACTTTGGCAAAACAACGTGGCTTTGACGAAATCCTCATTCCAATGGGTCATGTAGCAAAAAATCAATACAAATTTTAAATCGATCAAAAAAACTCTGAGTTTTTGCTGTGACAAAATCGCTAATGTTCTTATTAGCATAAAGTTGCATATGTTTGACTGCGTCAAAATCTTTTTTGCGAGTTTGGGGTACGATGGGGATGTCTCGTGTTGGGACCTCAAGGTTTTGAACCATTTTTCGTTTTTCATCAAACGAAATCTCTGGGTCAAAAAAAGCCAAGCCAATATTTGCCTCCGTTAAATAGTGAAATAACAAATTTTGCTCAACATTTCTTCTGCAACTCTTTGGTCAATTTTTTTAAAAGCGATGGCCGATTTGATGACATCCAAATCCTGATTTGCGGCTGCTGTTCCATCTATGCATTTGAACCAAATTTTTACATACAACATAATCAGAAAAATGCAAAGGTCTCAAAAAAAAGCAAACGGCGCGCGTGACTTTTTGGACCTGGGCGTTTGAATTTGTACTTCTCAATGGTTTCGTCAAGAAAAATCAATGTAACTTCCAAAAATTCTTTATATTCGCTGCGTGGGTGTGATTTTTCCAACTCTTCATGACAAAAAATTACTAGAGCTTCTCACGAGTGTTTTGGAATTTTGTTTCCCAGTCTTTTGTCCGATATTCCACTTTTGAACATTGTTGGATTAATTTTACCATCGTCCCATGCCTTCTGAAATTTGTTGAACCAATAAACATCGGGTGCTGTGGTCTTTCCAAATTTGAGATCATAAACAGCCCCTGGTTTAATCTCCTGTATGTGATGACGACATGGGAATCGAATCAAGTTGTGGCCAATCTTTTTTTCCACCTTTTGCTGGTCCAATGTTACTTGATGTCGTGTCGTAACACATAGCTTCGACTTTATTAGTAAGATTCCATTCTTCAAGGCATTCATATATCGCATTCGCAATCGATAATCCGCTCCCTTCTTCGCATTATGGAACCGTTAATAACTTATCAATATTACCAAATGTTACTATGGTTGGCAAACGATCTACTTTACCATGTCCAGTTGGCAAACGATCTACTTTACCATGTCCATTCTGCTAGCTAGTTAATTCTTCTACAATATTTTTTGTCTTATGGTGCTGAAAAGTACCGTTGTTATTGTGATTTTGAGCTTGTCTATTAACACACTCTATTTGGGAAGTGGAACCTTTTTGCGCACGTTCTGCGCACGTTCCACGTTCCGATTCAATAGTCTGGTCCTTTTTCACGTCCAGGTAGAATTCTATTTTGAAATCCGGGTCTGTTATTCTCTTTCTGATAACCAAATTTAACAAACTTTTTTCCGGTATTAGAGTGTTTACTTTAAGCCCAACCCGAATTGTCGTGAATAGGTTCGTTCTGCATCTTAAGGTAACCAAAAAACCACCTTTTTATACGTTTATATATGAGCCGCTTCACTCAAGACAGACGCCCGCTCTAAGCCGCCCCTGACATGACGAACAGACGCTTGTAATCCTAAGTAATTGAAATAAATATAAAACTGACAAAGATGATTTTCTTATTCCGATAATCGTAACAATTGTGTGAAATTGACGCCACCGTGTTTGCCCCACATATATCTTAATTATTAATTAAATTGAATTGTTCGTCGTAATTTACCTATTTTAGGCACAATTTAGAAAACTGTATTATATTCTACATTAGCAAAAAATTTCAATCTTCAACTTCGTATCTTTTTCATTATCGTGTTACTATTGCACGAAAACTGCTGTCATCAATGTCAAAAGGCCAGTATCTGTCTCCGTCAATTAAACATTGATTTCACCAACTTAAAAGGTCTTAATTCCAACCTAAACAAGGTTCATTACTATATTGAAAAAGAAACAGCTAACATAATGTTTTTTACTGAAACAATTATCAGTGGCAAAGCATCAAAATTGAATTTCGAAAAAAACCGGCTACCTAGATAGAAAAAAAAAATGGCTAAACTCTAACTTTCCTATCGCTCTATTTTTAGAATTCATTTGTTTTTCATTAAGAACCATGATGACAACCTAACGATTTGGTCTTCAATTCGCAAAAACGATTTATATCTAAATTCATATCTTTTTCCTAATATTCATTCAATGTATTTCCCATTTAGTACACAAACTTGCAACAATTTATTATCGTTTGTCAGTTTTTCTTCATTTATGTAAAGTTTTCATTTAACAACTTTGAAAGTAACAAACTAAAATGTTGTTGTGAGATAAAACGACGAACAAAAAGAAAATTGAAAACAAATTGCTTTTTTAATCATTTAATTTTCATTAGTCTTTCCTTGAATTCAATATAATTAGAATTGTACATTGTCGAAGAAATTTCGAGAAAAATTTACAAGGTAACGGATAAGGATTAGTTTCGTGATTCTTGTTAAATATCTGTAAAATCTCTGATGTTTTCATTGATTCTTGTATTTTGCCGTTTTCCACTTCATCACAAATTTAAGAAATTTTACTTTATAACGCTTATTTTAACGTCATATTTTGAAACGTACTCCTGAAGCCATAATGTTTCCACGTCAGAGGAAACTAGGTCTCGGGAAAACGAATCAAAAATGTTGTCCCTCTGTTTTGAAATTTGAACCTGCTCATCGCGAGGCTTTTGTCCGGCAACTATAAGGTCTTAGGGCAGCAGAAACGGAAACACATGAATATTGGTAGGGCTGAAAAATCCTACCTATCCGCTAAATCGCAAAATCATTCTCTTTTTAAACTATTATAAATTAGTGAAACATTTAAAATTAATTGTTGCCCTCAGTCACAAATCGAATCAGAAAAACAAGATTGAAGAAATCCAGTAAAAAGCAAAAATAAGTGAATATGATAAAATGTTCGATCTTTAAAACAAAATTTTTAAATTTGATAAAACACCTTTTTTCATCAAAATAAAAAAATAGGTTAGATAATTATTAATTGTGAATTTATAATATCTGATAATGTACCAAAAACCGAGATCATGAGAAATTTATGGAAAATAGAAAAGATTATGATAAATTATTACGTATCAAAACAAATCGTGGGGACGTCCCACACCCTGAGAAAGTCTCAAGCCGGGCTAAGGACTAGAATTATTAGAAATATTGGGACCATGTTGCCAGTTGAGATCCGGTGATCCCGAAAAGGTTGATTATGTAACGGACGTAAAAATATTATAACGGTTCACGATAACATACGTCACCCTTTTCACCAGTGTCACTATATCAGTGATAATCAGGGTGGAAGAGATAAGACCGAAACTCAGTTTATAAATGAAGTTTGTGTTGTAGATAGCTATCTTGATGGTATTGGCCAAGTTATTTTTGGATCCATAGAAATCAGGGTTTGATTATATATAGACTGTGAATATCACTGTTACCTACATATCGATCCGTACACCTGTAGTATTCGCAGTCGTTAATTTTTTTTCGTCATTGTGCCACGTATTCATTAAGATAAGATTGACGCTGGGCTGGATAATGTTTTGAGATCGATGTAACGCTTGCTTAGGAGAAGTACATTGGGCCTGCCATCCAACAGACATGCAACTGACCGCAAACGGTTGTTAAATCTCTTTTTTTCATCTAAACTTATTTGGTATTCTCCAATAAATCCAAGTTTCGGAAAATCTGGTTGTTTTACAACAAGTGAGTAATCTCACTGCCGTTCCAGACTTAAGTGTTGGGAATATTTATCCGATCATCCCCAATATTTCAGGGTAACTCTATTTGGGTATTGTGTTTAATATTTAGAAATTTGAGCTTGAGTTAGTTCCAACTGAACCATGGATCGCACCTCTATTGGCAGTGAAGCTATAGCTCTTTATGTTCGTGCAATCGATGTCATCGCAAACGCCACTTTGGCTTATCCGGCTTCTCAAATAAGCACCTTACGTAGCAACTTTGAATTCTGGGTCTTGGCAGTGGATGACGAAATGTTCAATTCTTAACATCTCAGCTGCCACGGTTTTATATTTGTTTCCTTCATAATGGTCAGCTGCAGTCGTTATATTTTCGAGAAACATCCTCTGCTTAGTATATTTCTACCAGAGGAACTGGCGTCGGGTGGGCTTCCTCATTCGCGTCGAGAACTATATGAGAGCCACGGTTCAAAGATTGTTTTTGGGTGTTGATATAAGACCCATGTGGATGATATCTTGATGCAACCGCTTATTTGCTCAACCTTGTTTTGATTTTTCTTTCAGCGTAGACAATCCTGGGACTTTCTGTTCATTCCCCCAGTGTACCATTTGTAGATCTAGGATGTAAAAAAACATTAGCGTTAAGCATTGTAATGATCATTATTACCAGTGCAATCCTTCACGAGTTAGATCATTGAAACGTGCTAATCACCCCTGACATTCGTATCTAGAGATGTCAACCCATTCACAACCCTGGCACTTAAACTCGATCAGTCCTTAAAACAAACCTTTAATGGCATCATCACGGTTGACCGTAGTCACAAACACAGTGTTGATAGTTATGTTGCATTTGTCATAGGAATTCATGTTGCAAATGATGATGTGCCCATAGACACCAACGCCTATTGGACACGCTTTGGTGCAAGCTATGAGATCCACGAACATCAATGCCATGGCAAACCTTAAGTCGGACATCCTAAATGGTGAAAGAGTTTTGAACTTGATCATCAGAAATATTAAAATTATTATAGCTGGAACCGAGATTTGTATGAAGTTATGATTTAGAACGATTAATAAAAAAAAATTTACTACCGAACCAATCTTATTTATTATTGGTAAACATTTAATTTGTAAACACAAGAAAACTTTTCCCACCAGATATTACTACTTTAGTTAATTATGATTACTTCCACATATACAACCATCTTCAAGCTAGTAGAGTGGTAATGAGAGTGAAACTGAAACAAAGACATGTAAAATAAAAAAAATCAGATGCAGATAGAATTATTTAATGAGGGAAAAACCAGCTTGAAGACTGCCGACAGAAGTGAAAACTTAAAACTGTGAAATAACTGTGTTTTTATTGACCAAATACAACAAAATCTTTACCTAATTTGACACACTTCCATACTGTTATTAACTGAGAAAAACATCAAACTCAATAAAAAACAAAACCAAAATATGAATCAAGAGAACGAGATTAAAATTATTTATAATATATTATCATTAATTTCAACAACAGTTATTCGTACTATCAATTGCGTTTTTTTATTAAAAAATATAAAGAAAAACACACAAATAAAATTTAACAAAAACAATTTTTTGTAATATTTATTTTACTTAAAAATACAACAAAATCTACACTTACACACTATATCCACACTTAAACCGAAAAAAAAATCAAATGCAATAAAAAAGAAAAAGAAAACAAATTTTAAATCAAAAAATGATAACAAGAAATAAGAAAATAATCAATCATTACAATTTATCTCACTCTCTTTTAATATTTATTTAAATTAAATATTTATTTAGCGTGACGATGACTCGAATATATAAATTTGCCCTCATACAAGTTCGCCCAACGCGCCTAAAGAGGTTTTCACTTCAAAAACGGTACAACAATCACCAAAAGAAAATAGACAAAAATGAAAAAAAAACAACAGCAACGAAAAGTGTAAAAAACAGAAAAGTCACAAAACATTTCTTTTAAAAACTGAAGAAAATATTGTGATGCCGTAAAAAATCCATTTATAGAATAAAGTAGATAGAACCATTTCGAGAAATAAAATTAACTCCTGGTCCGTCAGAACCTACTGGTTTTATTTTACAAAAGTTCTTTAAATCTTCAATTTAATATTAATTATATAATGGGCATAGCAGTATGGCAGCCAGATGGGCTAATTCTCACCCTTGTGTTATAATATAATGGTATAAAAATATGAAGATTTAATTTATTTAACAATATAATTTATTTAATTTTTAAACCCTTTACACAATATTTTTTACACAATAATAACTGTAGCACCATTCGTTGTACTACCTTTCAGTTTAATATCTTATTCCTGACTGCCGTCTGCTTGGTTATTTATATTGTTAGTTATACCTATGTAATACCAATACAACAATAAATCTACAGGGTGGTACTATACAACAATAAATCTACAGGGTGGTACTACACCTTCCCTTTATAGAATAAAAAAATATAATAATAATAATTTTTTTTTTAAATTCCTATTAAACTTATTATTATTATGTTTTTTTTTTAAATTCATATTAAAGTTATTATTATTATTATTTCTTGAAAATTCCTATTAAAATTTTTAAATGAGTAGACGGATTTGTCTACATTTGAGAATGACACAGGCCTTATTGCCATATCCTAATTGACAAATCCGTACAGTCATTTGTTATTAATATATTTTAATTTATCCATTCATTTTACTTTATACATTACTATAGGATAATTAACTAAAATTTTTTTTTAAGTATTTACATTAATTATACATTATATTTCAATTTTATTATTTCTTTTGTTTTATTTATTTAATTTTTAAGTATTTAAATTAATTATGCATTATATTTCAGTTTTTATTATTTCTTTTGTTTTATTTTTTTTCTATGCTAATACTTAATTACATGAATATTTTATTAAAAATAAATTTTTCTTTGTATAAAGATAGAAATAACTTATTAGTTTTTGTACCTAGTAATTCTATTTTTATGGACAATTTTTTCATTTTTCTCGTTATCAATTATTTTTACATTGGTTTTTTGAATTTCTATTATTCTGAATGGTCCAATGTACATTGGGTCTAGTTTATTTCTATTTTCTTTTTTTATTAGGACTAAATCATTAATTTCATAATTTTCTGTTTTTATTTTTCTATCGTAGTACTCTTTGTTTTTTACTTTAGATAGATTTAGGAATTGTTGGGCTAATTTGTGTGAAGTTTGTAACTGAAATTTAATTTCCTTGGCATAGCTATCAAAATTGTAAATAGGATCTATTTTATTATCTAATAAGAAATCTGGGATGTTAGGTTTTTTCGCAAAAACAAGTTCGAAAGGTGAGAACTTTAGTTGGAAAGTTGTGCTTGGTGTGATATTGTAACAATAGGAAAAATATTTAAGATATTCATCCCAATTATCCTGGTTTTCATTAATATAAGATCTAAGATATTCGTTTAAAATTCTATGGTTTCGTTCTATAGATCCTAAAGTTTCATGGTGATAAGCTGTTGACGCCATTTGCTTAATGTTTAGTAATTTAAATAACTCAAAATTGATCTGATTTATATATTCTGTCCCGCGATCTGATAAAATTTGTCTCATAGGGCCATATACCAGAATTCCATAGTCAACTATTGCCTTAGCAACTGTATTAGCTTCTTTATTTGGTATTGGGACAATAATAAGAAATTTTGTTAGATTACAGATCATGGTTACACCGTAAAGGTTTCCATTGATGGTTTTTTTTAAAGGGACCAATTGTATCTATTACTATAACGTCAAAAAATTTCTGGGGTGTATTTGTTATTTCTAATGGCTCAACATTTCTTACTTTAGCCTTATTTTTCTGGCATTTATCACAATTTCGTACATACCTGGCTACGTCTTTATTCATCTTTTTCCAATAAAAGTTTGCTCTTAGTTTTGCATACAATCTTTTTTGACCTGAATGCTCTCCAAAAATGGGATCATTGTGATTTTGATTTAGTAAATCTAGTTTTTCTTCCTCAGAAGAAATATATATAGGTTTCTTAACTATTGCTATTTGTAGTTTTTGTAAAATCTTGTTACTAATTATTTTGAAATTATGAATACTGAACAATTTGAATATATTGTCGTCTGTATATATTTGTATTATTTGTAATTTAAAATTGTCCGCTATTTTTTCAAGCTCCTTTAGAAACAATACTAATATTGATTCATTATAAACAATTTTATTCCTAGATGCTAACTCTTGTGTCAGTACATCATTAATATCTGATGCATCAATTTTGAATATCAATTTTCGTTTGCTATATACTTTTAGATTATTTTCGTTTGTATTAAATACTAGTATAGGTTTTCTTTTTTTTTTTTTTATTAATTAGCTGGACATGTTTAGCACACTAAATATGAAATATACATTATTTAGACTCTTTGAATATCCGAAGATACCATGTCAACTATAAGGTAATTTAATGTCATTGTTACTTTCATATGCTTTTAGCTTAATATCGCATGATTTGCTCTGTGTCGTTGTATTTGTTTTATTGTCATGATTGTTTAATTTTTTAGTCATTGATCTGGTAATTACGTTTATTTGTGCATTTTCATCGTGCATTTCTTTTAAGTTCTCAATTGTAATCCTGGATAGCGCATCCGCTACGACATTTGATTTTCCTTTTATGTATTCCACCGTAAAGTTGTATTCCTCCAAATCCAATCTCATTCTAGTTAGTTTAGATGATGGATCTTTTAAAGAGAACAGATAAATTAAAGGTTTATGGTCACTTTTTATTTTAAAGTGTGTGCCGAAGATATATGGTCGGTAATGTTGAATTGCAAAATGAATTGCTGCTAATTCCTTCTCTATTGTTGATTTATTTATTTCGCCCTTTGTAAAACTTTTTGAGGCATAAGAGATAGGTAAGTCTTTTCCGTTATATTCTTGACTTAAGGTTGCACCAGCAGCGTATTTTGAGGCGTCCACTGTTATAATAAATGGCATTGAAAAGTCTGGATACTGCAATAAAGGTGGATTCATTAATATATTTTTTAATTGTTCGAAAGAGTTTTGGCATTCTTGTGTCCAATTAAATACACTTTTCAATCTTGTTAACTGATTAAGTGGCTTTGCTATAGCGGCAAAATTTGGTATGAATTTTCGGTAATAATTCATAAAGGCTACAAATCTTTTTGTCGAGTCTTTATCGTTAGGTTTAGGATAATTTTTAATACATTCTAATTTTGAATCATCCGGAAAAATGCCTTTATCTGTACATTTATGACCAAGGTAAGTCACTTCTGATTTGAAAAATTCACATTTTTCGGGATTTAGCTTTAAATTATGTTTACTACATGCTTCAAAAACTGCTTTTAAATTTTTTAAGTGATGTTCTTTTGAACATCCAATAACTATTATATCATCTATATATAAAAAACATTGTAAAGGTGATAATCCGGAAAAAGCCAAATTCATCATTCTTGAGAATGAATTAGGTGATATATTTAAACCAAAGGGTAGAACTTTCCATCTGAATGAGCCCTTTTCAGTACTGAATGATGTAACATCTCTGGATTTCTCATGTAGAGGTACTTGATGAAATCCTGAATATAAATCGAGGATTGAAAAAAATTTAGCTCTGCCTAAATTATCTAATATATCTTCTATACGGGGCAGCGGATATTTATCTGCTATTAGCTTTTTGTTCACCATACGATAATCTACACATAATCGCCATTTTTTATCGGAGCCTTTTTTTGGAACAAGTATGATTGGGCTATTATAGTTTGATTGGCTTGGTTCGATTAAATCATTGTCTATCAAGATATCTACCTGTCTATTTATTTCGTCCTTTTGGGAGTAAGGCAGTCTGTAATTTTTTATATATACGGGTTGTGAATCGTTAATTCTTAGTTTTTGTTCATAGAAATTATTCACACTCATCTTGTCTTCCTCCATATGGAAAATTTGTGAATATTGGTTACATAAGCTCAATAACTTTGTTTGGTATTGTGATTTGATATTTTTTGAAAGCTTTTTTAAAAGAAGTTCAGTTCTATATGAATCGTTTTTGTTTTTTTCAGGATTGTATATTAAATAGTTTGATAACGGTTCGGTTTTTAGTTTGATGTTTTTTGGAATCCGTTTTATATTGTTCGTTGTATTTAAAACACAGATTAAAGGGGTTTTTGATGCTACTATACTCCTTGGTATAAAAACTCCTGTTGCTATAAAATTTATATCAATTGATGATAATTTTATCAGAGATATATCTGCTTGTGTATCTACGAGAAACGTAGATCCTGCTGGATTACGTCTTGACTTCAAAATGATGTAATCAGAAAAAGTTGAATTTATATTGTATATATTTTTATTTGGTTTAACATTTATTTTTGGAAAGTTTTTCAAATGTGAGGAATTCAGATTGGACAAAGAATTTATTCTTGGTCTTGAATTGCGGTTTGATTCTGATTCACCCCCAGTCGTCGCTGAGGGTCGTCTAAGTTTTCCGTAAATCGTACATTTGAGTTACGAGGTACATAATAACTACGACGACCATAGTTATTATTATGATACGTATTGTTGCTAGGGTTGTTATGATAGCGTTTATTATTATAAAAATTACTTTCTTGTCGATTATTGTTGCTAACATTCCTTCTATAATTCTCGAAATTATTTCTATAATTATTATTTCTATTATTATTGAATCCGGTCATATGATTATTTCTTCTATAATTTGAGTTATGATTTGCATAATTTCTGTTGTAAAATTTTGATGTTTTAAAAGTAAAGACTTGCTTTTCTTGTGATTGCGCATCTATTTCAACGATAAATTTTGCCACTACTTCCTTATGGTCTTCAAACTTTGAAGATGATAGAATGGCCTTTGTTAGATCTGTTCGAGCGTTAGCTCTGCAAATTTCGATTGTTTTTCCAGTTGTCATCTCATTTGCTTTAACGGGTGGTATTCCTTCCATTATTAGTGATCGCTTAAAACATTCAGCTAATTCGTTAGCTTTTTCAGCGAAGGTTTGTAAAGAATATTTATCAGTCCGTAACGCTTTTATTTTTCCTTCAATTATTTTTGAATTTTCAGGTTTTATTTAATTTTTAGGTCCTTTATAATCGATGGAACCGTAGTAGGTTGAGTCGTAATTGCTTCACGTGCTGTACCCTCTAATTTAGATAGTGTAAATGATATAAGGAGTTGGTCGAGGTCCTTAGTGGTCAGTTCATTCAATAAATTTATTGAGTCTGTAAAGGATTGTAGTGCTAGTGGATCACCGCTATAGTTTTTATGGATCTGGGAGCCAGCTAGGCGTAAAAAATCTACTTTAGAAAAAACCATTGATCGTAATTCCATATGATTTCATTAGTTTGTATACTAAAAAATTATCTATTGTGATTCACCTTTGAAAAAGCTATAGTCCCTAATTACATAATCTAGTATGTTTAATTTTTCGACTGTATATTATTAATTTAACTGTAAGTGTTTCAGTTACATTATTTCATATTATTAAAAAAGAAACACAAAAACCATAAACAAATCTATCTTTTATATGTAATAAAAACTGGTTCATCCAGTTAAAAAAATTCTAAATTTGTTAAATTCAAAATGACGTAAAAATATGAAATGAAATGTTTTATTCTTCTCCTTGTACCACTGTACATCGGTTAAATTTAAATCGCGTATTTTAGTTTTAGTTACACAAAAATAAATTAAATTTCAGTTTTTTTTTCATCTTTTCTACATCTCCTACTTTCTAACAACTTCATTTCCCATGTTTCCAACTGCACAAGAATTAAGCTATTTTAATATAAGAACCCAATGGTAAAAATATTTGACAACAAAACCCTGGTAAAAATATTTGACAACTGAAACCATATTAAACCTAGAAAAATTTGGTTAATAATATTTATATTTAAAAATCTATATAAAAAAAATTTGTTTCTTTTTTCTTAAAATAATTTTTTGTTTTTACTAATGTAAACTTGTTTATTCATTTACGAACCAGTGTTGTCCCGTTTTTTTTTTTGAATGGCTGCTTCGATTTTATTTCATCTACTTTCCAAATACGCCATTGTAATAGTATATAACTGCTATAACTGCTAACCCCATATAACTGCCATCCAATTTATATACTGTATATACTGTATATACTATAATCAACTTAAATAGTATAGTTTCGTACTGATTTTTACATATAGATTGTTTTAAATTTATGGATTCAACTTTAATTTTTGCAATTTTAACTTGTTTTTAATTGCCACAATTTTTCAAGTTAACAGTGTTAATACTGGATCTTTTTGTTTTATTTAGCATAACGTTTTATTATTATGTTTTTTTTTATTGATTCACTAACACTGTGGAACATTCCACAATGATCCGTGCAATTTTAATAATTTTTGAATAAACACGTTTATTATTTTTCAAAGATATTAGTGTATATATATATTCTAATACATAATTTTTGTTTGTTTTATGTAACACAACGTTTACGTTTATTATATTTTTTATTGAATCACACATGTAGGACATTCCAAAATGATCCGTACAATTTCAATGATTTTTACCACGTTTATTATTTTTTTTAAAATTAATAATGTATAAGTTCACTGATATCACGGTCGCCATATAATGGTATAAAAATATGAAGATTTAATTTATTTAACAATATAATTTATTTAATTTTTAAACCCTTTACACAATATTTTTTACACAATAATAACTGTAGCACCATTCGTTGTACTACCTTTCAGTTTAATATCTTATTCCTGACTGCCGTCTGCTTGGTTATTTATATTGTTAGTTATACCTATGTAATACCAATACAACAATAAATCTACAGGGTGGTACTATACAACAATAAATCTACAGGGTGGTACTACAAAAAGTACCAAAAATAATAATTTTTTAAGATGAAAAACTTTTCTTCTTAAACTAACTTCACAATTAAGATTTATATTTGAATAGTTTTCTTCCCCAAATCTTCCTTTCTACGCCAGTATAACATCATCACCCATCTACGATCTACTATTTAACACCTAACATTCTACATCTAACATCTAACATCTAACATCTAACATCTAACATCTAACATCTAACATCTTACATCTAACATCTAACATCTAACATCTAACATCTAACATCTAACATCTAACATCTAACATCTAACATCTAACATCTAACATCTAACATCTAACATCTAACATCTAACATCTAACATCTAACATCTAACATCTAACATCTAACATCTAACATCTAACATCTAACATCTAACATCTAACATCTAACATCTAACATCTAACATCTAACATCTAACATCTAACATCTAACATCTAACATCTAACATCTAACATCTAACATCTAACATCTAACATCTAACATCTAACATCTAACATCTAACATCTAACATCTAACATCTAACATCTAACATCTAACATCTAACATCTAACATCTAACATCTAACATCTAACATCTAACATCTAACATCTAACATCTAACATCTAACATCTAACATCTAACATCTAACATCTAACATCTAACATCTAACATCTAACATCTAACATTTAACATTTGACATCTAACATCTAACATCTAACATCTAACTTTTAACATCTAATAACTAACAACTAACATCTAACATCAAACATCGAATATTGTTTACAAAATCAAATAAGAATTTCTTGTGTTCTTGGCTGTAACTTGTAAGGGATGAAATAATTTTTTCGAAGACCTTTCTACGACATCTGTAACTCAATTTGTTTCCAATTTCACATTACAGCTACAATCCATATCGATAAATGAAAACAAAAAAAAAACAATTTGAATGTCATTTCAAGGTTGTCAGTGGAAAGAATAAAATAATATACAAAAACAACAAAACCTTCTACACAATAACATTTGGCAAATCACCAGATTCAACCAATGGACTCACGATTTCAAATCTTTTAAATTAATTTTCCAACATTTTCTTAAAAACAAACAACCAGTCACGAAATTAATTAAAAAAAAAAATTGTTAAAATATTTCAAAAAAAAAACGTGACATAATTATTCATCCAACCGAACAAAGAAAGTATCTCAAAATTATTTAAAAACTATTTTGAATCAATGCAACTCTACAAACAATACAAGAAAAATACATTAAGAAACCAAAAGCAGACGAGCTTTCTTTTTGAACTTTTTACAAAAAAAAAAAAAAAAATAAATAAGAAGAAATATAAAATAAAACAACAAACATTAACACTTCGGAATACAACTTTTTTCAGTTTTCCATTGTGTGGAAATTTGTATCTATGAAAAATAAAATAAATAAATTCATAAAATTGAATCACGTTTTTGATGAAATTTTTTGCAGTTTTATTGCTTACTGCAGTATTAGCAGCTACCCATAAAAATATGCTTTTATTGTTCGATAATTTTTAAAATGGTTTAAAACATTTTATATATTTTTCCATAAGTTCGGAAAATCATAACAAAAATAAATAAAATCAAAAATTTTATGACCAAAGCTAAGATATGTTCAATTGTCTGTCTATTTGATATAAGTGTCAGTTGATGATGTTGATGAAAGTGATGCAAATATAACAGTTGTCCTTCTCTTTCACAACAAAGATAAATTCTCTTTGAAAAATTCATTCAAATCCCACTCTAACAATTCATTTTAACCAGATGGAGTAAACCTTTTTACGTTATATAAACACAGAAAATTTCCCCTCTTTGTTTTTGAGTGTTTTTTTTTTGTGAAAAAAAATTAGTTTTACACCTTTTGAAATTAAAATAAAAATAAAACGTTTATTTCGCATAAGCGATTTTTGTTTTAATTCAAAATTAAATTAATACGAACAAACGTACCATACCACGAAGAAGTATAAACCCTCATTATGTTCTGTCATTTACATAGTTTTCTCATTGTTTTCCATTGTAGGAAAATTATTGTAGGATAGACAGGAAGGATGGAAAAATAAGAAAAGTATTTGCAAAGAAAAGTAAATATGAAAATAGCGGTACAACAGAGAAAGATGGAATGTAAATTTCTGTTACTTATATGAATGAAAGGGAACGAGGAAATATGAAGAAAGGAAAATTCCATTTCTCACAATTTAATTTAGTACGTGACTGGTTATGTTTTATTTATCTATTTTCTATGAGTTTAAGTTTTTATAAGAACGAGTAAAATTTACGTGACAATCACCTTGGCTCGTATGTAGGCAATTTTTTTTGTCATAATATTTGTCTGTTGGATAATTCTGTTCAACTTGGAAGAATTGGATGAGTTAATTTTGTGGATGGTAAATGGAAATATGATAATTTAGTTAATACCGAACACGAGTGTTAGTAACTTTATTTATAAAAATAAAGCTAGATCAGCCACAACAAAAACATGTCATCTTCAGAGATAATTGATAAGCATTCTCGTTAAAGCACTCACTTTAAACCAGCTGCCTTTAGAAACTTCAGGATATTGAAAGGTTTCGAGGTATGCAGGTCATTCCTGTCAATACAGTACGACCATAAATTTCATTTTTCATGATTTTTAAATATCCATCCACATTGTTCACCCAGACTTGCTAGTCTGCCGGCATCTTCATTATCTGCGATATCCACATAACCAGAAATCCAGTACATATATCCAGTGCACTGTGAGTTTGGTTTCTTCTCAGGTTTGAGCTTTCGATCGATAGGATGAATTCGGCTTGGAAGACTGGAATATATGCCCCAATAGGTCATTGTATTAGTGTATTTGGTTCTTGGTTCAAACTCGCCCATAACAGCATCTACCGTGGTTCTAGAACCATCCGGGTACTAGATTGCGCGTAGTCAATTCACTCCTCCACTCTACCTTATTGCACAATTTCCATGCGTATTTCCTTTCAGAGTTTAACTGCTCATCCCTCATGTTCGTCCTTTGGTAGCCCAAACCAGAGATTTTTCCGCTCAGTCTCTTTCGAAGTTTGGAATCGATCACCGTACCCTTACGTTTACCTTCAAAACTAAATCTCTTATACTTAAACGGTATACTTTGAATCTTCAAATGGAGCGAACCAATCCTAGTAGCATGTCAATAGACGTGGTAGGACATGTCCTCATTGGATCCGTTATGCAGACACTCGCGGTCTTCTGCTCTATATGTGATGGTTGTTCTCACTAATATGATATACAACCACTTTTTAGAATATATAAGTTACTCTTCTAAGTTCTAGCCATAATATTTTTACCAATCATGTGAGTTTTTGTGGTTTTTTCAATCACCATTCTGACAGCCGATTCTGACACTAGCAGTGGGCTGTAATCTTTTTGTTCGATGTAAAGAACAACCTATGATTTTTTCAAAACCGCTTCAAGCAATGGTGAAGTAAACATATCAAAACTATTATGCCTAACAAGACACTGACTGAGTATGATGATGATGAGTTATGTAAAATTAATACGTCATTGTTGTTATCTATTAGCAAGGCAGTGGATGCATATTAAATAATACGTCTAGCACGGCACTGGATGTACATGGTGTAAAACGCCTACCACGGCACTGAATGCATTTAATGTAATACGCCTAGCACCCACTGAATCTATATCATTTAATACGCATAACAAGGCACTGGATGTATATGATATAATACGCCTAGCATGGCACTGGATTTATATGATGTAATACCTCAAACACGGCACGGAGTGTATACACTTTAATACGCCTAACAAGGCACTGAATACAGGCACATTAGGGTGGCCCTTAAAACACGATTATTTTTATTTTTTTACTGTACCCCCTAAATCGGTTCTAATTTTCCTTAAAAATAAGTTGAGCAAAATTTGAGACCATTCCGTAAATGTTAAGCCATGCCACCAGGCCTTCAAAGTTGAGTTAGAGACATTTAAAAAAAAAGCGAGAAGTCCCACTACAACTTTTCTGTTGGTGTATCCACAACTGTTGAAGTATTGGGGATTGATAGTACTTTATTAGAAAATGATTTCGTAATTTTTTTTAGATTTTTTGGCTAACCCCTTTGCCGTCGGTGATGGTCACAAATTTGAAATTTGTTCTTGAATAACAAACGTCTCCATTTTGTAGGCAGTTTAATGCGTATACATTTTTAAAAAAAAAATCTTAGTTCGTTAGCATTTTTTTCGTAGAATACGATAAAAATATAAAAAAATTTTTGAGGGTAGTTTTCTCCCTTATTTGGAGGTGTTAATGTTTAAAATCATTTTTTCGGAATGTATGACACGTTTCTTTTTTAATTTTTTTAAATTTAGTTTAAAACATGTACTTTCAAATAATTGTTATCGCGTGATGGAAGTTGTATTAATGTGAGCGCTAGAGGGCGCTGAAACTTAAAACCACTCCAAAACCCTACAAAATGGAGACGTTTGTCGTTCAAGACAAAATTTAAAATTCGTGACCGTCACCGACGGCAAAGGGGATGGCCAAAAATCTAAAAAAATTACGAAATCATTTTCTAATGGAGTACTATCAGTCCCCAATACTTCCACAGTTGTGGATACATCAACAGAAAAGTTGTAGTGAGATTTTTCGCTTTTTCTTAAAAATCACTCTAACTCAACTTTAGAGGTCCGGGGGCACGGGTTAACATTTACGGAATGGTCTCGAATTTAGCACAACTCATTTTTAGGAACATTAGAACCGATTTAGGGGTACAGTAAAAAATAAAAATAATCGTATTTTAAGGGCCACAATAATGCACATGTTGACCTGAATTAGTAAATTATATTTCTGTGTGTTTAGGGGACCGGGGTAAAGAGGGTAGAAAAAATTATTTTCTGACTCAAGCGAGTGGGGGTGTCATTTGAAAGAGCACCTAATTTAGAATTCGTTGCAATGTTGCAATTTTTTTTTAGAATTTTGCGGTGTCCAGATTTTGAGTTATATTCAAAAAAGTGCAAATTTCAGACCGTTCCTCCCCATACGTTTCGACACTGATTGACAGAAAAATTTGAAAAAATTCGCACAATTAGGAAATTTAGTAAATTTTGAATGAAAACTATAGCGAAGTCTCAAATAATTATATTTTTGTGTGCTTAGGGGACCGGTGTAGAGAGGGTTAAAAAAAACTTTTTTTGACTTAAGCGAGTGGGGTGTCATTTGAAAGAGCCCCATAGTTAAAATTCGTTGCAATTTTTTTAAGAATTTTGCGGTGCCCAGTTTTTGAGTATGATTTGATATTCAAAAAAGTGTAAAATTCAGACCGTGTTTAGGGGATGGGAGTGAAGAGAGTAAAAAAAAATGTTGACCCAAATGAGTGGGGTGTCATATGAAGGAGCACTTATTTTAAGAAATATTACAATTCTTTTTAGAATTTTGCAATGCATAGTTTTTGTGTTATTGGAAAAAAAATATTTTAATATGTAGCCTCTCCACCCCTTAAATTTCAACACTCGATTGACCGAAAAAATATTCAAATTTAATTCATTTACAAGCTGGTATAATTGAATCTTTCTTAAGTTACCAAAAACTAGGATTAAACTAGGAATTAACTAGGATTAGCTTTCTCCTAAACGGCAAGTGGTACAAAATCTAAAAGTTCATATTTTATCGGTACAAACTATAATGGTTCTAATTTAGAAGTGACGATCGGGTCTGCTCATGCAAAAGCCTACTTTGCTGGTGAGGGTAAAATTAATTAGGGGTAGTTTTCTCATAAACGGCAAGGGGTACAAAATCTGAAACTTCATATTTTATCGGTACAATTTATAATGGTTCTAATTTAGAAGTGACGATCGGGTCTGCTCATGCAAAAGCCTACTTTGCTGGTCACGCTAAAATTAATTAGGGGTAGTTTTCTCCTAAGCGGCAAGGGGTGTAAAATCTTAAAGTTCATATTTTATCGGCACAAACTACAATGATTCTTATTTAGAAGTGACGATCGAGTCTGCTCATGCAAAAGCCTACTTTGCTTGAGGGGTAAAATTAATTAGGGGTAGTTTTCTCCTAAACGGCAAGGGGTACAAAATTTGAAACTTCATATTTTATCGGTACAAACTATAATGGTTCTAATTTAGAAGTGACCATCGGGTCTGCTCATGCAAAAGCCTACTTTGCTTGTGAGGGCTAAAATTAATTAGGGGTAGTTTTCTCCTAAGCGGCAAGGGGTGTAAAATCTGAAACTTCATATTTTATCGGCACAAACTGCAATGATTCTAATATAGAAGTGACGATCGGGTCCACTCATGCAAAAGCCTACATTGCTTGTGAGGGTAAAATTAATTAGGGGTAGGTTTCTCATAAACTGGAAGGGGCGCAAAATCTGAAACTTCATATTTTATCGGTACAAACTATAATGGTTCTAATTTAGAAGTGACGATCGGGTCTGCTCATGCAAAAGCCTACTTTGCTTGTGAGGGTAAAATTAATTAGGGGTAGTTTTCTCCTAAGCGGCAAGGGGTACAAAAGAGATCTTGTTATTATCTCGTTTTTATTTTTTCTTATTCAACTGGATTTCATGTGATTAGAACTCTGAATAATTATTAGGCGTAAAAGTGACCAATGTATATAAAAAAGAAACAAAGATAGAAAAATTTCGTTTATAAAACATTGATCGGTGACTGCATAATTTTTATAAAAAAAAATATTGCGACGCTGATGCATAGGCTGACTTCACCACAGCTCTGGAAACATAGTGCTCTGGATATATAATGAGCTAATATCCATAAAATACTTTAATTAAAAGCTAACCAATATTATGGACTTCGTAGTTCTAATAATAAAAATATTAAAGCAGGCAGTAGTATTCCAACAAACATAAATTCTGTTGTACGAAAAAAAGTAAAAAAAATTTTATCGGAAGTGACAAAGCGGAAGTTAGGATGCAGAACTGTTGTAAACTTTACTAAATGGGTATGTACCAAATTTCATCCAACTCGATTATTAGGTACAGAAGTTATTGAGCTTCCAAAATAACAGGTGCTTGGAGGACCCCCCCCACTTTGTTCACTATCGCTAAAAAACTAATCAGTTCCTTGCCATACATATTTGCATCTTTTTGCAAAGTGTAATCAAAATTACTTAACGAACGAATGTTGTATGTTTCCAACAAACATTGAAACAATAAACAGGTGTTCGGGAGGACCCCACCACTTATCCCAATATTGTCCAAAAACTAGTCAATTCTTTGTCAATAAAGTCTTTATCTTTTTCCAAAGTGCCATTAAAATTGATTAATGAATGAAATCTGTATGCTCCCAGCAAACTTTAAAAACCAAGTGTAAAAAGTCAGCAGTTGTATGGTAGATCCCCCGCCACTTTGATCAATGTGTCCCAAAAGATGATAATTATCTTCTTATACTAATTGAAATTTTTCCATAAGTTTTATCATAATCACTTCATTATTGTAGGCTGTAGTGTGCATAAAGATACTGAAAAAACTGCCAACAAGTAAAAAAAATTTTTTTTTTCCGGAAGCAAAACACCGGAAGTTGGGATGCAGAATTTTTGTAAATCATACTAAATGCTTATGTACAAAGTTTCATCCAATTCGATTATCAGGTACAGATGTTATTGAGCTTTCAAAAAAACAGGTGCTCCAGGGACCCCCCACCACTTTGTTCACTATCGCTCAAAAACTAATCAGTTCTTTGCCATACATGTTTGCATCTTTTTCCAAAGTGTCATCAAAATTCGTTTACGAACGAATGCTGTGTGCTCCCAACAAACATTGAAAAAAGTGTGACACATTAAACAGGTGTTCGGGAGGACCCCCACCACTTATTCCAATATTATCCAAAAACTAATCAGTTCTTTGTTACTTAAGTCTCCATCATTTGCCAAAGTGTCATTAAAATTGAATAATGAACGAAGCCTGTATGCTCCCAACAAACTTAAAAAACAAAGTGTGAAAAGTCAGCATTTGTATGGTAGACCCCCCACCACTTTGATCAATGTGTCCTAAAACATAATAATTATCTTTTCACACTAATTGGAACCCTATTCCATAAGTTTCATCATAATCACTTCATTATTGTAGGCTGTAGTGTGCATAAAGACACTGAAAAAACTTCAAAAAAGTACAAAAAATTTTTTTTTACCGGAAGTGAAAAACCGGAAGTTGGGATGCAGAACTATTTTAAACCGTACTACATACTTATGTACCAAGTTTCATCCAATTCGCTTATCACGTACAGAAGTTATTGAGCTTTCAAAAAAACAGGTGCTCCAGGGACCCCCCACCACTTTGTTCACTATCGCTCAAAAACTAATCAGTTCTTTGCCATACATGTTTGCATCTTTTTCCAAAGTGTCATCAAAATTCGATAACGAACGAATGCTGTGTGCTCCCAACAAACATTGAAAAAAGTGTGACACATTAAACAGGTGTTCGGGAGGACCCCCACCACTTATTCCAATATTATCCAAAAACTAATCAGTTCTTTGTTACTTAAGTCTCCATCATTTGCCAAAGTTTCATTAAAATTGAATAATGAATGAAGTCTGTATGCTCCCAACAAACTTAAAAAACAAAGTGTGAAAAGTCAGCATTTGTATGGTAGACCCCCCACCACTTTGATCAATGTGTCCCAAAACATGATAATTATCTTTTCACACTAATTGGAACCCTATTCCATAAGTTTCATCATAATCACTTCATTATTGTAGGCTGTAGTGTGCATAAAGACACTGAAAAAACTTCAAAAAAGTACACAAAAATTTTTTTTACCGGAAGTGAAAAACCGGAAGTTGGGATGCAGAACTATTTTAAACCGTACTACATACTTATGTACCAAGTTTCATCCAATTCGCTTATCAGGTACAGAAGTTATAGAGCTTTCAAAAAAACAGGTGCTCCAGGGACCCCCCACCACTTTGTTCACTATCGCTCAAAAACTAATCAGTTCTTTGTCATACATGTTTGCATCTTTTTCCAAAGTGTCATCAAAATTCATTCACGAATGAATGTTTTATGCTCCCAACAAACATAAAAACTTTGTGGAAAAAACCACCTGTTGTATGGTGGACCCCCCAACCCTTTATCCAATGTGCCCCAAAAGCTGATAAAATCTTTTTCATGTTATTTAAAAGCTTTTCGCAACGTTTCATGAAAATCGATCGGTAATTGTAGGCTACAGTAGGGATAAACACCTGGAAAAAAAACTTTTTAACCGGAAGTGACAAACCGGAAGTTGGTATGCAGAAATATCGGAAACAGTATTAAAACCTTATATACTAAGTTTCAATAAGATCATAGCTCGAGATCAGAAGTTATTCAAGATTTAAACTTAGAGGTGTTCGGGAGACCCCCCGCCATTTTGTCCAAATTTAAAATGAATCCAGATCTTCTATTTTCAAGTGAACCTGTATCATTTGCCAAAGTTTCATCAAGATCCTATGCAGAAAACTCACCCACCCACCCACCCACCCACCCACCCACCCACCCACCCACCCACACACAGACGTACACCAAAATTTTTATTGGCTATTTGGATAGAGGATGGTCCAAAACAAAAGAAAAAACAAAATTTGGGGTATGTAAGATTTTTTTTTTTCACGATAGATTGCATTACTTCACACAATTTAAAATTGTGGTGAAGTAAATATCAGATTGTTACTAGTAGGGTATTGTGCCACAAGTGTTTTTGATGTTTATACATTGTTTGACTAATAAAATGTTCGAATTAAGTTTGTAAGGTTAATTTATTTAAATTAATTAAGTTCTTGGCCTCGTTATTTTAACGCGAAATATATATTTGTATACGAAGTAATATTTAAGGAATTTAAACTTTACAGAACGCAACAGTAAACCCTTTTAATGAGATCACAGTTTTTTATGGGATATAAATATGGGAATAAAATGAATAACATAGCAGGATCGTCCATCAAAACCTCAGAACGCCGTTTGTTGTTGGACATAGGTCTTAAAAAGAATCACAAAGGATAATGCCCTTTATTAAAACCGAAATAAAAATTGGGCACAGTCATTGACACCTTTTTCAAATTCTTCCTTGCGATAAATTTGTTTTAGTAATTTATTGGTTACAAAATGATAACTTAAAATCATAAAATATGACCTGTTGTATTTTTTATGAAATTTTTTAATTCGATTTTGTTTTTGAATCATTTCAATTCAATTCTGAGATAACTTTGTATGGCATTTTTGTGGGGATAACCCAGCCTGATGATGTCTCAAAGCCGGGCTTAGGGTATTTATTTTTATATTTGTTGTTTGGTATACATCCATCCTTTTGTTATAGATATCTTTTAACTTAGTGACTGGAAATGAAGTGGGTTAATGGTGGGTTTCAATTTAGCTACCAACGTATCGAACCGTGAAAATATTAATAAGTTATGTAGCCAACTCGACATGCAGATGCTATGAATACTATAACAAATTGTTAATTTAGTCGGATAATTTTCATGGTATTGAATCGATAGCATAACATATATAATACAGATAACTGTGTGTTCTAATCGCGTTGCCTTTTGATTTTTCACACAACAGATAGATTGTTTTCGACTGAGGAGTTCTCCAGGCTTGTTTAATTGTTATACCATAAAGTTGTTTCGCATTATTGGATAACTTGAGTTTTATGAGTACTCCTTATAAAAATTGGATTTAATAATTTGAACCATGAAAGGTTTTCCTGATCTATTATACTGATTTTAAAGTATGATGTAATATTTGGAACATACCATGAACATTGAGGCTGCAGTTATATCACAAATAAATCAGCTTAAACTGAGGCCTTGGAACTAAACTTCGGTGTTTGTTTAGAGTTTAATAAAATTCATGTAAATATATCGAAATTTTTCATGAACCAACAGTATTTAAAAAACGAGATAGCAAAAAAAAAAAATCATGCCTGTCCGGTAAGAGAAAATATAAAAAATAAAAAAGACGATCAGTTATGTATCTAAGATAAGTTAGAGTGTTACAACAAATGAATGTTTATAGAGTGAACAGCTTCGTAATAGACACTTTTTCTTTACAACATCAGAGGCACTCAAATTGCGCAAATTCCACGTTCTGATTCAGCAGTCTAATCCTTCAAGTCCATGTCAAATTTTATTTTGGCTTCTGGGTATACTATTTTGTTGCTTGGTTCTATTTTTAGTTATAAAATGGCTGATTTGTGATTTCTCCTTCAATGCGTAACTTCAAAAAATTTCAGTTACCAACGAGATGATGGTCATCAACAAGGAAATCCATTAAATTGGTGTATTAGCTTGATGAGAAGTACTGGTTCTGCTAGTGAGCTTTTGCACTAGCAGAGCCATCTCCATCTCCTTCATATATAGTCAGTCAGCATCAAAATTTTATCAAAATGGCAAGATGTTTTATTTAAACCGAAGTGCAATTCAATAAAATTTATTGTCTGACAAACAAAATTAAATTTATTGAAACCCTTAATTATTCTAAATTAAATGTTGATATCGATTAAGTTTTACGTTTCTACATTGTAAAAAAAACATTGTCGAGTGAAAAGAAAACGTGTATCTAATTGAAAAACTGTTATTTCCAATAAATTTTCATACGACAAAAGCAACAATGTTTTTTTGTTGTTAAGAAAATTTCTAATAAGAAAATGCTATTAAGTAAAAGTAGAATAACATGTACGTAACAAAAAGTTTTAATAATGGAATTTAAATCAATTGAATGTTTCCAATTTCTTTTATCTATAACATTCATAGGGTTTAAATTTATCTTCTTTGAATTGTCATATAAAAACTTGAAGCAGGAATTTTATTTTGTTGAAAAATGGTTGTTGAAAATAATGGTTGGGAAATTAAAATTGAAAATGTTGTAAGATTGTTGAGCTACAAACCTTTCTTTTAAATTTCATTTTTATATAATAAGGAGCAGGTGTGGATTTTGTTGGTATTTATGTGGTTCTCTTTTTTAATGTGATGCATTGTGACGTATTGTAATTTTTTTTGTAGGTTCCCTAAATCGTTTGGAAAACGATCCGCCTGTTTGTCCAATTTATCATTTATTACAGGCTAGTATATGTTTCCGAAAAAATGTTTGAAATCAGACTCCGACGATCAGTAATATAAACGGATAAAATCATCTTCATGTAAAATCTATTAAATATTCAATCACGTTCTGTCAGTTAAAATTTTCCTAATATTTTATCCCCATAAAAACCAGCTGAACCAAAAAGATTGATCTCAGCTGTAACTTATTGGATTAAACTATTATAGTTTTTAACTTAAACTTAAAACAAGAATCAACAAAAAAAAATCGAAATTGAAAACTCCTAAAACTATAATCATTAGGAAAAATGCTAAGAAAACCCAGAATTTTCTTCAACTTTTTGTTCAATTTTTTTTTTTTGTGAATGAAAAATTCATGAAATTTTCCGATTCATTGTGTAATCTAACCCGTAAAGTAATTTTTGTAATTGAACTTTAATGCTTTTCAATTTTGATGTGCTTCTTTGGGGTTTAGGAACATGGGGATGATGGAAAAACTTAATTTTTTAACAATTTATTTAGCTTACAAGTTTTATTCTTTTTTTTTTTACTTCACATGCACAGTAATTTCCAAATTAGTAAATGAGTTAAGGATTTAGTTTAGGTAAAAAGTAAAGTGGAATTTTATGGTTTTTAATTTAGGTTAAAACTGAGATCTAAGAACATAAAAGTTTGTGGCAGATTGGAAATTTTTTTGAAATATTTATATTAATGGAAAGATTAAAGTTTATGTTAAGAAAATGTAAGTTAGATTGAGTTTGATTGCGGTTGAGCAGTTTTAAATTTGCTTGTTTAGAGTTTTTTTAGATTATTGACGGATCAAACATTTTTTCTTGTGTTTATGTAGATTCAGAAATTTGATTCACGAATTAAATTTTGAAGTTCACATTTGAATCGCACGAATAAAAAATGTCTATAAAGTCCAATGTAGCTTTGGAGCTTATCACATGCAATACATTTCAAACTATTTTCACAACAAGCGGTTACTTTGAATGTTTCCCTTTCTACATTGTCTACAAATGCCATAAAACATACAAATAAAAATCTAAAACCAATTTACCTCTCAAATAATATAAACTTCCCATAAATCACCAACCTGTTCAACGTGTATCAAACCAATTCAACCAATCCAAAATAAACACAACAGAAAGAAATACAACAAATTGAACAGAACATTAAAAAAGATTCATAAAAAGTAACATTCAAACTTTTTTGTTAACATAAAAAAAAAATACAATATAAAAAAAAATAAAAAAAAAAGGAAATTTCCTATACTTTTCTATTTTCATGAAAACACTAAAGAAAATAATCATCAATTCAATCAAGCAAATCGAACAATATCCTTTCATGGCAGTTTCGTTTTCGTATTTCCTTTCATCATAAATTTTTGGTTTGTGTATTCAAAATATTTCAATCAATTTTACTCATTCCATTAAACAGGAAAAAATAAAAAAAAACAAAAAAAAAAAGAAAATTTCTTTTACATCCTGTTTTATTTCCATTGTTTGATTTCCAAATAATTAAACAAAAATTTCATTTCGAGAATTTTACTACTTGCGTGTGTGTGTATAAATACAGTTAAACTATAATAAGGAAAACGCAGAAATTATGTTGTTTGCAGTTAAACGAGATTTATAATGTTGTTGTTGGAAGTATTTTGTTTTGGTAGCGAGTAGTTAAGCTGATATTATTAATTAGCGCTTTTATTGTTTTTGACAGTTAAAAATTGTGGTTGGACTTTCTGGTTATTAATTATACTTTTCTAATAGCATTCACGAATTTTAATCATTATGAGAATTAATCACCTGAAAGCATTTGTGATATAAAGAAAATATTTTTAGGTTATTCTCATCTCACTCCACCGTTACACCATCGCAAAAGTAACAAAACAAAAATATAAGGATAATACAATATTAAGACAAATTAGTAAAACAAACTTCTAACAAACAACCATAAAAAAACATTTCGAATCGATTATTACTTATAAACAGCTTTTACATAAAGGGACCCCAGCCTCCAATGTGTCTAAATGTTTTTAGTTTTGGATAGACATATAGCAAAAACAAAATTAATATTACTAACTTTTGCAAGTTTCAAAAAAATTAAAAAAAACTAAGGATTGAGGCTTAGAACTCCTTGAAGCAAGTGGCATTTATAATAATAGTCCAAGGCCTATGAGCTTGTACTATTGTACTTGCTTTAAAAATTTTTGCAAAAATTTATTAAATGCGAAATTGTAGCCTTTCGCTAGAAGCACTAGAAGAAATGTGTTTTGATAGAAAAAAGAGATGATTATGATTTTCTCCTTTTTTCTTGTTTAACTGTTTTTTGAGATCAGCTTCGAGAAATGCTGAATATTTATTGGGCGTAAAGTGATCCTGGCATATTAAAAAGAAACAAAGATAGAAAGTTCTCGCTAATAAAACATCGATCAATTGGTAGAAAATTTGAATTAAACTCAATGAAATTCTGTTAAATGTAAAAACATCATTAAATTTGACCAATCACATTAAAATGGTACTGATAGTTTCCCTAGGGCAATTATCAAGAACATTTTTTTTTCAAAAAAAGAAATTAGTAAATTTCTTTAAATTTTTAGTGAAATCATAATTGTTTTAATTATTTAATTATGTTGGTAAAAAATTTTGTTAGCCAATTTCGAACAAATCATCCTTGGGAAATCCTACTACTGAAAATTGCTTTATTTTTAAATGAATTTAATCCAATGAAATTCTCTTAACTGTAATGAAATCAATCAAATAAACCAATCATATTTTAATTATACTGATAATAGGGAGATTATTAAGAATAGGTGGGTTATCATGGGTTAACTTTTACAAATCTTTAATTTTTTTTTAACATTAATATGAATTAATAGAATTATAAATTAATAAAAGTCTTAAAATAATATTTCTTGCACCGATGCACATGTTGTATTTCAAATCGAAGTACAGTTGTTTCAACCTCGCCGTGCGTGCTGGTATGACGAATATTTATGTAAAAATAAAATATAGTTCAACTGTTCTTGGGAAGTTGCTCCTTAAGAAAATGTTCCTGATAATTTCGTGATGCTGAAAAATAGTGATTACTTCAGTGTTGTCGATTTATGGCCAGTTTTGTGTAGACCTTCCTTTCAACATCTAGTCTCAATTTGCTTTTGGAAAGAAAAAACGTTAAAAAAATTGTAAAACCGGTAATAAGCGATATGTTTTCAGTATAACAAAGTCAAAAATTTACTGGAAATATTTTAAATAAGATAAGATGTTTCCTTAAAAGTTAGCAATAACACTAGCTTCCGTTACTTACTCCACCGATTTTTAACGCATCAAAACACTTTGATATGCAATTTATGAACATAAACACTCTAACACTATAATAACACATAAATTTGTTTTAGTCTTCTTGAAAATCATATCACCAAACTTTATTTATTCGAGTCATGCTTTATAGTCACACCGTTTATGTTATAAATATTCACAAAAACACATTCTCATTCCAGACATTCTTGTATTAAATCCGCTACTACAACCAAAAATCTTTTCTTACATTCATTCAATCATAATCATCAAAACATAATGAAATCCAGAATATGAAAAATGAGTCAAAAAAATAAACAACGAACAATAAAAAAACTAAGTTGATCTAAATTTACCATCATCATCGAAATGTTGCGTACAAACATCAACAGTCAAGCATGCCACATATGGAAAGTTTTCTAGAACAATTTTTTCCCCAAGATCTTATAACAAAAAACAAACAAAAAAATAATTTGGTATGAAAAATGAAGCCACCAACCAAACCAACATTAGTGAAACGGAAACAAAAAATATTTCATTTTTATTTGTTGATACAAATTGTCTTAAAAAAATGTTCATCATTGAACCTTAAAATAATCATAAAACATGTGAAACCACTTTTCCATTTTCTATTCTTGGTTTTCTTTATTTTTTCCTCTTATCTTCGTTAACCGAAAACACAAGAGAAAAAAAGTAGACCAGAAAATAATAAAATGATTTCTGTGTGTTATCAATTTTTTGTTCTTTGTAAAAGGAAACATGTTTCACACATTTCCTTACGAAAATGAAAAAAACTCGAAAACTCGAAGACATCGTCAAAAATGATTAAGTAGTGTTATCCGTCTTGGAAAGATATTTTTCTTAATTTTTATTCTTGTTTAAATTTTGTAAAATGTTTGTCTCAAGTTAAAGATGTTTTAATTAAAATATGTGAAGATAAATGTTGTAAAACAAGGTAAACATAGGTGTAACATAAGTAAAACCTTGTCATATCCAGGTAGAGTGAAACAATTATTAAACTTGTCGGTATATCCGCCAGTATTATACCGCCCAAGTTTCTCTTACGTTTTACATCCTCTGCCAAGATAGAATGGAGGGAAGGTATATTATCGCAATTTTTTACTTTACTTACAATCTCTATCATTCCGTCCTGCCCGGTGGATGTACCAAAGTAAAAAATATTACATCTGGCGTCCATTTTTTCCGTGTTGACCTCAGATTTTATACGTATGTTGATTTAGTTGCTGGTGTTTTCAATGTAGTTTTGGATGGAAGCCGACTAAATGTCCATGGTTTTCTACATTTTTGTCCTGTTATCATTCTCCTACAAATATTTTTTGCAGTAACCTGTTCCTAGAGTTGACTCTCGATATATATTGCGATATCTTGTATTGGTCAAACGGTTCAAATCCCATGGGTTGGAACGACGCAATCGCGTGAGTTGCTCTAATTGTGGTTCAATTATAACCAGATGATCCACCGTTTTCCGATCTAAAGATTTTATTTGTCTTTGTTACCTAAAAAAGCATGTCGTTGAACGAAGCTGACGAGCTTCATCCACTTGGTTTCAGATGCTGCTATAAGACTTCGCCTCGAATATTTTGTACGCCATTTTTGTCATCGTATTAATCGTTGTCGATTCTGGCTTAGTAGCGAGTATAAAGTTCATTTTCCCTTCTTTATTTATACTATTTATATAGAAACATTTATCAGCTGTTCGTTGTATAAACCATATAATATAATATAAAGTTTATATAAAAAAAATTATGAATCAACAACATATCAAAATGAGACAGCAATCGATGGAAATAAAATCATTACAAATAGGATTCAGAAATATATGAATAAAAAGACAATAAGTTGTATTGATCGCGTTGATTCATGCAAAGGAAAGTTTTCCAGGCAAATAAATTTTAACGGGGACAACAGCTCGCTAACAACTCCTAAAATACTGAAATTTTATTATTTGACTCACAAAATCATCTAAATTTAACCAAAAAAGACACTAATCAGAATAAATATTTATTGTCTTGTAAAAGTTGTGAATTTGATGTACTTACTGTTCTATTCAAGGTAGTCTTGGATGGAAAATCACTAATAGTGCTCTACATTTCATGCTGTAGCTCGTAATGTTTGGTCGTAGCAGCATACTCCTGACCTGTTTCTAAAGTTGGCTCTCGATCTATATTGCTATATCTTGAATTGGTGAAACGACTCAAATCTCTTGAGGTGGATCGATGCAAACGCGTGAGTTGCTCTAATTGTGTTTCAATTCTAACCAGATGATCTTCTACCGTTTCCCGGTCTGAAGATGTTGTCTGCCTTTGTTGGATTAAAAGACGTGTCGTTGAACGAAGTAGACGTACTTCATTTACTTGGTTTTAGACGCTGTTGAGAGCCTTTGTCTCGAATATTTTGTCTGCCATCTATGCCATCGTATCGATCGTTGTCGATTCTGGTTGAGTGATCAATGGCATAAAAATGACCTCTGACATATTATGTTTTTATTTTTTCAAACTGATCGGTGATCAATGATAATACAAGTACCGGTGTACCTGTACTATGAACATTTTTATAAATTAGTAAAATCGGCCAAGTAGCTTTTGAGCTTTGACTTTTAAGTTGAATAAAGTAGAGCGTTTTAACTCAAAATAATATAATAAAATTTATAATAAAATATTGAATTATTTAAGTAGTTCTATTACTATGCACAAAATCCACACCTTTGCCACAAGGACATGTTGTGTACAAAAAACCATCACCCTCCATTATTATCCACTATTATTGTAAACCATTATTACGAAATTATTTTTCAGAAGCAATTAGGTGCCTCCACTATTAAAATAATAAACTGAATAGAATTATTAGAAGAAACCAGCTGGGGGCCACTGGTTTACTCTAATGATTAAAATTTATATGGTTTTAATTTTGAAAGAGGAAGCTCCTAGTTTCTTCTAAAAACTATTTACCTTTAATTTTTATGATAATAAAACCACTACTAAACCACCCACTACTAAAATAAAAACTAATAGATATAATTAAAACAAAAACCATACCGGACTCTATGATTATCATAAAAAATCCGAATTCACTATTAAAATAACAAAACTAATAGATAAAATTTAAAAAAAAACAGTGTGCTCCACTATTAAAATTTAAAACCAACAGATATAATTTTTAAAAGAAACCAGAGGCCTCCACTATTGTTTGTAAAATATTAAAAGCAAATAGTTTTTCTAAAGAAACTGGCCGCCTCCACTTTTGAAATTTTGAAATTTAAAATAAAACCAGCGGTCTCCACTATTTTCATAAAAAATTATTTAAGAAAAGTTTTTTTAGAAAAAACTAGTCGCCTCCACTATTAAAATGAAAATCAAATAAATAAAATTTTTAAAAAACCAGCGTCCTCCACTATTGTCATTGAAAAATTATAAAGAAATAGTTTGCTAGAAAAAACTAGCCGCCTCCACTATTTCAATTTAAGAACTAAGAGATATTTTTAAAAGATACCAGCAGTCTCCATCTCAAGTTTGTTTATTAAATTTGAAACCAACAGATATAATTTTTAAAAGAAACCAGTGGCCTCCACTATTTTTGTAAAATATTTAAAGGAAATAGTTTTTCTAAAGAAACCGGCCACCTCCACTATTAAAATAAAAAACTAAATGAAATAAATTTAAATAAAACCAGCGGTCTCCACTATTTTCATAAAAAATTATTTAGGAAAAGTTTTTAGTAGTAACTAGTCGCCTCCACTATAAAAATAATAAACTAATAAACACAATTTTGTCATTATCATTGAAAAATTATAAAGAAATAGTTTGCTAGAAAAAACTAGCCGCCTCCACTATTTCAATTTAAGAACTGAGAGATATTTTTAAAAGATACCAGCGGTCTCCATCTCAAGTTTTTTTATTAAATTTGAAACCAACAGATATAATTTTTAAAAGAAACCAATGGCCTCCACTATTTTTGTAAAATATTAAAAGAAAATAGTTTTTCTAAAGAAACCGGCCACCTCCACTATTAAAATAAAAAACAAAATGAAATAGATTTAAAAAAACCAGCGGTCTCCACTATTTTCATGAAAAATTATTTAGGAAAAGTTTTTAGTAGTAACTAGTCGCCTCCACTATAAAAATAATAAACTAATAAACACAATTTTGTCATTATCATTGAAAAATTATAAAGAAATAGTTTGTTAGAAAAAACAAGCCGCCTCCACTATTTCAATTTAAGAACTAATAGATATTTTTAAAAGATACCAGCGGTCTCCATCCCAAAATTGTAAACTAATAAACACAATTTTGTCATTATCATTGAAAAATTATAAAGAAATTGTTTGCTAGAAAAAACTAGCCGCCTCCACTATTTCAATTTAAGAACTAAGAGATTTTTAAAAGATACCAGCGGTCTCCATCCCAAGTTTGTTTATTAAATTTGAAACCAACAGATATAATTTTTAAAAGAAACCAGTGTTTTTGTAAAATATTAAAAGGAAATAGTTTTTCTAAAGAAACCGGCCACCTCCACTATTAAAATAAAAAACTAAATGAAATAAATTTAAATAAAACCAGCGGTCTCCACTATTTTCATAAAAAATTATTTAGGAAAAGTTTTTAGTAGTAATCAGTCGCCTCCACTATAAAAATAATAAACTAATGAACACAATTTTGTCATTATCATTGAAAAATTATAAAGAAATAGTTTGTTAGAAAAAACTAGCCGCCTCCACAATTTCAATTTAAGAACTAAGAGATATTTTTAAAAGATAACAGCGGTCTCCATCTCAAGTTTGTTGATTAAATTTGAAACCAACAGATATAATTTTTAAAAGAAACCAGTGGCCTCCACTATTTTTGTAAAATATTAAAAGGAAATAGTTTTTCTAAAGAAACCGGCCACCTCCACTATTAAAATAAAAAACTAAATGAAATAAATTTAAATAAAACCAGCGGTCTCCACTATTTCCATAAAAAATTATTTAGGAAAAGTTTTTAGTAGTAACTAGTCGCCTCCACTATAAAAATAATAAACTAATAAACACAATTTTGTCATTATCATTGAAAAATTATTAAGAAATAGTTTGTTAGAAAAAACTAGCCGCCTCCACTATTTCAATTTAAGAACTAAGAGATATTTTTAAAAGATACCAGCGGTCTCCATTTCAAGTTTGTTTATTAAATTTGAAACCAACAGATATAATTTTTAAAAGAAACCAGTGGCCTCCACTATTTTTGTAAAATATTAAAAGAAAATAGTTTTTCTAAAGAAACCGGCCACCTCCACTATTAAAATAAAAAACTAAATGAAATAAATTTAAATAAAACCAGCGGTCTCCACTATTTTCATAAAAAATTATTTAGGAAAAGTTTTTAGTAGTAACAAGTCGCCTCCACTATTAAAATAATAAACTAATAAACACAATTTTGTCATTATCATTGAAAAATTATAAAGAAATAGTTTGCTAGAAAAAACTAGCCGCCTCCACTATTTCAATTTAAGAACTAAGAGATATTTTTAAAAGATACCCGCGGTCTCCATCTCAAGTTTGCTTATTAAATTTGAAACCAACAGATATAATTTTTAAAAGAAACCAGTGGCCTCCACTGTTTTGGTAAAATATTTAAAGGAAATAGTTCTTCTAAAGAAACCGGCCACCTCCACTATTAAAATAAAAAACTAAATGAAATAAATTTAAATAAAACCAGTGGTCTCCACTATTTTCATAAAAAATTATTTAGGAAAAGTTTTTAGTAGTAACTAGTCGCCTCCACTATAAAAATAATAAACTAATGAACACAATTTTGTCATTATCATTGAAAAATTATAAAGAAATAGTTTGCTAGAAAAAACTAGCCGCCTCCACTATTTCAATTTAAGAACTAAGAGATATTTTTAAAAGATACCAGCGGTCTCCATCTCAAGTTTGTTTATTAAATTTGAAACCAACAGATATAATTTTTAAAACAAACCAGTGGCCTCCACTATTTTTGTAAAATATTAAAAGAAAATAGTTTTTTCTAAAGAATCCGGCCGCCTCCACTATTAAAATAAAAAACTAAATGAAATAAATTTAAATAAAACCAGCGGTCTCCACTATTTTCATAAAAAATTATTTAGGAAAAGTTTTTAGTAGTAACTAGTCGCCTCCACTATAAAAATAATAAACTAATAAACACAATTTTGTCATTATCATTGAAAAATTATAAAGAAATAGTTTGTTAGAAAAAACTAGCCGCCTCCACTATTTCAATTTAAGAACTAAGAGATATTTTTAAAAGATACCAGCGGTCTCCATCTCAAGTTTGTTTATTAAATTTGAAACCAACAGATATAATTTTTAAAAGAAACCAGTGGCCTCCACTATTTTTGTAAAATATTAAAAGGAAATAGTTTTTCTAAAGAAACCGGCCACCTCCACTATTAAAATAAAAAACAAAATGAAATAAATTTAAATAAAACCAGCGGTCTCCACTATTTTCATAAAAAATTATTTAGGAAAGGTTTTAGTAGTAACTAGTCACCTCCACTATAAAAATAATAAACTAATAAACACAATTTTGTCATTATTATTGAAAAATTATAAAGAAATAGTTTGCTAGAAAAAACTAGCCGCCTCCACTATTTCAATTTAAGAACTAAGAGATATTTTTAAAAGATACCAGCGGTCTCCATCTCAAGTTTGTTTATTAAATTTGAAACCAACAGATATAATTTTTAAAAGAAACCAGTGGCCTCCACTATTTTTGTAAAATATTAAAAGAAAATAGTTTTTCTAAAGAAACCGGCCACCTCCACTATTAAAATAAAAAACTAAATGAAATAAATTTAAATAAAACCAGCGGTCTCCACTATTTTCATAAAAAATTATTTAGGAAACGTTTTTAGTAGTAACTAGTCGCCTCCACTATAAAAATAATAAACTAATAAACAAAAATTTTGTCATTATCATTGAAAAATTATAAAGAAATAGTTTACTAGAAAAAAACTAGCCGCCTCCACTATTTCAATTTAAGAACTAATAGATATTTTTAAAAGATACCAGCGGTCTCCATCTCAAGTTTGTTTATTAAATTTGAAACCAACAGATATAATTTTTAAAAGAAATCAGTGGCCTCCACTATTTTTGTAAAATATTAAAAGGAAATAGTTTTTCTAAAGAAACCGGCCACCTCCACTATTAAAATAAAAAACTAAATGAAATAAATTTAAATAAAACCAGCGGTCTCCACTATTTTCATAAAAAATTATTTAGGAAAAGTTTTTAGTAGTAACTAGTCGCCTCCACTATAAAAATAATAAACTAATAAACACAATTTTGTCATTATCATTGAAAAATTATAAGGAAATAGTTTGTTAGAAAAAACTAGCCGCCTCCACTATTTCAATTTAAGAGCTAAGAGATATTTTTAAAAGAAACCAGCGGTCTCCATCTCAAGTTTGTTAATTTAATCAATGTCGACTAATCAAGCCGGAAAGTCACTTGTTGACTGCTCTGAAATTCGATCCAAACTAAATTTCAATGTTCCACGTCGTTCAAACAGATCCACTGAAACGTTTTATGTTGCAAACTCTAATTCTAACTTCAACTAATTATAACTGCAACTATTTACAATTTGCTTCGGTCTGAAAAACCTAAGGGCCGATTGTATGAATGCGGATAGAAGATAAATCCTCGGATTAATCGTCGTTTGTATATACACAAACGACGATTAATCCGAAGGATTTATCTTCTATCCGCATTCATACAATCGGCCCTAAGTATTACATTCATGAGCCAAAAGTGAAATTCTTGCTCCCACTTTTTTTGGCGTTCTCGATGTTTTAGGACCTACTGCTTCTAAAAAAGCAACCAAAAATTGTATGTCTGTCTGCCTTCCGTCCGTCATTACCTAACAAATCTAGAAAACCGCTGGAGGAATTTCAAAAATGTTGGTTTCTAAAAATAGGTATACTCTATAGACAAGTCCAGTAGGTCGCGGTGCTCGAAAACTGTACCGGAAGTGTGTCGAAAAAATCAATTAGTGTGTCAAAAATAGAAAAATTTCTATGTTTGACTTAAAAAACGTTCATTTTAAGTGATTACGAGTAGGAACATTGAATTCGGAGAAATCATGATGGGAAAGATTGGTATGTGAAATCAAAAACTAGAATATAGGTTTGTCAAAAAAATGTTGTCAAGTGTGTCAAAAGAAAGATTTTTATTAATTTTTTACCCAATTTTTTGAAAAAAAAAATAAAATTAATTATTTGTATGACATGAAATGGTATTATTATTATAGAGAATTGTGTTTGTCGGTTGAATATAAGTGTGTCAAAAACTGCTTTCATTTATTTTTTTAGCCAATATTTTGGATAAAAAAGTTTGCTGTTTTTATGACGTAAATGTAATTGAAAATGAAATTGGACATGGAAATTTTTGAATTTGTTATAGTTTTTGGAATATTTTTGGAATTTTGAAAAAAATTTGTATATTTGATTTTGTAATAATTTTTGCAATATTTTTAGAATTTTGGAAAAAGTTTTAATTTTTGATTTATTTTTATAATTTTTGGAATATTTTTAGAATTTTGAAAAATAAATATAATTTTTTATATATGTTCCTATAATTTTGAAAAAAGTTTCAATTTTTTTTATCTGTAACAATTTTTGGAATATTTTTAGAATTGTGAAAAAAGTTTGATTTTATTTAATTTTTATAATTTTTTTTGAAATTTTGAAAGAAATATGAATTTGTGATTTTGTAATATTTTCTCGAAACGCTAAATGGAAGGTTTTTGAGTAGATTGCTGTGTTAAAGAGAACTGGGTAAGTTGGAACTTCCAAGGTGACAGTGGAGTAGGCCGCGCACCTAGCGATATATAAAAGCCCTAACTTGCGTCAGTGTGTGCAATTGAATGATGAAACCTACTACCCAGTAAAAAGAAAAGGAGTGCGCTTTTTTTTCTATAATCAGCAGATCAGAAATTGAAAAGAAGAGTTAAAAAAAGGAGACTCTGGTGACCCTCAACGATGAAGAAGCCGCGATCATCATGTCCACCCCCATCATTCATCTCATCTCACATTCTCACGCTCTCGTACCTCATACCCTCACGCATGCCCCATACACACACAACTGCACATACCTGTTATGCCGGGTAATTCAAACACCATAATTAAAATTCGATCCACTAACCGTATACACCAGGTTGGCTTTAGCAGAAATTTTCATAGTCGTTTTCATTCTGACCTGTGCACATAGTCTTATACTCAGTTCATGGTCATCATTTATTGGGGTTTCCTCCACAAAAATTTATTGTCCTAAAATAGTTGTGCAATATTTTTCGTGGTGATTTCCTTTGTTTAATTTGGATTCGTCAATCACTCTAAAAAATGAACATAAATCCGTTGTATAATATTTCTCCAAGGTAGTTTTCTCTATCCAAATGGTATTCAAAGATCCGCTATATCCATATAGATTTCCTGCAATCGCCTATCAAGTAATAATATTTCCCAATGGAATTCATTAATTCCGCTATTCCACTGTAGATGTACTACAATCGGTTACTAATCGATATTTTCACTTTTTCCAATTTTAGTACCAGATATCATGAAAGAGAATAACCAATAGACAGAATTATCGCGCTTATCAGTTTGGGCTCGATAACCGTGGTAAAGTTATCATGAAAGAGTTGTGCTATATCATTAAAGCACGATCACGCTATGATCACATACGATTCAATCTTACAATCATTATTCTTCTATCAATTTTGTTGTAGTTTCCGATTTTAAGACCCGGAGGTTGTGAGAATTCCTTAGCGAATACAATAATAAATATAATTTCCTGTGGTCAGTTCACAATAGATGTCGTTGTTTACATTAGTGAAGATTTTTTTATAGGACACCCATTTTTCGAACGAGATTGTTCAGTGGACAGATTTATTTTAGTTTATTAATTTGAAATGTAAAATTTTTTTTTTTTTTATTCAAAATTAGGCATGTTTAGTGTTAATTATAATAAATTATAAATTAACGTCTCTGAATATCCGAAAATACCATGCCAACTAGGGATTGGGATTAAGTTTGAATATTTATTCAGTTTCTTTAAGAAACTTATGGACGCTAACTTTGCAATTTTGAGTATTAAAGCTATCAGGGAAAACCCATGACGGTAAGGCATTCCATAAATGAGAGACTCTGTTGAAAAAATCATGCTGAAAGGCAACAGTTCTGCACTTTTTTATATGAACTGAAAAAGGATGGGCCACAAAATTTGCTCTGGTGTTACGCGATAGGTTTGCTAGTTCAGGTAAAATAGATGTGAACTCATTGGAAGTTTGTTCATCCATAACGTACTTATAGAAAATTGTCAGTCAGCAACATTTCGTCTGTGTTGCAAGGAATCAAGCTCATTAGTGAGAGTTGAGTTGCCAATCAGTTTAACAGCTCTACGCTGATCAGAGTCAAGACACTTTAAACTACTACTAATTTTGCTTATAAATACGCCAATTTTTCATATAGCGGTCTCTTAGTCTATTATTTACATTTATTCTGATCTATTACTTTTTGTTGGATTTTGGATTTGGTGTCGCCTGCATGTTAAGCTGTCAGCTGTGGTTTTTTTCGGTGAGCATTTTTGATTTTGGGGAGGAAATACTGATAACAGCTAATCAGGCGAGTCAATCCCAAAGAATGGTGGGATTAGTTTGAGTAATCCGCGATTGACCAAATCTCAACAAAGAAAATAAAATAAAAATATTTTCTTTTTGATCGGAACATATGAGCCAAAAAGGGCCAGAAAAAATTAATTACGTGTTTGTGTTTTTGTCCTAAATCAATCTAGATGGTGACATAGCTTAATTCTTTGATGTGCTCGTTTAACTTAAATTATTAAATGAAGTGATTTTACGTCAGATAAATAAGAAAATTAATTTACCAGCCCAAAATTTGTTGTTAAAAATGTTGATAATGGCTGCGTTGTAATTCAGATGTTAACTTTGATATCATTAAATTTATAGAATGAATAAGTTAATTTGTGTCGCATAGTAAATTAAGTAGAAAAATTTCTGTTGTGTTCGTATCATAATATTTAATTTTATAAAATCAAAATAAGATATAAAGCAAAAAAATAGAATAAACAAAAAAATCGAATTAGAAAAATTGAAAGCCATTAACTTTCCGGTTTGGGACATTGATTACAGGTGAATTATTTTTTTTGTATGTATTTCTTATTTTTGAAAATAACTTTACTTATTTTGTAATAAATGTGGTTTGTCACATGAATAGTTTAAGACATTCTTTTTCAATAAAAAAAATAAAATTTGATTCTTTAACAACATAATCGTGTTAGCCAATTTATATTATTCGTGTTGGACGTGTTGCATTGTTAGACATTATATATTATTTGTAGTAGCCGTGGATTCGTAATGTCGTTCATTCAGTGATAATAACTATTGGTAATTGGTATTGCCTCTTCCTTCATATCAACGCTAAAGTCAATCAAGTTAAATTGAAGTGAATAGTTAATGATGACATCCTGTTTGTTCTATTATCATTTAATGAGTAATCTAAGTGAAAATTAACGCAATTGTTTGTGGTGTGACTTTCTTCAGACCTTTAACGAAGGTACTTCAACGGTGTAGTTAATTGATATGAAGGTTGGCATAGGAATTGGATATTGGTTTTCAAGCTTTAATAACACCAAAACGAGCAAGGATCAACGTATAATTACATCGGCTTGATACAATAGTGTTAGTTTTTGATACTGTCATTGGTGGCCTTCGGACCGGTTGACTTGAGGCACCATTTTATCACATTTCATGTATATATCCAAGTGTCCGTATATGCTGTTAATTACCGTTATGCAACCTCACCCACACGTGCATGTTTCACCGATATTTAAAATTATGTACATTTATTCCTCTTCAAACATTGTCGCCTGACTCATCAGTTATTTAGTCATCTCTAAGTGACTCAACCTTCAATTCACCTCAGAGGTAATGGTATATTGTTACATACTGGTATTCGACTTCAACTATACGTGTATGCTTTCACAATAAATAAGCTTATGTACATTCATTCTTCGGATTCAACCATGCGTTATAAATTTTTTATTATCAACCGCTCTGGAATCATCCACCATTGCATGAAACAATAGCGTGTTATCAATACAAACCTTCATCACTCATCTGCCGTACTAATATACAACAAGATCATACATTTTTGATTATCAACTGTTCCAAAATCAGCCGCCATTGCATGGAATAATAATGTTATATTTATCCCATCCCTCATCATTCATCCGCCGTAACTGCATACAATAACATTATAAATTTTATAAATATCAACCGTTCTGAAGCCCGCTATAATTACATGAATTAATATTGTTACAATAAGCCGACCGCTCGTCATATATCAGCCGTATCAGTATACAATAACTTTATAAATATTATAATTATCAACCATTTTGAAACCTGCCATAATTACAAGAAACCATATTGTTATAATAAGCCCAACGCTCCTCATTTATCAGCCGTATCAGTATACAATAAATTTTATGAATCAACCGTTCTGAATCCTGCCACCATTACTTGAATGCGAAGTCTTTTATTGCAACATTTGCTCATCACGCATCAATACGCACTCGATTCAGCAGCTTTCATATCACCCAACTGAGCCGGGAGAGATGATCGGCTAAAATTTGAAAGGGTCAGTTGTGGGAACTCCATATGAGAACTTCACTTCAATATGGGGTGAGTCGCATATTATTATATATATACCTACATGATTGATTATGGTTATGTATGTAAGTGTATGAGGGTGTGTACATGGAGGTGTGGATGTGGGTATGAATGAGCGAGGGTATGTGGTGCATACGTGTATAAGACCGAAGGGAACGTGTTAGATTAAATGAGTTTTTTGTTTTCACCCAACAATGTTGTCTACGGTTACCATAGGTAGCAAAGACTACCTCTATTTTGTTTTACTTTAGAAGTCAAACCTGTTTTTATTCGATCACATCAAGATCTATCGTTACTTGTGGATTCTGATGTTATATTTTAGTTTAATTTAAACAAGGGTTAGTAATAATTGATGTTGGGATTGTTGACTTTGCGCAGACGCAATAACATCAAACCGATACATGACTTGAACATACTTTTATTCATGATGTACCCTGGGTGTGGTGTTGTAAAGGGGGATAAATTGGAATTCTGTATTATTGCTATTGTACAAACCAGCCAATGGACCTATTATATAAATATATTACTTCCTACTGAGAAAGCGTTAAAGGGTAACAATTTACAGCTAAACCAATAAATGATATTTTTCCCTCGTTCGGTTTTGTGCATTCCAAATTCTGAATGCGCGAGATTTTCACTTTTAAAAAATTTACAATATTTGTTACCATTTTGTCTATGAAATTATATATGAATTTAACTTATTAAAGCAAAAATCGAATAAATAATTCAATCACTAACGGGAACTTTTCAAATTATTTTACCGTTATGTTGGTGTAAATTTTAGGGGCATGGATGGGTGATTGTATACATGTGTGTGTGAGCGTGTTCTTGTGTGTATGTGGGTGAGAGTGCGCGAGTGTAGGAGGAATGAAAGTGTGAAATGGTGTGATGAAATATGGGGTTGGACGTGGTGACCGTGGTTCGTTCGCATAAGGGGGTCGCCAGAGTCTATCTTTTTCACTTGTCTTTCCGATCTATCCGTTCTCATAATTCGTTACGCGTACAAATACAGTTATTTGTGCTAGAGTAGCAGGTATTCTTCTCTCGATCCCATGGGTTGCAACTAGTCAGGGGCAAAAAAATAATATTGCTAGGTACGCGACCTGCTATGCCACTTCGTTGCTAGGCAACGAAGAAGCGCTTCATTACAACACCCATACGCTTATCCATACACCTACATGTACTCACACCACCCTATACCTTTATATAATTCGAAGGTACTCACCCCACAGTAGAAGCGGATTCCATTTCCTCATGTCCTGTTCTTTATTCAAGCATCTTCCACATAATGTTCGGCATTAACAGGTTCGATGATAAATGAAAAAAATGACTGTTGGCCCCAAATTCTGTGGGTTGGTAAAATAGTAAACCGGTGATCGTTGATTATCAATAAGAATACGTAATAACTGGTAGTTATCGGTGCGTCTAAGGAATGGACAATCGTTGACCATAAATTCCGTGGCTTGATGAATTAAAGCCAATCCCGTCATGAACCGACAACCGTTGAATAATAATAACAATAAGTTGAAACAATCGTTGCGCTGAAGTAGTAGACGATTGCGGATCACAGATTCCGTGGATTGATAAAATGATAAACAGGCGAGCGTTAAATATCAAGAAGACAAAACGTAATAAATTGGAGCAATCGTTGCGTCTAATAAACAGACGATTGTTGACCATCGAGTTCGTGGATTGATAAATTACTTTACAGACGTACATGGCATAAGAAAACTAATAAATTGAAGTAATCGTGGCGTCTAATAAATAACCAACTGTTGACCACCAAGTCATTGGATTGATAAAATAATAATCAGACCTATGTTGACTGTCAATATTAATAAATTTTAGTAATCGTTGTGTCCAATAAATAGACGACAGTTGGCCATCAAGTCCGTGGATTGATAGAATAACAAACAGACGTACATGACATAACAACACTAATAGATTAAAGTAATCGTTGCGTCTACTAAACAGACGATTATTGACCACCAAGTCAGTGGATTGATAAAATAATAATCAGACGTACGTTGAATGTCAATAATAATAATTTGAAGCAATCTTTGCGTCCAATAAATAGATGATTGTTGACAATCTGACACGTAATGTCCCGCGTATCCATAACAAAAATTACCACTAAGAAACACCACATTCGGTGTGATATCGGAGGATCAATCCTGAGTAAGGTAGCACTCCGTTGAATTTTGTTTTGTTTTAATTTGCTGGCTTCATCTGTCAAAACTGTACACGCTGACACTCGAGTTGTTCACCAATTCATCACAGACACTAAAAACAAAAAAACCTTGATGGAATACGGAAATGGAAACACAAACAATTGTGTTTCTAATTGATAATTCTTAATTTTTTTTTGTTTTCTAATTTATTTAATCGAAAATTATTTTTGCTTTAAGTTCTAACTAAGCACAAACTTATAATTACTTGTTACATTTTGTTTTCTTTTATTTAGTATCTTTCTTTTAGATAGATTAAACGTTACAACGATTTTATCAGTCGCAAATATAAAAAAAATTGTTAATTTTACTCACAAAAATGAATCTATCCGATCAATGGTTGTTCTTTCACGGCTATTATTTGTTTTAATTCCGTCAAACTGTCTTGACCATGCCGGGCAACAAAGTTTACTCACCCAATGGATAATCAAAAAAAAAACAAACAATAAACTATTTTAAACATATGCACACAATTTTGAAAATCACCAGTCATCATGAAAAATAAAATTTCATTCCGTGCGATGACAGCTGAATTGCAAAAAATCCAATCAGAGAAGAAAAAAAGACAAGAGGCCCTCTATATTTTCGCTCGTGTATTTATAATCAGATAAAAGTGGTTATACACAGTAGCAGGAAATGATCAGTTTTTTTTCTATTTGTTTATATTTTCACCGATAGGGAATTTGAATATATTTCTTTAAGAAAAAAATAAATTGATTCTCTAATAAATGATTCAACGAGGTTAATACGAATTTAAAACCTTACTTTATATCAAATTCATTGAAAGGAAAACAAAAATAAATTTTGATTTTTTCTCTTCTACTCTTAAAATAATATTAACATAAAATAGATTTAAATAGAATAAAATAAAATAAACGAAAATAAAATAGAATAAAGCAAAATAAAATAAAAAACAAAATAAAATAAAATAAAATAGAATAAAATAAAGAAAATGAAATAAAATAAAATAGATTAAATTAAATAAAACCAAATTAAATCAAATTAAAGTGGATTAAATAAGTAAAATTAAATTAACAAAAAATAAATTAAATAAAATAAAATATAACAAAATAGAATAGAATAAAATTAAAATAAAATAGAATTAAGTAAAATAACATAAATTAAAATGGAAGTAAATAGCAAGAACAAATAAATTATATTAGATTTATTATTAAAATTAAGCATACATGTATTGGGATCGTCTCCTGTTTTGTATTGTAGTAAAATAAAATTAAATAAAATAAAATATAATAAAATAAAATAATTGTTAACGCTAAAGACTTTGGAATCACCAGCAGGTGAGTCTTTAGGTGCAACCCTATTTTTTTGGTTTAAAATATTTATTAATCTAATGTGGTAATGTAAAAATTATATGGGCTTGATCACTGAATTACAAATGTGTCAAAAAATTATTAACAGTTTTATATTTTTGAATATTGTACGCAGAGCAGTCACCTGCTCCTTCTCCAACATTATTTGAATATAATCGAACTTAAAATTTTGTTGACCTACTGTGATGATCCGAAAAGCTTTTGAATCAGATACTTAGATTACAAATGTATGGAAAATTAGTTTGAATAAATTTATATTCAGTCTCTTAAGCTATTTTAATATCATTTGATATACACATTGCATTTCCGTATATATTTCAGAAACTAAATTTTTTTTTAAAAGCCCAAAAGTTATTTCTACAACAAACCACTTTATATTTTATCTTCATCTTTATTTTTAACTGAGCGCAAATTTGTTTTCTGGTCAAATTTTATTTGATATTTTTCCGTTTACTTCGAGAAAAAGATTTTCTTTACTGACCATGGTTTGTGGTTTTACGTTTACTTTTTAATAAAAATAAATTTTCTTGTTATGTTTTTATTTCGGGTTGAAATATTATTTGGTTTCTGATATAATTACATAGTATGAATTTTAATTAAGTTTTAAACAATTTGAGTTTTTGTTTTGTACGAAATACCAGAATAAATGTCAAAAATGCCTAGTATCTTTTGTCTAAACGTTTTGATCGATTTTCATGATTTCTCATAATGAATATGAGTTTATTTATGAATTTTGAACAAAATCCAAAATCATAAATTTTTGAATTAAATTAATTATTTAAAAATTTAACCTATCAGAAAAATCAAAAGATTAAAACTTTTATTTTGTTATTATTCCCAATATATAAAACCTAAAATAAAACGGATGAATAAAATAGTGAAAAGGAAATAAAAGTTTTATATGATTCTTGTTAATTCATTTACGATAAGAAAATTAAAATAATGGAAGCTTTTATTTGATTGAGAATGTATAAGAAATTAGAGAATAAATTCTGATATAAAAAATGTCCATAAATTATACAAATTGTTTGATTTTATTAAAGAAGAGCAATCTCATGAGTTTTGTTTTATTGTCTTTTAATAGAGGATTAATTAGAATGGGTAGAATAAATTTGAAATATTTTTTGCAATTCTCATAAAAATTCTAGTGTTAAGAAAGATACAAATTTATGTACAAAAGTTTTTTAATATTACATTTCTGGTTCGGGGTCACCAATATTGTAGGATATATGACTACGAAATTTTCACTCAATCCGCTGATCTAAAAACTCATAAAAAATTGAATTTATTTATTTTTCTTTAAAATTTCTTACCTTAACACAAGTAAAATACACTAAAGGACAACCTCCGCTAATATGTGGAGCATCTAGGCCATAAAAAAACTCATTAATAGAGCAAATAACATAATAAAAAAACATTATATTATGTTTCCATTCATAAGATTAATTACAACACATTTTCACAATTGTATATTTAACCAAATGTGAGCTTTCAAATGAATTTTTCTCTTAAAATTTTCCATTGAAGAATAATAAGCTAATAATTTTCCCAAACATAAAACTATCGTATATATTTGTTTTTCAAATTATTTCTCTCAAGTAAATAACTGTACACTATAAAAGGGTAAAAAAAAATATAACGAAACTTTAATTCTAACTCGTATTCATACGTTATGAAAAGAATAATAAAATATTTGTACAAAAATTTCAAAAGCTCGTTTTTGAATTTTTGTTATTTTATTTGTTTGTGTAATAACTCGGGTTCATAATTAAATAATTAAACAACATATATAAACTTTATGCTCGTATTTATGATATAGGAGACAATTAAAAGTTCATTCTTATATTACGGTATTTCTATGCTCTGTGGGAATTTAAGAAAATTTATACATGTAATATATACTAGTTCGGCTAACCACAATAGTATATAAAAGTTTTTCCTTTATTCAATTTAAGTTTGTCTAATTTTCTGTGTATCTTGTTTTTGAATTCTAAAGAAAATTATTGTTTAGAATTTTGGTGTAATTTTTGAGTTATAGAGTTTTAACTTTTGTTAGGTTGGAATAAAATCATTATTTTCTTTCATTTACAGTTTCGGTACATAAAATAATGTCGTCTAACTAACGTCTTACTGCTGGAATTACATCACAAAAAAACAAAAAAAAATATATAAAACTTTATGAAACATAAAAACTGTGGAAAGCTAAAGAACATGCTGGATTTTACAAGAGTTGATTATTTTTTTTAGCTAATGCTTAAGCAAATCATAAAACATAGCGCAAATATGCTTCAAACCACCTCACAAAGCCTCAAAACATTAGAGTTCAATTTTTTATTTATACTTTTGAAATATCTATTTAATACAAAAAATAACAAAATCAACAATCGCAAACGTATTTTACACACCCAGTAGTTAGTTGATTTATCTAGTCGGTTAGGTCTGATGAGAAACGATAAATTTTTTCACAGTTAAAATTTTCTTATTTGTTTGAAAATTTGAGATAAAAATGGATGAGAGATGTAATTTTTTGGATTTGTTTTTGCACTTCTAAAAATCAAAACAAGCTTAAGCCTGTTGAAACCGGCTCAGTGCTTTCTTAGTTTTAACTCGCTTTACAGTTTCACGTTGGGTGTCCAACGTGGGGATCAAACCCACGACGATAAGGTTAAGAGTCCCATGTTCTACCAACTAATCCGGACACTGGAGGAACCTTTTGAGGAAGCACCCCGTGGTGGCCTTTGATATCACGAATTTCACATTTGTAAAAATACGGATCATAAGTTTTGGAAATTTTGAAATTAATCAAAATATGCTGGCATTTTAGGACACGTTATCTGATTAAACCTAAACTTCAAAATTTGTGACAACAAAGTTTTGCTGACTTTCTGAAAACACAGGTTAAACCCTTTGAAAACACTATCGAATTGAGATATATGGCCAATTCCGAGCAGAAATTCGTAATTCGCTGAAGCAATATGTTCCAATGTGTTTCAAATGAAACAATTAACTATGTTTCAAGACGACATTGATGTTATCGATAGAACTGTATATTGAGTTTAATTAATTATAAAAGTAATAATAAACACAGCATATTTGTTAACAGAAAAAAAATTGTTTTGCAATCAATATGTATTCTGTTGTAATTTACATAAACAACTTTTGTAATTTATATATATATATATATAGTTTACTCGACTTTCTATGAAATATCTCTAACAAAACTTATGTCAATGTTTTCTATGTGACATTATATAAATTTCAAATACATGTATAAACTTAACTCCGTGAATTATATTAACAACCTTCCAAATGGACTATTTACAATATAACTCAAAACAAGCTGTTGTTGTTGTTAATCACGATGTTCTTGATGATGATGATAAATTAATAGTAATAATAATAATAATAACTTGATAAAGTCACAGCAGGTGATTAAATAAAACCTAATCGTTCTTGTATTTATTATTATTTGTTCAAAATTTTAATAAATTTTCTCTTGTAACCCGAACAGATTCAAAAGCAAAAAATTTTCCTCTTTTATTTGTGCTTCCATAATAAATTTGTCCAGCTTTCAACGAAAAAAAAACAACAATTTCGAGAATATAATAGAAACAAGCGCAGCAGTACGAGTACGATTTGAATTTAGATTATTTGTTTTAATAAATTTAAATGAGTTATGAATTTGTAATAAATTAGGATATGAAAAGAATTAGAGGCTAGGTCAATAGTGGTGAATATACATATTGAATTATTGGAATAGCTTAAGAATTGATTTTTATTTAATGTTTCTTAATTTTTGTTGATTTTGTATTATTACTCTTTGGTTTACTCTGGTTGTGATCTTTTGTTAACCATAGTGACCTCGTAGGGGAGTGAGTGTGGGTCTTCTAGCTAATTGCTCGTGATACTAATGCTTGTGAATCCATTAGTTTAAGTGAATTATTTCTTCAGACTTTTTACCTTTTAAAGACTAGTGGATGATTGGCTTGTACATTGTTTAATGAACCTTGGATCCACTAGTGAACCACTTGCAGGAATCAAACAAAGGGACTGCGTGCCGAGGTTGTTATTCAAAAAGCTTCAGTCATGTGAATTCGAGTAATAATATTTCCTTCTTGTCGAGTACAAATGAACAGAATAGCACTCAAAGAAGACAATATAATCGGAGAGAAAGAAATACATAGACTCTGACAACCCCAAAGGCCAAAGAAACCAAGATCATCCCACCAACGACCATATAATCACAATGACTACATTAAAAAAATTAAAGACTACACTAAAAAAGTTTTCACTCACCCCATGGTTGGTTTGATCCCACTCCTTATTCCGCTGAAATCCATTTAACCTATTATTCTCATCAACTTAATCATATGATAAATAAATGAGCAATACAATAAGTGAAGTAATATAAACAGTGCAATCGTCGAGTTTGACTGATGTAATAAAATATGTCGGCCATCGTTCAATTTGTTATAGATATAATATCAAAAATAACAACTGATGTAATAAGTGATTTCAACATTCATTGAACTTATTATCAATATAATATCAGATATAAAAACTGATGTAATAATTGACGTCGTTACTCGTTGATTTTGTAAAAATATCAAATATAATAACGGTTATAATAACTGATATCGGTAATCCTTGGATTTGTGATAGATATAATATGAAATATAATAACGAATTTAATAACTGACGTTGCCACTCACTGAATTTGTTTTCAATATAATATCAAATATGATAGCTGATGTAATAACTGACGTCCGATTTCGTTGAAATTTGTCAGCAATAAAACAACTAATGCAACAAAAACTGGCTACAACTAGTGTTGAAATTTGTTAAAGAAAAAATATATCACAACGAATGTAACAACATTTTGTAACATTCGTTGTGATATTTTTGGTATTTTTGGGATATTTCTATGGTTGCTCATTGTCGAAATTTTCAGAAAATGCTTGATACTCAATCTTATCAATTTGAAATCAAAAATTGTTTTTAACAAAAAACAAACAAATCACTAACCAGCCACAAAGAAAACAAGGTCTTTTGAATTTTCTTCCTTTTCTGCTTAATTGATTTATTTACAATTTCATTTATTTATATTTATTTCACTTCACAGAATTCAAGGAAAAAACATTTATTACTATCCTGTTCCATATCTTCTTAAGACGCGAGAGAAGAAAGTGCATTTAACCAAACAAAAACCAAGACTAAAATAGCTACGTCACAATGTTTATAAGAAATAATTTAGATACACAATAAAAACCCAAAAGCAATTTGTATTTCGTAATATAACAACAAATCAAATTATTAATTGTAATAATGTTCAAACAAAACGTTATAATGCCTACCCTATGTAGCGAACGGATCACAAAATACAAATTTTTGCTATCTTTAAAAATAATCACAATTTATAGATTATATTTTTTTTAATACACCAAAGCTACAAACAATTTTTTTTTGTTGGGTTTTTATTTTTTTTTTAAAGTATTTACCAATTTTCAAAATAAATATCTAATAGAAATAAAAAAAAATTATGCATTAACAAAAGCCAAACAAATTAATTAATAACAAAAGTTGCGACGAACTTACATTTTTTAAACATAATCACCAACTAACTTACTCAAACAAATGTCTAAGTAAATATATAAATAAATTTCATGAGTCAACAACATCCAAACAGAGATAGCAAATAATCTTCTAGACCGGGTGAAGAGAAAAAAGTAAACCGAAAAAAAAAACGATCAAATGTGTGTCTAAGATACGTTGTTTGAACGCATTGCTTCAAGAATAAGATAAAACGCTTTAAACGCGCTGGTTCATGAATAAGATAGAGTATTTCAACAAATGAATTTTTAAGGGGCTGAACAACTTTGTTTACCTGTCAAACGGTACAATGGAGAAAACCATAAATTGAATTTCCGAGGGGTGCTCATATTCAAACAAATGAACTCTGAAATACCTCAAATACTTGAACTGTTAACATGAAGGGGTTACAAGGTTCTTGAAAATGCAACCAACTAGTTCAGGACAGCCATTCATTAAGAGAAATGGAAATATCATTTTTGGTAAGGTACTAACTATGCGGGTACAATTTTAGGGTAGAGGGCTTACCGGACACCATGATGATTGTAGAAGAGATTAAAGTCGGATTTAAAGAGAGAGGTGGTGGTGTTCATTTGCTAACAAACAAGATCTGCATTTATGCAGCCTAGGTATCTACTCAGTCTTGTTGGTATTTTTAATAGTTCTGATGGTAGAATTCGAAACGAGATAGTGGAATGGAAAACATTGAAGTTTAATCAAAAATAAATATTTCGTCAAACGAAATAAATAAGTAAAATATGGAGGGGCTGAAATCTCACAGCTCTGAGATATCAAATATTCGGTCTGGGTTAAGGATTTTGATATAGTTTTCGGCAAAAAAATTTTTCCAAAATTCTAAAATTATTGCAAAAATTATTACAAAATTCTTGTGAAGCGCTGCTTCATTGCATAATAAACGAAATGGCATGGCAGGCCGCGCACCTAGTGAGATTGGTAAAGCCCCAAACTAGCTTCAGTAAGTGGGGTTGAACATAGAAAACCTGCTACTCCAACACAAATTACGGTATTGTGCGCGTAACACATGATAGGAACGGACGAAATAAAGAAGCAAATGAAAGACAGAGCCTCTGGCGATCCCCGTATATGAAAAGAACCACGATCATCATGTCTAACTCCACAACTCACAGTACACATGCATACGCCCTAACACCTCATCCACTCACATACACACACATATACACAGACACACACACAACTTCCGATTCTTCATATAAATGCAAAACTTTTCATCAACAGCCGATTATTCCCATCAATAATGCCATATACGTTACCAATGAGAGATTATAAACAAATAATTTATTTGATGTGTGTAACCCACAAATATGAAGTATTTTATGTAAATAGAGGTGAGAATAGAAGTTAAAATTTTATTTGTAGAGTTTGATTCGCACAGTTTAGCCCAAAACAAAAAAAAACGGTTGGTCCAGCAATGTTCATGCTAACGATGGAAGCCATATCATTAAAGCTATGTCGAGTTTTTCTTTTTGTCAATATAATTTTGTAATTTTTGTCCTTCATATTTTCCACCAATAAATCATTGCTAATAAATGACTAATTCACATAATGTAATGCACTAATTAAAATTTAAATAAAAAACATATAAATATTATGTGTCCAGTCCTACAATGTTAATTTGCTACCTGCAGATTTATTTACGGAAAGAAGAAATTATCAAGGCTTTAACTATAGGTTCGGTCAATCACACTTACACATCCCGTATATACACGAACACACACGTACATTCACTAACGCACCCAATCATACCTACATACACACCCTCATACACTTATATTTAAAATGACTCACCCCATAGATTGTCCAGATCCCACTGCCGTAGTTCAATTTAGACCATCATCCTCATTCAGTTCATAGATTGGTAAGTTCAGCAATCAGGATCACGACGACGTTGTAAAAATTGTTACGATCCAACTCGTTGATGATGGCAGTGATGTTCTTCCTTTTCTTTCTTGCCGGAAATGTATCGAAATACCCAGCAGGTATGCTGATGACAACGTATAACCACACCCAAAAAAATTGCTACCACAGAATAGTATCAAGATAGTCCGCACACGGGAGGTAATCGTAGCATGCGGTAAGGTAAGGTATCTGATGTAAATTATAATTTACCTTCCCGACTTATTTACTGGGTCACTTCACCCTGATGCAAGTGTTCACACAGAAATATCACAAAGATTCGGGTGTAGATATAAGTATTATTGCATTATCACACCTATTTGTAACATTATCTCAACAAGCAATTTATATAATTTATTTCAGATTTTTATTAGGTAAAAGTTTTTCGTTAAATTTCTGTTTTATTCTTCACATATATTTGTAACTTATAATATCACAGGGTTTAAATAATTTTTTGCTAAGATGACAACTATCATTTATCACTGTTAAAAAAACAGCTATTATCACAGCTTTTCAACTTTATTTTTACATAAGAATACAATTAATATTTACCATTATACTATAATTTAATCTATGGTTTCGTTTCTTTGGTTTTTTTTAACATTATTTTACTAAAATATTACACAATTTTTTTTGTGTTCCACGTATGGACGTCAACCAAAGCAAAAAACCCCCAAAAAAAGCTGTCACTTTTTAGACATAAAGTCGAAAAAAATTGACCTCTGGAACCATCTAGAGCGTTCTATTTATACTATACTACCGGCTGTTCACCAACAATAACAAAACGATAAGTTTGTTTCTTGGGTATTTTCTTTCGTTAATTTTTTGTACCCACTAAAGAATTTGGACAACTAAATTGCATCAAAATTGGAAAAGATTTAAAAAAAAAATTGATTTCGAAATTGTATTTAAAGAAAATAAGCAAAACAACTTCAAAAGTTCATGACAATACAGTAAACGAGAAGTAACTTATTGATTGATTCTTCCTATCTTTTGGGAAATAGAGCGATTTCAAATTAGGGGAATTGCACAGCTGTTTTATGACAAATTTAAACAAAAATTATCGCGATAGACGATTACGAATAAGAAATTATGTCTAAAAAAACGACAATAACTACAGAAGTTGTTGTTAATGTAAATTTAATGCGTTTGGAAAAGCAGGGCGAGTCCACACTACGAAGATTGAATAATAGCTTCGTTACAAAATCAAAAATACAAACTTTTTTCAAAATTTCAAAAACATTTTAAAAACTATAACAAATTCAAAAATTTCCATATCCAATTTTTTTCAAATACATTTACGCCATAAAAACAACTACATTTTTTTCCAAAAAATTGGCTAAAAAAATAAATGAAATCGTTTTTTAAAACACTTGACATTTTTTTTTGACAAACTTATAATGCCATAATTCTCTATAATAATAATAAAATTTCATGTCATACAAATTATTAATTTTATTTTTTTCCAAAAAAATTGGGTAAAAAGTAAATAAAAATTTTTCTTTTGACACACTTGACAACATGTTTTTTGACAAACTTATAATGCAATAATCTAGTTTTTGATCTCACATATCATTCCTTCCCATCAAAATTTCTCCAAATTCAATGTTCCTACTCGTAATCACTTAAAATGAACGTTTTTAAGCCAAAAATATGAAAATTTGCTATTTTTGACACACTAAATGATTTTTTTGACACACTTCCGGTACAGTTATCGAACACATCGTCCTTTCGAACCTGTTCCTTGAGTAAACCTAGTTTTAGAAAACAAAATTTTGAAATCACTCCAGCGGTTTTCCCTGCAGCATAGGTAATGACGGACAGATGGCCGACCGGCAGACAGACATACATTTTTTTGCTTTTTAGAATCAGTAGGTCCTAAAACGTCAAGAAATGCCCAAAAAGTGGGGGATGAATTTCACTTTTGGCTCATGAATGTTATACTTAAGTCTTTCAGACCGAAGTAATAAATAACTCGAAGCTGATGATTATGTAATAAACTCGAAACTCAACTTATTTCAACAACGGCTGATGTGGTCAATGCTATTGCTTCTATTAAATCTAAAGCAACATGTGTTTATGGTACTCCCATTAAATTTATTAAATTACTTTTACCAACACTTGCACCTTTTATTACTTATATTTTTAATTTTGTCCTTGCCATTGGAGAGCTACCAAAATTATTTCAATTCCAACACAAATCGAATGTTAAACCTCCCAATGATCTCATATCTATTAACATTCTCTACTCGGCAAGGTTTTGGAAACAATATTTATAAACGAAGGACATAGTACTGAAACAGCACTTCTCAAAGCTACAGGTGGTATAATTCCTTGTTTACTTAATAAATTGTGTAACGACGGACTGTTTTCAGCCTATTTTTGGACTGAACTGGTAGGCCTAAGAAGCCATCCATGGGGCTTCAACATTGATGATGTTCCTAGGTCACCTCTGTCCATTATGGACATGCGGTCGACGATCATTGGATTCTTATCTTCATTCCAGCAAGGGAGTTCTCAGACGACGGGGAGTGGTGCTGCTGTGTTTGTACTTAGGTACAAACCAGTAGTACCATTCTTTGCTCAGAGACTTCTTTGGTGAAATGAAGAGGAGAACCAATTTATATTTTTTCTGGATCAGAGGCTTCACCTCATACAATTTTAAATTTAACTATTTAACAATTTAGATTTTACAATAGAACAATGTCTGTGGAGTTTAAGACTTGGAATCTGGCACTCAGGAGCGTTCTCCAAATTTGGCATTAGTTCTAATAATAATTTATTTTTAGGTTAAGGAATCACAACGGGGTCAGAAGAAATGGGCCTAAGGTCTAATCGTGACGGTTGTGATTGCCTTTGTTAAGTTAGGGAGAAACCGTTCTGTAGAATCTGGTCGTTAGGGGCTTATCTAGTCGGTTCTCACATGCAATGTTGGAGTGGGCTCACGAGCGCGATAATTCATGTAGCAAATGAAATGGATATTGAAACCATACTTACTTTTTAATTGTCTTCAGATGAATTTTGATTTTGAGAATCTCTTATACTCATTAAATAAAAAAATAAATTAAATAAAAACAATAATTTTTGAAAATTAAATAAATAAATTTATTAAATAAAATATTTTTTTTTAAATAATAAATAAATAATTTTAGGAGAAATTGATTAAATAAATTTTTTTATTAATTAAGCAATTTACTTCAAGACATAAATCTAACATATAATAAATATTCTTTATTTTTTTAAATAAATAAATATTTTTGAGATAGGACTTAACACCTAATAAATAAATCAATAATTAGATATTTTTATTTCCAATCTTAAATAAATGAACACTTTAACTAAATGTGTTATAGTCACATAAATAATTAAAAGATTTTACTGGATTTCAGCATATCTGAAATTAAGAAATTAAATAAAAATTATTATATTATATTAAAAATATAAATATAGGTATATAAATTAAACAAATATTTTTATTTAAAGAAATACCATTCAAAATTTTTTTGAATAAAATAAATATAAAATAAATTAAAAAGAATGAAAATAATTTAAATAATTTTAATATTTGTATACTGTATAGCCATAATTTTTTTGTTTTCATCATGTTTTCTGTTTCTGGTTTCTTTTGACGTAACTTCGGTTTGTTTTTATCTTATATTGTCATTCAATAATAAATAATTTATATAATAAAAACAATTTTTGTAGCGAGTCGTAATTAGCGATTTTAATAGTCCTTTCTTCTAGGATAAACAGCGGATAAGGATGTTAGTTCTATTATCACTGTCCTAGTTTCCCCTAGTTTTGTAATGACGGACTATTCTCAATTTTACTCTGCAAATAATAGTTTTCCAATTCAATAATAATTTTATTAATTTTCTCCAATTGCACTAAACATAGACATTTATCTATACCACTGTTTTTTTTAAAAACAAATTCAAGTAAATAAAAAAATACAAGTTTTGATAAAAGAAAACAGAAAATCTGTTTGTATACGAAAATTATAGATATACATATACAAGAGATGATATATATATACATATATATATATATATATATATATATATATATATATATATATATATATATATATATATATATATATATATATATATATATATATATATATATATATATATATATATATATATATATATATATATATATATATATATATATATATATATATATATATATATATATATATATATATATATATATATATATATATATATATATATATATATATATATATATATATATATATATATATATAACGATATCAAATTGTTAAAGTCAGTTAGAGAAAATTCTCACTCCACTATTTAGCCATGTCTAGCAAAAGAGTATCTTCAGACATTGTTGAGTGCATAGGAGCTAGTAATAATTAAAGAAGTGCTGGTGAACCAACTGACGGAATGGTGGGTCCACACAATAGGGTTTGTTTTTTGTGCTAGAATCTGATTATGAGCATACACCTGATTGGCTAGTGGCAGTACTTTCAGAACGCCAACGAATGGAAGGTTTTTGAACAGGTTCCACTACTGGTTTTAGGGATCGACGAGAGGTCACAACCAGTCATTTTTGTGGCAAAGAAGATCCTCAACTACCCGTTCTGGGCAGTTTTTGAACAAGTCTACTACTGATTGAAGGGATCAACGAGAGGTCAAAAGAAATCAATTTTGTGGCAAAGAAGATTCTCAACTACCATTGGCCACCGTAAGCGACGGCTATAAATATGGAGAGAATGGAGTGGTAACCTAAAGAAATCACTTCCAACAGCTTCTCAAGTGTTGTCTGCCATTCGTTTTTTTCAACAACGAGAACAAAAATGACGTATCCCTATTCCTTTTTCTCTTAGTATAATGCATTCATGGATTTGATATTCGAAAAAGAAAAATTTCTAAGTACACGTTACCAGCGAATACATCTGAATCAACTGTTTAAAACAAAAGAGTATAAATGTGTCTATAACTGTGTATATAATTTGAGTATATTTGAGTCTAATACAAATAATAAAGTTAAACATTTATCATTTGAAATTGGAAAGAAAGAAAGACAACATTAAGAAGAAGTTTGATAACACTGAATCATATTAAAACACCGCGATTACCTTGAATCAGGAACTGACAAACAGATCGAATGTAAATTTTAAGGCTCACCAAATCTATAAAATATTGTCACGGAACACTGTGTTTCACAGTCAATAATGTCCATCAGTAACGTTAGGTCCCCGATACAAGACCAGAAACAGAAAATAATGCAAAGTGAACCACAGTGGTCGAAAAACTAAATGGAGGAAGCTGTAGAAAATAATAAAACAAGATCATGCTGCAGTTTTTACCAGGATAGTCAATCAAAAAATCTGGGCTCACCATGATACAAGAATACTACTTTCACAAAAACAAAGCGAAGAGTGAATGTAGAAAATCAGCTAGCATGTGTATTATGATAAGGAAAAACATTAACAATTGTTTTGGCATTTAGACCTTTTCACTATATTGACATAGCGCCCATAAACATAACCAACATACTTTTCGACGTTCACCGTGATAAATGGACTTCAGATACCTGCCGTAGAAAAACAGGCGTTGGTGCAAATAGATGAAGTTGCTTTTAATCATCGGATATGATGCAAATCAATGAGACAATGAGACATGGGATAGTACTGACACAAACAAGATGTTTGAGTTTTTGATATAATATTTATTAAAAGAACTTTAGTGTATTGAGAACACCCTAACGGTGTAGTGTGTTGACCCTAACGGTAGGAACGGTGGTCTGTAAATATTTTGAAAAAAAAATTGCACAACAGAAGACGGAGGCCACCAAACGCTTCTTTATTTAAAACTTTAAAAATATTGTGGGCAAAATTGGAGGAAAAGTGGAGGGAATTTCGAACAACTGTTATATTTGAAACTTCAATAACTCTAAGTCATGTGATTTGATTTTGAAAAAATTCTGTACTTTTGGGCAACTTGGTACCAAGTGAAGGTGGTTTTCTGATACACAAATTTAAAATTATTAAAATCTTTCACATCTGTCGCTTGGTTTAATAGAGACTTTTTACATAAGCTTTTTGTGTGGTTTTGTAAATCTAAATGGTTGTGAACAAAGTTGGTCAAATTCATTACATTAGTTTTTGTAGTGACTGATTATAGTTTTGAAAACTGTTGGTGTGAATTAAACAAAGTTCTTCACTGGAGCTTGCAGGCATCATATACTATTTTTAGAATTCAAAAACTTTAAATGGAGGGCTTTGAAAGTTGAAAAGTTTTCTTGACTAATAGAAAATATTAGCTATTGGTAGATAATATATTGATTTTTTTTAGAAAAATTGAAATTGTTGAACGCTATATGGAGAGGTTTTTGAGAAGTTCAATGCATGACTCCTGATTGCGTTACATTTTATTTCATGTAATTATGTTTATGATCTCCCCAGCCTTAGAAATTACATATACAAAAATATATTTCAAATCATTGATAAAAACAAAGAAATTTCTGAGTAAAGTTTAGTTATTCTATGTTGACAGAACCGAAGTTTACCAAATTTCAACAAAAAATACTATTTCAACTGAGGATATTTTAATGGTTCTTTGTGTAATTTCCATTGACTCCACAACTTTTGGTTTATCGAAAAAAAAACCTTTACTTCACAAAGCACAAATTTCAATAAAAGATGAATGGAAAAATCAGAGAGATTGGTACTACAAAGAGATACATTTCTAGTAATTGAAAATAAATAGGAAAATAATCTTTTTTTTTTTTGTAATTTGTATCTCTGGGAAATTGTTTTTTTTTTTCGTTTTTGCTACATTTTCTCATTATTTCGGAAATAAATTAAAGATATCATTGCATTGTTTTGTCTTTTGAAATTTATTTCACTTGTTTGTTATGAGAAAAATGACATTACTTGAAAAGGTTTGCTGATAAGACCAGACTTTTGTAATTAATGGTGTTTGATAATATTGGAATAATGAAATTGCAATAGATTTGTTGTTAATGTTAAAAAGAAGATACGAAAACAGAAATTTATTGTTTAATCTTATGGGATATAGTAGATTGTTGAAGGTTTAGACATTATTTTGATGCTGCTGTAAGCAAAAGTCTGAATAACTGATAAATTTAATTGATTGGGTATAAATGCAGTAGAAAGAGAGAGAGAAAGAATTTACCTCTGTTGATAGTCTGGCTAGCTAAGATATGCAGAATTGTATAAGCTGCTAGGTTGAATCATGTGACAACCTCTTCGCCTAAAATATCGCACATATTTTCCGTAGGATAAGTAAGAAAAAAACAACATTTTAACAAAACTCGATTTTTTTATTCAACATAGTTGCCTTCGAGGGCGATACAACGAGTATAGCGATTTTCCAACTTTTCTATATCACTTTTATAGTACGATTTCTCTTTCTCGTCAAAATAGGCCTCAGTTTCAGCGATTACTTCATCATTAGACTTAAATTTCTTTCCAGCAAGCATTCTCTTGAGATCTGAAAACAGGAAAAAGTCGCTGGGGGCTAAATCTGGAGAATATGGTGGGTGGGTAAGCAATTCAAAGCCCAATTTATTCAATTTTGCCATTGTTTTCATCGATCTGTGACACGGTGCATTATCTTGGTGAAACAACACTTTTTTCTTTTGCAAATGTGGCCGTTTCCTTGCGATTTCAGCCTTCAATCGATCCAAAAGTTCACAGTAATACTCGCTGTTGATGGTGGTTCCTTTTTGGAGATAGTCGATGAATATTATTCCGTTCGTATCCCAAAACACAGACGCCATCACCTTACCGGCCGACAGTTGCGTCTTTGCTCGCTTTGGATTCGGTTCGTCGACTGCTGTCCACTCAGCTGACTGTCTTTTGAATTCTGGTGTGTAATTGTGAAGCCATGTCTCATCCATTGTCACATATCTACGATAGAATTCCCTTTTATTGCGGTTTAATAGGGCCAAAGACTCCTCCGAAGCATCGATTCGTTGTTGTTTTTGGTCGACTGTGAGCTCACGCGGCACCCAATTTGCACAGAGCTTTCGCATACCCAAATGTTCATGTAAAATGGTAAAAACACTACCATCTGCTACCTTTACAATGTCAGCTATTTCGTGCACCTTCAATTTGCGATCGTTCATAACCAATTTGTGGATTTTTTTTATGTTTTCTGGAATAACATTCTCATTTGGGCGTCTACTGCGCTCTGCATCTTTTGTGCTGGTACGACCACATTTAAATTCAGCCATCCACTTTTCTACCATTTGTCTCGATGGAGCAGAGTTTGGATAATGTTTATCAAGCCATTGTTTGGTTTCCACTGTATTTTTTTTCATCAAAAAGCAATGCTTTATTAAAATTCGAAATTCACTTTTTTCCATTTTTTTTCAAAAACAAAAGTTGCTTCACACAAAATGCTATAACTCACGAATAAATAGTCAGATTGCTGTCAAATTTATACACGTATCGTTTGAAGGTTAGTACTAAATAAAAATCATATGGAAAAAAATTCTAGTAACGCCATCTATGTGTCATCCTACGGACTTATTGAATGACCTAGTACATAATTAATTTGCATTTTTTATGGTTATGTGTGTTAAGAGATGAACCTTTCAACAGACCCTTCAAAAACTTTTATTTATGTGCATTTCAAATGTTACCATTTTTGTGAACAAGATCCGGCTCAAAGGACCAATAATTGATACAAATTTAAAAATGTTAAAAATGTTTAAAAAAAAAATTTAAACGCAAACAAATGAAAATTATTCACAATTACCGTTATAATAATTTATCTATAGAAAATACTAACACACTGAGGAACTCTTCTAATGAACATGCAAACAGAAGAAAAAATAAAGGTATATAAACAAATTTTGTTCTTTTTGTTTCTAAAACTGACATGTTGCATCGAAGATGTTTTTAGTAGCCTCTACAATCTTTTAATAAAATTTAAAATAAAGTAAAACGAATTGCCTGCAAAAAAACATTTACGCTTATTTAAAACTTGTAACCGCAGATTTCTATGTAAATTTGAAATTCAAACGAGCATCTGCTTTTTATTAATACTTGTAATGGTTTTAATGTAATCATAAAATTAGCATTATACACTTGTTTTCACTACAAATTTGCCCAACAGAAAAAAAACAACAGGAACAACTACCATAACCAAACAATATGACAAAAAATTTATATGTAAATATAAGCAGATACACAGCAAACTTATCGTGTTTTCTTCTAGAGAAATTCACAAGCAAAACTTTGTGTTAAATATTAAAAAAAAAAACGTCCAATTTTGGTGATTATATTTTTTTTAAGTTTAAATAAAACCGTGAAAAAAAGTGGTTGGTATAAAAAACAATTCCCAAATGTGTTGAGGTTCAGAATACACAGTGGATCATAACAGAAAAGCTTTTTAAAATCAAATTAAAGTAATCAGTATACGACATATTTTTAGGTTAGGGTTACATCTCAAATTATACATATCTGATTTTTTCAAAACTTAAAATTCCTATAATATTGAAATTTGACGCATCTAAAAGAATGCGTTTTTCAACGACTGCACAGGGAATTGTTGAACATATTACGCACTAGAGCGTAACTCATTTAACACTCGTGCGTAATATATATATATTAAGTAACTTATCTTATATAACTTAAGAAACTTATCTCAATAATAAACAATCCAATATTCTATTTAGCTTGAAGAGAAAAGTTACTGGTTTTGCTAATTGTTTAACAAAAATCAGATCAGTGGAGAAAAAAAAATTGGAATTGATGATATTCGGTTGCAGAATTCCTTTTTGATCTAATTTTGTCATTTGTCAAAACATTTCGTCCATCTTGGTTGACATTTCTTTACTTATATTCACTGTCATCTTATTTATTGTCTATGTCAGCTGTCAACAGCTTCCAGGTTTTTCGATTGCCATTGGAGTGGATCGGTAATCTCTGTCAACTATACTTCATTTCCCATTATTTCTTAGTAGTTCGTTTTTTGATTATCTTCCACTCCTTTTGAGCAGGATATCCCGTTTTGGATACAAACGTTGCGAAATTTCTATACGATCCTTTTTAAAAAATAAAGTTGCTAATTGTAACAATTTAGATTGACAAATTCCGGATTATAAATGATTGGCAATCGTCGTCTCGCCATTTCATTGAAAAGACTCACTTTGCTTAAGATAAAATTGATTCCGCCTTAATTGAAGTTTGATAAGTTAGTATATGCTCCTGACTGAACTTTGTACTTGTTCGTTCAACTTTTCTCATTTGAGTTATAGTTATAAGTTTGTTTGGGTGCCCTGTGGGCCTAGAAATGAACGAGTAAGAATTCACAAAAGACAAAAACTACTCTTTGTGCATCTTCTTGACAATTTTTTTCGTCACAAATGGGAATGTCCCACACCCTGAGAAAGTCTCAAGCCGGGATAGAAACTGACATGAGGATTAGTAGAGTAAATCAGCTGCATTGACTTTGAAGTTCACAACGTAGAAGCTTTCAATAGTCCCTATACCTCAAAAATAAATTCAGTCAATCGAACAATTTTTGTTTTTTCTACACTTCGAGTTCTCTACGAATACTGTTTGCTGGAATTGTAAGGACTAGTGTCATACATTTCAAGATTGCTATTTACCATCACAACACATTTTTTGTTACGGATGTGTAAAGAACAGACGTTTTAAAACCACAGTGCAGCAATTGCGCTCCATCTTGGTCGGGAAATGTCAGACTGGTCGTTCACTATTCGGGAATAGTACGCTCGAGGACACCGTAAATGATCTCGAAGGTTCACAAGGAAGATTCAGCTTCCAACATGGAACCAAATCACAAAACCTAAAGCTCAATAAGAGTATCTCCTCATCAGACCTGAACGGGCTACCTAGTATTCCTCTCGACGTATCTGTGGATACTCTTTCTGAAAACTCATTAGTTTTAGTTTTTAATTAAAATAAATCCTCTTCTAAATCTCTTAAACGTCTTCAGAAAGCTAACAATTACAATTACCACTCACTTCTTTATCAAAGGATTGTGCGGCATCAATAATTTCTAGAAATAACGATCTTCGTTCACATCTCGAATTAAACATTTTCGGTAAAAAACTTAATGATCTTTTAGACAGTGGAGCATCAATCAGTATATTGAGACGAGAATCTCTTAACTTATTATTAAGATTGGTCTCTCTTATAGGAAACTCACTTCCTGTATCAGAACTTCAGATGGTACCCCTAATTCGATCCTCGGATACATTAATATTCCAATTGATTATGCTGGTTTTACCAAATCTATTTGGCTTTATTTTGCGCCATGTTTGCGCAATGAACTATACCTAGGTATCGACTTCTGGAACGAGTTTAGCATTACTCCTTCGGTAGTTAGCGAGGTGTCCCTCCTCGAGCCTGGCGAGTCAAAACATCATAATCTAAGGGCGGCGCAATTTTGGGAACTTGAGTTGATCAATGTTTCTTATCCTTCTTTCGACAAACTCGGTCTGGAGAAAAAACTGCATTGCTGAAACACACCATTGACTTTCGGTTAAGCAAAGACAGTTAAACAGTTATCCAGTTTCACCCGCAGTGCAAAATAAAGTATATGAAGAACTAGATCGGATGTTGAAATTAAGTGTGATAGAGGAAAGTTCAAGTTCGTGGAGTTCTCCGGTGGTCCTAGATACCAAATCTAATGGTAAATCACGATGCTGTCTAGATCCGTGCAGGGTCAACTCATTGACAAAAAGGAACGCTTATCCACTTCCATTGATTGATGGTTCACTAGGACATTTAAGTGAGACGAAATATATCTAGGATATAGGCTTAAAGATGCTTTCTGGCAAATTCCGTTAGCGGAGTCCTTACACAATAAAACGGTGTACACGGTACCTAGTCGACCGTTATATCAATTCAGAATTATGCCGTTTTGGCTGTGTAACTCTCCTCAGAACATGTGTCACCTCATGCATAAAGTGATGCCGCATGAATATCATGAAAAAGACTTTGTTTTAGATGACCTAAAGACTTAGATAACCTGTTCATCATCTCATTAACTTATAAGGAGCATATTGACATTTTGCATACTGTTCATGTTGACAGAAGTTAGGTATTATGGTGTTTTGGTTGAGGAGGATGAGCTGCCCATAGATCTCGATAAAGTCGAAGCAATACGTGAGCATCTGGGTCCTATTTCTACCATGCAAACTCGTCGTGTCTTAGGAATGGCTAGATTTCCCAATTATGCCAGTGTAGTAACACCCATAAATAATTTTGTTACGCCCGCCAAATTATGTGATATCTAGCATGTATCGAATATAGAAATATACAATCTGATACAGAACGATTGAGTTCTAAGTAAAGATGTTAGTAAAGGAATTAGATCTTTGTAGTTAAAATGTAACAGCAAAGACTAATTCTGGAACAAGACGTACTTTCCTGTTTTTCATATATGCATTTTTCATTAATATTTTTTTAAAATCAGGGGTGCGTTTCGAAATTAACTGTGGTTCAAAACTCCAGTCAGTACACTTGATTTTTTGACCCACTGTCGAAGCATAAAGGTTATATTAGTTTTTAGTTATGTATGTACTTGCATTCTCTTTGCAAACGTTCCGAATTTTATTTGTTTCCTTCATTATCTCTTTGCTTAAATAAAACGAAACAAAAGAGATGATATTATATGAATATCGTAAAGTTTTGTTGTATTGAAACATAAAAAAGGGAAAACTCATAGTATGTATGCTAATTTTACATTTCGGTGTGTGAGTTGTTTTTTTTGCCGATTGATGTGTGCACTGTGCAATAATCGGTTGATGATTATTTATGATGAAGGGGTGGTTCATATTTTCTCTTTAGGTCTTACAAATAATAGAAAAACAGGAAAAAATATTGTAGAAAAATGAAACAATCTGTTTCGTTATAAATTAAAAAAAGTGGTTTCGTTATAAATTGTAAATGTATTGTTTACAAGAATATGCACGACGAGTTAAGAATATATGCAATCAACTCTTCTTCTTTCTTGTTTAGAGTAATTAAAAATATATAAATAGTTCAATTTATTGTTGAGTTGGAATTAGAACTTAAAAATAAAGATTCGTATTTAATATAAAATTGCCAAATAAAAATATTATTTAAAATTAAAAATATATATTTTGTGGTATTATTTCAATTATTATTATTTTGTTGATTCTTAAGTTATATTGTTTTAGAATGCTTGTTTAAGTTTATTGTGCTAAAGTGCATTGTTTGTGTAGTTTGTCGAAGAAAAGAAAGATATATAATAAAGAAAAGAAAAAATATATTGTGTTAAATTTATAAAAAATTAATAATCTTGTCTCAATTATATAAGATAAAAGAAAAATAAAAAGTATGAAAATAATGTTTTATATAAATTAATTTTATAAAAATTGTTGCTATGCAGACAAATAATTTATATTTTTTTTTGCAATAATTTAACTTATTACAAATCGTTGGTGCCACTGGACTTATCATTCTTGTGTAAACATACTCCCCACTATAAAGGAATTTATTTCTTAATACTAAATAATTCTAGATTTTATGCTTAAATTTAGCTAGGTTGTGTTGATGTTCTGGTGTCTATAGGAAGCCTGAATATCTTTACGATTGGATGTTTAAGTTCTCCATTAGCTGTTCTTACGGTTACCACACGTGTAAGATTATCTGGACCAGGATGAAGCTTTATTATACGTTCCATTAACCAAGCTGATGGAGGTTGATTTTCATCTTTAACTAGCACTAAATCTTCTGCATTCAAATTTTGATGTTGCTCTTGCCATTTATTACGTTTTTGGAGAGTATGCAAATACTCAATTTGCCATCTTTTCCAAAAACCCTGGACCCGGGCTTGAACATTTTGCCATTTTGATAATTTGTTTTCGGGAATGTGAAGTAATGATGGTTCTGGAATCGATGTGAGTTGCTCCCCTATGAGGAAATGAGCTGGTGTTAATGCTATCAAATCATCGATATCGTTGGTCATCGGGCATAATGGCCTTGAATTAAAGAGAGCTTCTATCTGAATAAGTAGAGTAGCCATTTCTTCAAATATTAAGGTTACATTAGCAGTTTAACGTTTTAAGTGGTATTTTACAGATTTAACCCCTGATTCCCAGAGACCTCTAAAGTGTGGACGCCTGGCTGGATTGAATATAAAATTAATATGGTTCTGTGAAAGAAAGGTAGAGAGATTAGTGTTATGTTTTTCGGATTTGAACAAATCGTATAATTCTATGAGTTCTCTCGTAGCTCCCACAAAATTTGTGCCATTGTCAGATGTAATGTCTGATGGAACGCCCCTTCTAGATACAAATCGACGAAGTGAAGCTATGAATGCTTCAGACGTCATATCACTCACTAACTCTATGAGTACTGCCTTTTCCCGTTTTGGCTATCAGATTAATGGGTCCCGCCAAATCTACTCCAGTATGTAGAAATGGACGACTGGGAGTGATTCTTGATGCTGGTAGATTACCCATTAATTGTTTCGTGGTTTCAGCTCGATGTCTGCAGTATATGATGCATTTATAGATTTGATAGCGAACTAAGTTTCTGCAACTTACAATCCAATTTGTTTGTCGAATAATTCTGGTCCGTAAAGTTGGACCCGCATGTAAATACTCATTGTGGATTTCTATGACTATTATCTTGCATATATTGTGTGACTTTGGTAGTATAATCGGATGTTTTACTGTAAACGATGCCTGCATATTGGCCAATCTGCCTCCAACTCGTAGTATTCCTTCTTCGTCAATGAAAGGAGTCAATGAACGCAGTTTACTTTTGTTTGATATTTTTGAACTTGTATTTAGCGATTTTAATTCTTCGTTAAAGCTTTCTTTTGGTACCCATTTGATGCATAAGTTTTCAGCTTTCGTCACCATGTTAGAGTATGAAACCGCTTGGTTACATTTTCGGCATCTCAAAATATATATAAGTTTTCTTTTTATTTTTGAATATGAAGAAACCCGCTGAAATAAATGTTCAAAAAATTCGTTTTTAACTTGCAGTCAATGAACTTACGACTTCTCTTCGACTTTCTGAGTTCGTTGGTTCAATTATATTTTCTGACGGCCAACTAGATTGGTCTTGGTTCAACCAAACAGGACCGTTTCACCATAATGATGACTAAACTAGCGTAGTTGGCATAATTCCTCTGGAAGCTAGATCAGCAGGATTGTCACTGGATTTTACATAATTCCAACAATTTCGTGGTACCTTTTCCAGAATTTCTGCAGTTCGATTTCCGACAAAGCATTTCCATCGCCTTGGAACTAGGGTTTCTAAATATCCGACGTATTTGATTATCCGGATATCGAATACATAAACAATAAATTAACCGGATAATCCGGATATCCGGATAAATAAAACATGTTTTTTACTTTGCGGTATTTCAATCATTTATGTATATTTTTCGTGTATCTATATTATTTAATTTTATACATAGTCAGAAAATAACAAAAATAGTAACAAATCATAAATAATAATAATAAAAAAATAAAATTATTCATAAATTTAATTAGGATTTAAATTAGACCTCGGCTCAATTTCGAGACATTGTAATAATTAATTAATGAATGCAATAATTTTTCTAAAATATGCATTTTTATAAATGCATCAATAACTTCATCAATTTAAGTTATTGATGCATTTATAAAAACGCATATTTTAGAAAAATTATTGCATTAATTAATTAATGTCTCGAAATTGAGTCGAGTTCTAATTTTTATCCTGGTAAAACCAGAATTGAAAATGCCCGCACCGTTGCAGTCGATGTCGGTTTTATTGGTAATAATATGCGATTTAGAATATTTAAATTGGCCGTCCGATTTTTATAATTATATAAATAAATGAAATCTTTTTTCAGCAATATGGAACTTCCTCCATTCTGCTTCTCAACATAAGTAATTAAAGCAATAGCATTCTCTAAGTACTTTCTGCAGTCACGATTTCTTATACAAACTTCACTACTTAGACTTTCTTCATCTTCACTTTCAATAGTAATTTCATTAGTGATTTCCTCAGAGTCATAATTTAGAAGTACAGCTTTCATAAACTTTAAAAAAATAGCCAACACTTCAGATTTTATTGACAGGGCCACAAGTTAATAAAAGATTATTTTTTTAAAATTAATATAACATTAAATAAATGTTAGTAATAGTATATTATTTTATTAGGAGGAGAAGTATGACTTTCCATGGCGCGCCTGGGTTTACCCGCTGAACGCAGTGAGGCGGGTAACAGAAGGCAAGCCATGGAAAGTTACTTCTCCAAATAAAATATGTAATTTTTTCTTCAAACGCTTTAAAATGTGCCATGTTTTTGTGGTTTTGATACGTTCTTGTCTTAATTTATGCAAACAATAAATATCTAAGAAGACGTAATTTATAAATATGAGTAGTTTCGATTGTTTACAAAAAAACGTTTTGATATATATAAATTGTTTATCGTTGTTGTTAGTTGTGATTGGCCAGTTTTTTAAATGCAATCGGGTTTCTCAGCAGAAGTTGAGGCTGCGGCCAATGATGCCGTCTCCTCTCTTGGACCCACATGCATGATTTTAATTTCCAAAATGCAACATTAAGAAATTGCAAGTTTAATATTAGTTTAATAAATAAAAATGACGTTTAAAATTATATTTTGTTGTATGTTATTGTTTTAGCGGTATCATAGCAAAAATTTCCCTGACTAGGCGGGAAAAGGAAACACTTTCCCTGATTAGGCATGGAAGTTGCATTTCTCCGTAGCCAGCTCAGTATAATTATGACCTAATTATTTTGCGTTTGAAGAAAAAACATCTTTACACTGCAGATTCACGAAGTGCTTCATAAAATATTCAATGGTTACAGTTTTCAAAACATTAAAGCTGTAAATAAATTTTTAAAACTTACCGTCACTTTACTGCACTAACAAACTTTGCAACGCAACTTAATTTTTATTTGAACTTTGCAACGCAATTTGATTATTTTCTTTTACAAAATAAAGGGTTTTTTAATATTCGGATAGTTGCAAAAAAGTATCCGGATAATCGAATAGTCAAAATATGGTCGAATAATCCGGATAATTCGATATCCGGATATCCGGATTAGAAACCCTACTTGGAACATCGGAAAACCACGCCAATACTATCTTGGAATCTGTCCAAGTGTATATTATTAGGTTTTGCAGTTGTGGTGTATCCACCGTATAGGTCATTAATCTGCTCAATAATACTGCCCCACAAAGTTCCAAACGTGGAAGTGTAATCTGTTGTATTGGAGCCACTTTAGTTTTAGCTGTGACTAGACGAACGTCAATATTCCCATTGGTGTCTGTTGTGCGGACATAGATAACAGCGGCATAAGCATTTTCGGATGCGTCGCTAATTCCATGAACTTCTACTTGAGATTCAGTGTTGGAAATTATGAGATATCATGGAATATGTATGCTTTCTAAAATTTTTAAATTTGATTGATTACTTTTCCATATATTTTCAAGATCTTTGGGTAATGGATCATCCCATTCTAATTTTTTGAGCCATAATTTCTGTAGCATTATTTTAAAAACAATTGTTGCAGGTGATATCCATCCTAGTGGGTCAAAAATTTTAGCAATTTGAGACAGCATTTCTCTTTTTGATGATACTTCCTTTTCATTTAGATTAATTTTATATGAAAAAGTATCTCGTCGTGGATTCCACTGTATACCTAGAGTTTTTGTACTGGTAGATTCTTCATCTAAATCTAACGCATTGTCATTGCAAAGGTACATAGGTTGTTCTGCAATAATTCTAATGAACTAGATTTCCATTTCCTTAAGTTTAATCCACCTGTGGCTAAAACATTGATTATTTCTGGAAGTGCACGTTTTGCTTCGCTAAGAGTATTTCTTCCAGATAAAAGATCGTCAACGTAAAAATCTTCTATAATGGTTTTTGCGCCTTCAGGATATGTTAACTTGTTTTTATTAGCAATTTCATGTAAAGTTCTTACAGCTAGAAATGGTGCGGAAGAAGTACCATAGGTTACCGTATTTAGCTTGTAATGTTTGATAGGCTCCATTGGTTTGCTTTGCTATACTATTCTTTGAAAATATCTATCTGACTCATGTACTAGGACTTGCCTATACATTTTCTCTACGTCTGCTGTAAAGGCAATTGCATGTTTTCGAAAATTTAGTTTAATTGATACAAGATCTTTTTATATTGTAGGACCTACTAGCAATCCGTCGAATACAACTCTGAGTTTTGTTGTTGTACTGTCGATTTTTGGTACAGCATGATATGGCAAATAAAAGCAATTTTTGGATTTACATGCAATCATTTCATCTTTTATCTCTTCCATGTGTCCTAACAATATGTACTACTGCAAAAATTTTACATACTCCTGCTGAAGGCTTGGTTGTTTTTTAAACTTACGATCTATTGATAGCAGACGTGATACAGCTGCAGGCTTAGAATTTTCAAGATCCCCAGAATCGTCATTAAATGGTAGTCGTACGACGTACCGGTTATTCGAGTTTTGATGAGTATTCTTTACGAAATGGTTTTCGCAGTTGTTTTCTGATTCAGTCCTCGTTGAAACCTTTGGAATTTCTTCCAGTTTCCAAAACCTTTCAAGAATTTTATTAGAATCGTTGTCTGATATAATTTCTGTGCAGGATATTGGCTGTTCCTCTTGATTATTTATTACGCCGCTTATAATCCGTCCACATTTGGTTGATTGTGCGATTACTGGTTCAGAAAATCTAATCTGAGCTGGTTTTAACATTTGGAAAAAGATATCAACTCCTATCAATAATTCAATTTCACCTGGAATGTTGAACGTTGGATCTGCTAGCTGGATATTTTTTATTTGTGTATATGTAGAATAATCTAACTTTGATGAAGGAATATTTAACGTTAATCTTTCAAGTACTAGAGCATTGATATTCAAGTGATCTTTAGAATATCTTGATTGTAGCCTAACGCGTACTGATCCTGTTGTTACGGCTGCCTTGATTTGTGAGAGGCCTGTTATCTTTATATTGGCAGACGAACATTTTAACATTAATTTTTGCACTATGCTTTGTTTAATGAAAGTGGATTGGGATCCCGAATCCAACAAAGCTCTAGCGATGTGCAATTTCCCGACGTTATCGTGTACGTGCACGAGTGCGGTTGGTAATAACGCAATTGATATTTTCGCGACGCATGGTAACGTGGCATTATATGATTCGGATGTTTTTCGGTGTTTTTTTTTCTTTGTTATCTGGCAAAATTAATTGTGAACTATTGTTGGTGGTAATATCTTGTTGTACTGTATGCGCGGATGTTTGGTTTGTAGTTGGACTATGCAATGTATTTAAATGGAGCATAGTATGATGTCGTTGTTGACAAACACTACATGATGATTCTGCACTGCAATTTTCAACAGAATGTCCCGTCTTTAAGCAGTTGTAGCAGACATTATAGTCATGCACCACTTGTCTTCTTTTACTTACGGACATTCTTTTAAAATAAATGCAACGTGACAATTTATGAGTTCGACTGCAATTTGAACATTTCTCATCTCCAATTGATGTAAAGTATGATTTTGCTGTAGTGGTTTGCTTGGTTGATCGTCATTTTAAATGAATGGCACAACTCTCCTTAGCGTCACATCTGTCACTTAAATATTTAAAAAATTTTCCAATCTAGGAAAATCTTGATTTAAAGTTTTTTCTGCCCAACTCGACTGAGTTTCTTCATTAACTTTACTCAGTAGGATGTGCATGAGCCACGGGTTGCGAGATTCGGCTTCAGTACCTAAACATTTGATTCCTCGAATAATTTCATCGGACCTATCGCACAGCTTTCTTAAATTGTCACCAGTACCGCTAGTGGATGATGGTTGATCCAAAAAGGAAGAAATCAATGAAGATAAATACGGTTTTTTCTTATTATAGCGCTTTCGTAGTTTATCCCATGCTTTTTGGTAGCTTGCATCGGTTACTATGAAATGTTTTAGTAACATCGCTGCATCACCAGTAATATTTTAAATTAAATTATATAAGTGTTATATTAGAAATTTTTCCTTGGTAGAGTAAGGTGACCAAATTTTAATATTGGCAAAGCGGGACACCATAGAGGGGGGGGGCTTATATACAGTTATTAAATTAAAAAATTATACAGTAATTTTTTTTATGTCAAGATGAGTGCAATTTACAACATATAACGAATAAAAAAAATTATGTAAAGTGTTATTTCATTCTTCGGAATATTTCTTATTTGCGTAAATTTTTGTCAGGAGAAGGTTACTATTGTTGTTGAAAAGGTCATGAAATATTCCACAAAAATTTATTGAATTATATTTCACGCATAAAATGGCTTTCAAAGTCTCAAGTAGAGTTCCTGCTCGAAAAATCCGGTCTCGAGATGCTCAAAAAAGATTTGTTATCTTGAACTCCCAAATCTCGAGGAAAATACCACATTTTCGAGATTCTCATTTATTGAGAAACATGATCTCGAGATTTAGCAAATCACCATAAATCCGATTCAACTCTACAACTAAATGAACTTTTTGATGACTGTTGCAGACCCGAACCATCCTGGTATAAATGTTGCATACAACTTTTCCGAATAAAAACCTTAAACGCTTTAATTTGCAATCAAATTTATTTGATTTGATATTAATTTTAACCAAAGGACTTTTTCATTTCAACGGTCGACTGTCTAAATCGGTGTTTCTTAGTTTTACCAACAGAATTCTTAAAGTTGAAGTAATTTATTCTATTTATGAGGGGAGTGTTAGTTTATAAATATATTAAGTGGGATCGCAATGACAATTTACTATTGAGTCAAAATATGTAAAAACGAGTAACGATTTCCAGATGATTAGGGTAATAGCAAAATTATTTAAAAACTCGCCAGTTCGCAATAATATTTTGTAAAAGTATATAAAAGAATTGATTGAGGAGAGATACGAGTGCAAGTACTCCTGGATTGCAAGACTAGATGAAATTCTATTGAAACTATGATTGACCGGTTTTTGCGATTTAAAGCAGCATTCTTAAAAGCTTTAAACTATCTCAATTAAAATCATTTAAGGAATAAAAAAAAGTTGATGTGGTTCCTTTAAATATTTTGAGTGCCATTCAAATATTTTGTATTATTTTAAAATAAGAACAAATAAAAGATTTAACAGGATAAGACCAGTTGTTTATTGTAATATCTTTTACCAAGTGATGATACAAAAATATAAAAGGTTAGAAGAAGTCTAAACTTAAAACGATAAAAATATATATCGATCCATAAATGAGTGAGTTTAATTACAATATTCAACATTCCCACTTTTTGTTATAATATTAAATATTAAATTTATATAATTCATTTAACAAAATACAATTCATTTAACGAAATTTCTATCACGAATTATTATAAAAAGAAATATACATTGTTAATAATTCATTTGATCCCAAGCATAGTTTGCAAAAACAGCAACTTCCCCTTCGGTAGCACCTTTGTCATAATGTCAGCCAGTTGGTTATCACTTGGAACGTACTGCAAATCAAACACATCTTCTTCATATTTCTCACGTATAAAGTGATACTTGACGTCGATGTGTTTCGTCCTTTTATGAAATTCTGGATTTTTCACCAATCGAATGGCACTTTGATTATCCATGAACAATGGACACGGACTGACCTTTTTCTTCAACAATTCTGAAATTAAAATTTTTAACCATACCATCTCCTTTACTGAACTTGACGTCGCTACATATTCCGACTCCGTTGTCGACAAAGTGACTGATTTTTGCCTTTCTAATGACCAACTCACTACGCTATCACCCAGCATAAACACATATCCAGATGTAGATCTTCTCGTACTCAAATCACCAGCAAAATCTGCATCACTGTAGCCATTCAGCAATAATTGATTGTTATAGCCATAAACAATTCCTAAATCGGTTGTTCCTTTTAAATATTTAAAGATTTTTTGACAGCTTTTACGTGCATCACTGTAGGGTTCTCCAAATACCTAATTACTTTTCCAACTGCAAAGCTAATATCAGGTCACGTACCCACTATTGCATGTTTTGAGCTTAAACTTCTTAATAAATTTTGTAAACTTCTTATTCCAGCATCTTGATGCCTGTTTTAGACCATACAGACTCTTTAAGAGTCTACAAACTTTAGTTGATCCATCATTATAACCCTTTGGCTGGTTCATGTAGATCGTTTCCTCAAGATTTCCATTTAGAAAAGCGGTTTTGATATCGAATTGTCGTAGTTTCATATGCTTTGCTGCTGCTATTGCAAGTATTGACCTCACTGATGTGAATTTAACTACTGAACTAAATGTCTCACAGTAGTCGACACCATATTCCTGGGTAAAACCTCTTACCACTAATTGTGCCTTGTACTTTTCAACACTCTTATCAGGATTATGTTTTAATTTATACACCCATCGATTGTCAATCTCTTTCTGGTTGTCTAGATGATCAACTAGCATTCAAGCTTTATTTTTAATTAGAGAATTGTATTCCTCATTCATAGCATCTTGCCAACTTTTAGCTCAACTGAAGCCATTGCTTGATCATAGTTTCTTGGTTCATCACATACTGCCAACATTGCTATATGACTTGTTGCCTCACAGCATGTATTCAATTTATTCGATTCACTTCTATAACGTAGTCGTTTATCAATGACATTTCTCTCATTTAAATTGCATATTTGACTTCCATCCTTCACTGCACTTTTTGAGCTCGATTGAGCTGGTTCAACTGTGTCATTGTCATCACTTTCATCAGATAATAATATTAAACCTGGTAATAATACTTTTAGGTTCTTCTTCCATAAATTTTACGTCACAAACAATTTCCCCTTTTTTCATCAAGGGATTCCATACGCGATACACGTTTGTGTTCGTAACATAACAAAGGAAGATGCATTTATTTGCCTTTGCATCAAATTTCTGCCTTTTTTGCTTTGGAATGTGAACATATACTGACGACCCAAAAACGTAAAGATTATCCATCTTAGCCTTTTTGTTATACCATAATTCATATGGCGTTTTATCAACAATCGCACTGGTACCACTTCGATTCAGAATATATGTGGCCGTATCGACCGCTTCCGCCCAAAATTCAAAACTTAATTCCGCAGAATGAATCATAGTACGTGCTGATTCAACAACTGTACGCATTTCACGTTCTACACACCCATTTTGTTCCGGCGTGTATGGAACAGTAAGTTGATGTTCAATACCTGTTTCAATAAAAAATTTAGTTAAGTCATTATTTAAAAATTCTCTTCCATTGTCCGAGCGCAAAACTTTAACTACGTGATGACTTTGGCGATTTATCTGGTTAATGAAATTCTTGATGTGCATTGTTACATCAGATTTTTGCTTCAAAAAATACACAAAACGAAAATGTGAATAGTCATCTTTCAAAAGCAAAAAATATCTTAATCCCCCAATTGAGTTAACATGCATGGGTCCACACACATCTGCATAGATTATATCTCCACAAGACTGGCTTTTCTTTTCTTGATTTGAAACTGCTATGATGATGTTTCCCAACAACACACGCTTCACATACGAAATCTTCATCAATAAAATCAACCAAATTGCGTTGTAAATTTTTTTTTCACATATACTGCATTTTGATGTGCAAGATGTTCATGCCACGATTTGAGTGACATAGGTTTGTTAACAATATTTGCAACAATAGTTCCATCATTACACATCGGTTCCACACCTTTGAAAACCATTTCAAATAATTTGTGTCGGCTTACTCCCACTGCAGAAATATGTCCATTCCTAGAGATTTCACAACGATCTTTATTGGATTCCAGTTTATTGCCAAGATCCATCACTTTACACGATGAAAATAAGTTCACGTGGTTTTCCGGTACAAATAGCACATCCGCTATATATTTAGGAGTCCATTTAACCCCATCAAACGATAAAATGTTTGTCAAATGAATGTCACCTTTTCCTTTTGTCAATATTATTGAATATTATTACCAATTTTAATATTAATTGATAAAGGTACGAAATTGGAAAACCACTCACGATGTCGGCACATATGGTCACTGGCCCCCGAATCTAATATTCAAACATCTTCATGGTTATTGAAAACTGAGGATTGACAAACAAAAGCATTATTATTGTTATTAATATTACCTGAATAGTTTCCTCTCTTCATGAGACTACAATCACGACGGAAGTGACCGGGTTTGCCACAAGCATGACATTTGTATGTTGTGACATTTCTATCTTTGTTCGGTTTGTATTGACTTGATGGTTGTTGGTTTGAAAATTTGACTTTCTGTTTTTTACCACCTTTTTTTGATTTTGCCACCAACGCATCGAATCTCTCAATCAGGCCCTGGCCTTTCAAACGCAATTCTTCCGTTAATAAACGAGCACGCAAATTATGAAGTGTTTGATTATCAGGTGCTGTAGATTCCCATGCACTGTGGAAATGGTTGTATTCTCTTGGGAGTACCATTAACAATTTAGCAATCACCATATTATCAGAAACTGCTCCACCCTGATATTTTATTTGTTGAACGATTTCCATTAATTTTGAATAAAAGTTTGCTATGTCATCATCAACATCTTTTTCATAACTGTAGTATTTTTGTTGTAGATACAAAAGATTTGATTTAGACGATTGTTTGTAGATACTTTTTAATGTAGACCACATGTCATGTGCTGTTTCGCAATTCATAATTTGTAGTAATGGCTGCTTCCCCAACGTTGTTGTAATTACACGCCTCGCCTTTGCATCAACCTTCTTCCAGTTGATAATTAGTTCCGCATATTTTGCTTCATCCGGCTGGGGACACTTTTTTATACCACTCACCTCGTCGTACATCTCACCGGCATCCAAAATTTGTTTTATTTGAAACTTCCAGATAAGCCATTGACTACTATCGACTAGCTTGTCGATTTTAAAAGATTCGAGATCCATAATTAGTTAGATCAATATGTAATAGATCACTTAAATAAACTTTCATGCGAAAACTACTTAATCCACTTTGGATTAATCAAAAATGTTTTTTAATTTTAACCTCAAAAAAAAGTTCACGTGTTGTGATCACTTTTTATAAATTATGTAATTTATTTAAAAAAAAAAACTTTACTCACAAATAGGCATGTTCTGGGCCCATAACCTTTTGTATTATTTTAAAATAAGAACAAATAAAAGATTTAACAGGATAAGACAAGTTGTTTATTGTAATATCTTTTAGCAAGTGATGATACAAAAATATAAAAGGTTAGAAGAAGTCTAAACTTAAAACGATAAAAATATATATCGATCGATAAATGAGTGAGTTTAATTACAATATTCAACAAAATAGTTACAAAATCTATAAAATCTTTAAACCGTCAGGATGCCTAATTATTATCTGCAGAGGGAATCCTAAAATTTCTATTCAAATCTCTTCAAAATATTAATTCAGAAATATGTATTCTCCAAATTGTTATTTGAAGTACAATCTCAAATTTTCAAAAGAAGAGATAGCTCAATAGTTTTATTATTGAAATTTCTACACTATCCAAAGTCATTTAGTCAACCTGAGAAAGATAGTTTTTTTTGTTTGTTTTAAAGCAGATCTATTTGCTCTAAAAGAAATTATATAAATTATAAAAACAGAAAATAACCTCTCGAAGATTATAGAAAATGTATAAACTTATGTGAAATTCGACTCCTTGATCAAGCAATAACCTGCCATAACCCAGTAATGTTCCATAGCCGAGATTGAGGAAACTACCGTTGACTGAATAAAGTGTATTCACCAGCACTAAGAGATCACCTTGGCTAGTGATACCTCACTCCCAGTGATATGTGATATCTCACATCAACTTGTATGTCAATAGCAGGGACCTACTTACTGTTGTTGTTGTTGAGTCTGTCACTCCCGTAGATCAAAAATAAAAACATTTACAAATCATGCGCAAAACTAAAAAAAGTTTAACTATTTGATTTTATTCTAATTTTTGGAATATTTTTGGAACTTTAAAAAAAGTTTCAATTTTTGAATTTGTAAGAATTTTTGAAATATTTTTAGAGTTTTGAAAATTTTTAATTTTTATAATTTTTGGAATTTTGAAAAAAGTTTGAATTTTTGATTTTGTAATAATTTTTGCAACATTTTTAAAATTTTGGAAAAGTTTGAATTCTTAAAAAGTTTAGGAACATTATTGGAATTTAGAAAAAGTTTAAATATTTGATTTTATTCTAATTTATGGAATATTTTTGGAATTGTGAAAAAAGTTGGATTTTATTTAATTTTTAAAATATTTTTGGAATTTTGAAAGAAATATGAATTTGTGATTTTGTAATATTTTCTCGAAACGCTAAATGAAGAGGTTTTTAAGCAGTTTGCTGAGTGTATCAGCTATTCACTAAATTATGTTAATTTATGATCTGTTATAATTTTACGGCATCGTTTGGATGTTTCGTGTTAGTTTTGTAATATTTCTAAACAGATATAAAAAAATACAATACTTTAACAAAGAGTTATGTTTGATATACATTGCTGCCCAAAACTAAAAACCATGTCCTCATAAAAGTTGTTTGCCGAAAACTATATCAAAATCCTTAACCCAGACCGAAGTCTTGATATCTCAGAACTGTGAGATTTCAGCCTCTCCATATTTTGTTTTTCATTTGAATTCGAAATTCTGTTTTCTTTTCAAAAGTCGGGACATTTTTAAAATGCCGCGGGACGCGGGACCAATTGTTGAAAATCGGGACTGTCCCGCCAAAAGTGGGACGTCTGGTCACCTTATGGTAGAGTCCGCGCACAACTCCATTTCAGTCGAGTATCATTTAAAGTAAAATTCCCTTGGATAAATAGATACCGTATGTGTCTATTTATTTTAATATAAAAGTCAATTGCGACAATTTGTTGAAGAAAGGTAAAAAAAGTTTGATGGACCTCTGAAGCCCAAATTGCTTTCGAAAACTTAAAATCATTACTCACCTCAGTTCCTGTATTGATTAACCCTGATTACACTAAGAAATCATCCATCCGATGTAATGCCAGATGTAATCCATTACAGGTATGGATAGCGTACTATTTCAACAGGATAGTGAAAAAAATGAGTTGAGTCCCACCGTGTTTTTGTCAAACAAATTTAATAAGCGAAATTGTTGAGTCGGAGTGAAGTGAATAATCCATAATATATGTTTTAAATATTTTTAATAATTACAAAAACACCAATTTTTATTCACTTATTTTTTGTTAACGACCGGTTTCGATTTTCAAAAAATCATCGACAGGTTTTATTTGCATTTTTGAATTGCAAATTAAACCTGTCGATGATTTTTTGAAAATCGAAACCGGTCGTTAATAAAAAATAAGTGAATAAAAATTGATGTTTTTGTAATTATTAAAAATATTTAAAACATATAAATTTAATAAGGTTCAAAGTAACTACTCTTTTTCTGAGTTAGAATATCTGGCCACAATATTAAGCATAAACTAGTTTCGATCGTACATTAAGGGTTACCATATCACCTTGAAAACTGACTACTCGAGCCAACAATGGCTTATTCCACAAAAGGATCTGAGTGGACGGGATGCTATTCTATCAGATTTTTCAGTCTGAAAATTGTGAGTACCCTCACCGTTAACGAATAAATTTGATTGCGTTGGAACATAACAGTGACACTGCCGCCCATAGAGGAATAAAGAAGACTCTTAATAGAGTTCGTCGGCTATACTTTTGGCCAGGCATGAGATCACAGTTTCACAATTATTTCTTGTCTTGTCTTGTCTTGTGCGATATGTAAGCAACTTAATATACTAAAAGAATAACTCGTTCACCTATACATTCTGGATTCAACACAGAAAGCCCGTGGCAGCCTGGCAGCGTATCTATATAGACTTTTTAGGACCTTTTATCCTAGATCAAAGTCGGGTAGCCGTTTGTTTCTTATAGTACTGGACCACTTGAACAAATTCGTTTTATTTTAACCCCTGAGTAATGCTTATTCTCCGAAAATGATATTTCTTTGCGTATTGAATTATTCCTTTCTTCGAGACCTGCACTGTTTGAACAAATCCGATGTCGATTTTCCGTAGTTGATTAGATTATTTGATTATCATATATCATCTAGCATTGTTCACTACTTTAGATATAGTTTACTCGGTATGCGTATACGCATAAAATTAATAGATTGTAAAGACTTTATTTTTTTGAAGCCCGACAAGTTAATGTTTATGTTATACCTAGAATGAGGGACTAAGTTCAAGAAATTGTAAAGTAAACGGTTTCACATTCTGTACTGCAATTCATGTAGATTGTAGTTACCTAAACGGATTACTGCGCCCAAACAAAACACTCCCACACCACTAAAAAATATCCCAGAACAGATGTAAATGCTCGACAAACCCTTAATCTTTTAAATTGGTGCTCTTAGATGGATAAAACTATACCTACTATACCTTAAACAGGAGAGAAAACAACAATCTAAGGACTACATTCCCAACCGGTCGCTGTAACCTGACAAGAATTAATTCAGAAGCAAGCTTGTGACTTTTATCAATCAATAAAGTTGCCTAGTCCGCAATAGTTCTGAACACGTTGGACTCCGAGTTTCCTACTTAATTTGATTATATTTTTAATGAAGCTTCAATGTAACTCATGTCATTATCAACTTACAGTCTAGCTATTGTATCAGCCGTTTGGTCGGTAATAGGAATACTGTAGTGAAGAACTTTTTCATTGGCGAACCAATGAAGCGACATAGCAGGCTGCGTACCTTGAGATTAATAACGCCGAAAGCTCAGTCATCGTGGATTTCAAAGATTAATACCTGCTGCTCCAACACAAATACAGAAATGTACGCCAATTACGTGAATATACAGAAATGGATAAAATACGAATGAGAAAATGAGACTCTGGCGACCCCTTTTGCGAAAGAACAGCGATCAGCACGTTCAACCCCCACATTCACTCCCATACGCCCACACTCTCACGCTTCATGCACGTTCACATCCTCCCCCACACTCACACTTTTTTACAACCATCCAAGACCACATACACACTCATATGGCGAAGCAAGACATGTAAGTTCAGAGAAATGTAATAATTAAGCAACTGGTAGTAATTAAAATAAGCTGTATTGCTGCCATTTGATCATCCGGATCCAGTTCACAAAATAATGTCAGTACTTGAAACCCGACAATCAAATCGCATAGTACGTGAACGCTATAGTTAATAGCCTATATAAATGTATATCGACAAAATCCGTTCATCATCTCCAGTGAACAGTAGTTGGTGTTCTGAATGATACACAGAAGTTCCCGGCCAATTATTTCACAGCGGATCAGTAGTGATATAGAACGTTGGTTACAATTGCAACGGCTTGAATGACTTCCCTATAAGACAGTTGCAGATGGCACAGAGCCCATTAGGGCTCAAGCAGTAATTCCACAATTAGATATTACATTAGAACCAAAAATATTTTAAGTATATCGTTTTTAATTGTTAATTTACATATATATTGTCTCGCATGTATTCCCCACATGATTTCACACGCGCGCATCGACAAACACGCCCCTATTCGTCCATATATACACCCATTCGCACGCATTCACACCTCTACGTTAGAAAAGTAAAAAGAATAATCAAAGTTCACTCACCCCATGGTTATATCCAACAGGCCTGAAAGTCCTCACGTTTAGCCCTCCATCAGCGGTGAATATTCCAACAGGTAAAGGATTATTAGATGAATAGTTGAATGATATTAATAGACTGTTGCGCCGCAATTAAGGCGTTTGCTGATAAAATGGTATATATATGGTGTAAATGTTGTGCCGTAATAACTCAGGCAATTACTGATAGAATAGTATAATTAAGTTGTAAATGTTGGGCCGTAATGTATCAGGCAATTACTGATAAAATTGTATAATTAAGTTGTAAATGTTGTGCCGTAATAACTCAGGCAATTACTGATAAAATTGTATAATTAAGTTGTAAATGTTGTGCCATAATAACTCAGGCAATAGCTGTTGAGTTATATGAATAGTGAATAAATGTTGCGCCGCAATAACTATGGCGATTGTTAATAAAACTGATAAATATTAATAAATGTTGCGCTGCTATAACTAAGGCGAATGCTAATAAAACTTATAAATATTAATAAATGGTGCACGGCTATAACTAGGCGATTACTGATAAATGTTGTCAAAATGTTGCGCCGCAATAACTAAGTGATTGCTGTTTGGTTGAATAATAAGAATAAAAGTTGGTTATGTGGTTCATTCAATTAATTCAGCTGGTCTGTCACTATATAGCGAGGTGGTTGAGGACTCGTGTGTCGATTCCCGTGTTGTTGTATGAAGGTGATAACACATGGTTGAGATGAGACCGTATTGGCCTTCAAATTGTTGTGTAACTTGTAATAATATCGGCTTAGATTTATTCCGTTATTGGTGGCTAAGCAGAGGCAATACTTTATATATTATGACGCAGGCAGGATTTGCTGAGGAACTCATAGACGTATCGACATGTTGCGGCATTCAAATCCACTGATGAGTAAAACTAAAGTTAACCCGTTGACTAAGGCTGACCCAATATATCGTTGACGAATCAGTAACGTCATTCAAAAAAAAAATGTAAATATTATAGAACAACAGCACGCCTTCGCTGCCTTATGGGCCGATATGATAACAGTTTGATACTGCACGTTATCCCGATATACTGATAGTAACAACCCACACCAGTAAAATCAATAAGTTTTAAACAATTGCAATTTATTTGAAGCTGGTCTGTTTATTTAATGCTATAGTTTCACTAATATTACGTTACAGTAAATAACTTAATTGAACGGATATAATGTGAAATCAAAACGAATGTACTCCACGTTCTCGATTAAATAATCCTGTACCCTAATTGATTAATTACAGATAAATGTTAGATATCAATCCACATGACCAGAAAGAAAACATTCGACCTTCTCGCACTTCTTGATCAATTTCAATTCTCACCTTCAAGTTTAATAATTAACACGTATAAATTATTTTATATCAACGAACACGAATAAATTATATGTATATGACACGAAGACTAATGTTACTGATTTTGAAAAATTTTGCTATATAACGGACATTGCACACTAAAATATATAACCAATAATTAGTAAATTACTTATCTTAATTTTTCTGATTCCCAGCGATCCTTTTGTTTTGTTCCTGGTTTTATTTGGATTCACATTAAATTTAGTTATATTGCCTTGGTTCATGTAAAATTTGCTAAACCACAGTACAAACATATATATTCTATTTTTGTTTATTCTAATTTATCTTAAATTTCACTAGCTTTGACAACACAATACAGACATTTATGTCAATTCTTTTTTTCTTTAATTTGAATATTAAACACATAAATTATTCTTTTTTTATAATCAAGATGAAATGAAATTCTTCCATCTTTTCTTCTTTCAATCAATTTTTCTTCGGAAAAATACAGAATGTAATTTTTCCATGCACAGATCCAGTTTGACAAATCAATATCCGCGCGACTCAGTCACAATAGCAAAGATAAAAATCTAAGAGAGAGAAAACGAGATATTTTCATCTCTTATATAGGAATTTAATATCGAAAATTGAGCTACAAAGCCTTTCGAAAGTGAAACTTACCGAACAATGTTAGTACGTTTTCCGTTTTAAAACAAATACTGGTTGTTATTTTGTAATACATAAAATTGTAAGATAATTTCACGAAATAAGTTATTTACAACGCATTTGGAAGAAATATTAATATATTGCGATATTAGAATGGATTAAACGTATCTTCAACCGATTTTATGATGATTACGTAGTATGAAATAATAGCTTACAACCGTGGTACAGTAAAATCTAGATTTATAACGGAAAGAGAAATTGATAAAAATACCTATATAAGAAATATAATATGTTTTAAGACAATTGCAAAACTGCTTGTAGGATAATAATTGTTAGATATTAAGACGATTGGACAAATATGCACAGCTATTTGAGGTTTGAAAATATTTAGAGCAATTACGGTTAAAGGTCCGGAGAATTCAAATTCATGTAGTATGGTGAAGCAACGCTGGTGGAAACGCAGTGTGAACCAATAATAGGGGATTGTAAAACAAAATATTATTGTTAATTGTAATTGCTAAGACGGAATATGTGTAACGGAAACTATACGAAAATATGACTATAGATTATGGATGAACGAGAAATTGTTGTGAACTACGCGTGGTATGTAAAATTGTGAGGTGTAAGGAAACGGAAACTACATCAATCTGTGACTGTACTACACTACGTCCCCATATGCCAGGCTATACATAACAATACACTCCATCAAATTCGTAAAATGCTCCTTAATATTTGGAATAATTTTATAGCTGCGTTTCGTTACTACAAATGTAATAAACAAATGTGATGTTACTAAAAGGAAACAATAGAAGGACTGTGCGCCAAGGGAGGTTTGTATTCCGTCGATTTTCAGCCATGTGCGTTCAAGAAGTAATTTCTCCAAGTTCAGTACAAATAATTAGACCAACACTCATTTGAAACTGGGTAAACGAATTTAAGTAATCAAAACAAAAAGCATGGACAAAGACCGAAGAAACCGAGATCATCACACACTGTTATAACTTAGAGTCTTACATTAAAAGATTAAATAAAAAATTCACTCACCTCATGATTGCATCGGATCAAACTCATCATGTCCACGTTAATTCAGCCGATCATACCATCCCCCTAGAAACACTAATAATGTTGCGCCTCTGCGCAAAAGTGTTATTGCGCAAAAAAGTTATGTTATTTTTATTAGAGTCAGACCAACACAAGATGAAGTAAAGTCGGTTTGATTGATACATTATGTATCCATAAATTTGAACTCGATTGATACACTAATTTTAGTTTAGATTTTATTTTTTTCGCCAATTTACTGTTTATTTGTTAATTAGTTATTACATTTAGTTTCTTATTTATTTATTTTTTTCATTTACGGTAGCTAATTATTTTAGTGCGGTAATAATGGCGGTCTCGTTTTATGCTAAATTTATCACATTAACTGCAACATGAATTTCAAGCAAACTAATCACTATAACGAAAACGATGCAAATTTTACAATTTTATCATTTTCCTTACCACAAAATTTATTAAAATAAAATTAAAAATAACATTTTATTTGATTAACCTGAGCTCTACTCAAAATTTTAAACTATAAATTTATAGTTTAAAAAGTTATTAGTTTTTTTTAAACTACAAAAAAATATCAAATTTTTTCCTAAGTTTTTAGTTTCTACAACTAACTAATAATTTGCATCGACTACCTTCTAATAACATATGTCCAAGTACATATATAAAAATTATTATGAATCAACAACATATCAAAATGAGACAGCAATCGATGAAAACAAAATAATTGCTAACAGGGCTGAGAAAGATATGAATAAAAAGGCGATAAGTTGTATTGATCGCGTTGATTCATGAAAAAGAAAGTTTATAGGACAAATGAATTTTTACGGGTACAACGGCTTCGTAACCCAAATGGGTTTGACTGTGACGGATGGCTAAGTTCTGAAATACATTTTTTATAAAAACTCAGGCCATTTTCATTGGCGTCCCAGTATATATATAAAACAATTTTTAAAATATCAACGCAGAAAATTTAATGCTTTGCTTTTCATTGATTATCATCAATTGAGTCAATAATATAGTACAACTAGCTTGATTTTTATGAAATCGAAAACACAACTTAAAATAAAATCTATCTTGCCGATGACATCAATGCAACCTTTTAAATTGAACTGCTTTTCTGTTTGTAATATAAAAAACACAAACAATTTCAGTTTTTTTGAATTTAAAATTTTTTATTTCTTTAAACGTAAAAAGACAATAAGAAAACCTCATTTATTTTCTCGTTTTTATTTTTCGATATGAAAACCCATTAAAGTACTTTGGTTTCACAAATAGAAATGGAAAAAAAGAAAAAAATTAATACACAATGAATTTATTGTTAAGCTTTTCCCATTGCACTTCTATTTCGTTTATGCTTTTTTTTAACCAAAATATAAAAACGAAAATCATGAAATTTATATATTATATAAACATTTACAAGACAGAATAGCAAAAAAAAAAAATAAATTCGTTAAGAAAAACACTGAGTTGGAAAATGATAAAGAAAATGGAAAATAAATTGAAAATAATAGGTCTGGTGAATTGGTCTCAAAAAATTGCAAAAGTGAATGGAATGATTTTTCACAAAATATAAAATAAAAATAAATAAACTTTTTTTTCGATAATACTTTTGATTTATTTTTAATGTTAGTGTTACGTGTTTTTTTCCAGACAAGCTTTTGTCGAACTTTTGTTTAGTTTATTTTTTTTTTGTTACTACCATTTTGTGGAATGTTTTTTTTTTTTTTTTTGAATTTTCCAGTTTCATTGTTTATTTTTCTTTTAATTTTTAACATATATGATGAAATTATATTGAAACGAATGTGTTAGAGTGAGATAAGGGGATTTGATGCAGCTTTTAAAGCTTTTGTAGGATTTTTGATTGTTTCGAGAGGATTTTTTAAAATTAATAACAAAACATTGAATCAATGGTTGTTTAAAGATTTTGTTGATTTGATATTTTAAAAAGATTATTTTGGCTAGCAATTTTGTTGTTCATATGCTCTATTTCGTGTTATGTGTTTGGGTTATCTGTACAGTAACAATAATTATAGTTACCTCTGTAGAGTTTTATTGAGCATGGAAATAAACTACAAAACCTACAAAACGGTCCAAACCTAGTCCCTGACTCATTTTGTTCTCGGTAAAAATACTACTGCTCTAACACCTTCCATTTGATTTATCATTTGCTACAATGCGGCTGTCCTTGAGTTCAATGGTTCTTGCCTATTCTTTATATATACTTGTACAAGTATGTAATTTGTGGTAGTCGTTCAGTATTGAGTAGAGTCATATGCGGAATCGAAAGAGTGAATAGTGATTACATTTTATTTATTAATTTGATATAATAATAATCTAAGTTCAGGAACATTATGATAGATCTATATCAGATCATAGAATGACAGACAACATTAGAGTGAATTTATCTGACATTGATAGGAAAAGTTAATTTAATTTTTTTTTTATTTTGCAAATTTTGTTTAAATTTTCTTTCAGATGTGTTCTCCTTTGGAGAAATTCATGTAGGAAAAAGGTCGAAAGCTTCAGTCTCCTATTCCTTCAGTCTCCTGTTTAAACTTATTGGGTGAATATTAGAATTTGCAATGAGCTAAGGAGTATGGCTGGAAAAAAACTTTAGGTGCGTGACTCCTCGGAAGCTCATGACGGTTATTCTGTGATCCTCAACCAACTACTGGTCCTTACACATTGCTCGACGTGTGGACTTACTCGGATTTATTGCTCAATATCAAATTGCATGCCCTAGCATGGTTGGAATACTCATCTGTTTCATCTTTAGGATACTGAAGCCAAAGATTCTCTATTGAAAGTCTCTCTCGATGCTTAGAACCGATGATCTATCTTTTTCCCATTCTACAATGCTTAATCGTAGGATGGTCTCGTAGGCTATCCCTTGCATATCTCAATTGACGTGATAGGGTATGCTCTCATCGCCGCGATGTGAGCCATATGAAGATACAGACACAGTTCTGTTGTTGTTCAGTTCTGTTGAAGAGCTGCCGTACATTGAATTTTAATTTAAATAGCTCTTAACTTTACCATGTAGTATGCCTCTGCTTTTTTACTTTGAAAACTGGGTAGCTGATTATAAACGCTTGAGTGATTGCAAGATTTATCTCTTCTGCAGCTTCTTCTATCGCGTTTTAGTATTTGAAAATTCATCCAACTACTACTTACTATTCCTAAGATTGATTCCAACACTAAAGTTCTCTTTTAATAAATTTTTAAGCAAACTCTCACCATTTTGGTTAGTGCCTGTACTACCCCTCACTTCCGACCCCTGTACACATCAAATGATGAAATTTCACGTTAACTCATATGTCAATAACAGGGACTGGAGTACGCAGGGTTGTCACACCCGTGAATCAAAAATAAAAGAAAAATTAACAAATCAATTAAAACTGATCTTTCCATGCGGAGAGACACTTAAGACACTTGTTACGAAGCTGGTTTCCCCGTAAAAATTATTTTCTCTAAAAAAATTTCTTCTACGCAAATCAATGCATTCAATACAACTAATCGTTTTTTATTTATTTTATTTTCTCTTTACCCGGTCCGGAATATTATTTTTTTTTCTTTCTAATTACTTGGACATTCTGTAATCGAGGTCTGTTGATCGAAATTAAAATCAATGCGTTGATCGTATTTTTTTCTGTTTGAGTTTTTTTTTGTAAATATTTTGTTATTTTTATTAGATTTCTTGTTAATTCTCTACCAAGTATTGTGTTAGTGAGTATTACAAATTGTATCTTAAGGCTTGGCTTGGTTTCATTAAGTTTTCATTAGTGAATCAGAGAAAAAAGAATAATTGTTTGTTTTGTCATTCAGTGAGTCGAATTGGTAAAAAAGCCATTAAGGTTTAATCTAATTGTGGTGAATTAGAAAAAAAGAACAATTCTATTATACCGGGTAGAAGTGCTTGAATATTTCTTACAATTGGCTTTCGTTACGTTACTTTCTCTTTAGTAAACTCTTAAGTTGTCTTATTTTTTTTATCTTTTGGCGAGGTGTTACGTGCTAGAAGAGCGACGGTTCACCCATTATTTTCTTCCCTAGCCTTTCCTCAGAACTCCGCTTGTGCCCTCAAGGTCGATGATTGCACACGCACTGGTTTAAATCTCCACGCTTTATTTATTTTTGTTACTTGTCTGATCAATTCGCCAATGTCAGGATCCTAGGATTACAACCACATTATAACGTAAGTAGCCCAAAATGAATCAGACATTCTAATTTTTAATCTTCAGGCCCTACGGGATCGTGTTTGCTTCAAGGCCGGTAAGTATAAAAATATTAAGTTTGATTTTAGCAAAAAAACAGAAACCAAGCTTACCTTGGTCTTTCATGATCAGATATTTGTTGTTTTGAGTTCAAGTACATGGTAACCGGTTACCCATATTTCTTGGATTAAGACTCATCTTTTAAAAATTTTAACAGAAGAATCTTTCCTTTCTTGGTGCTGTCCTTCAGTGATAGACGTTGATTATTTTTTGATCTGTGTTATCGGAATGTAGAATAGTAATCAGCATTTAAGATTCCCATCTATTTCCATCTATCACATCAATTGTTACTCAAGCATTTTGCTTAAACGTGTGTAATGAACTCACTAGCAGGAATCACTCGGAGGACGGCGTGCCTAGTGTGGTTTTTATTCCAGCGAGCTTCAGCTTTGTGAGCTCAAGAGGTAATTTCCCTCCAGTCCAGTACAAATGATCAGACATGCACGCAAGTGAGATGGTATAAACAGAAATAAGAGAGAACAGGAACTCTAACGACCCGAAAGCCGAAGAAGCCGATATCAATACATTATTACCAATACAAGTGTAATTTTTACATTAAAAATAAAAAAATTCGAAAACCTAATTAACAGATCATCTTCACAAATGCATACGATGGATAACAATTAATGTAAAAAAACGTAATGTCAATTAACACATTAAGATCATTAAAATGATTTTTATTCACCCAAAGGTTTGATGGAATTCTAATAAAACGATTATTTAACGCCTAGTTTGGGTTTTAAAACAAAAACCGTATGTACAGACACTAAAGGAAAAACCCAATCCTAGTTGAAAATCAGGTTTTCCAAGTTCATCCATAATCAGCAAACCAGAGAGGGTTTTGTTTTCAAATATTATGTGTGTTAACAAAAATTCACGCACTTCCACACGGGACAAACTTATTGAAGCCAAGCCAAGCTTTAAAATACAATTTATTATACTCACTAACACAATACTTGGTAGATAATTAACAAGAAATTTAATAAAACTAACAAAATATTTACAAAACGAAACTCAAAAAGAAACAAATACGATCAACACATTGATATTAATTTCAATCAAATGACCTCATTTACTGAATGTCCAAGTAATTAGAAAGAAGATTTCATGACACATCAGTCTACAAAATGAGAAAGCAAATAAAAAAAAATATCATAATGGACCGGGTGAAGAGAAAATATGAATAAATAAAAAACGATCAGTTGTATTGAACGCATTGATTCGCGTGGAAAAAATTTATTTAGACAAAAGAATTTTTCGGTGAAATCAGCTTCGCAACAAGTGTCATAAGTATCTCATCCGCATGGAGGGTCTAGTTTTTATTGATTTGTTAAATTTTTTTAATTTTTGATCTACGGGTGTGCTCGGTCTTTGATCTGGAAACAATCAATAGCTGTGTTTTGATGGAATTAAAATTGATCAAATTTTTGTTACCCCAATCGGCGACGTTTTTTAGGTCCTGGTTGACATTTATGGTAGCATCTCTCCGGGCGGGATTTATTCGTTCATGCATTTTACCCTTTGAAGATAGGGTTTGTTATCATATTTTGTATTGTATGATAATATAATTTATGAATTGTTATCAAAATTTTTTTGAAATCTTGAATTTGTTTTTTAATTTGTGAGACTAAATGTTGTAATTGGAAAATAAAAAAAATCAATGGCAACATCACGAATATTTCAATGCAATATAAAACAGAACAATTCTTTCAAAACTATAGTTAACACAAATATTGATTGTGGCTACAACTAAAATTCTAATGCTTTGGATATTAAAATATTTCTTTTGTTTGTCTTTTTGTATAACATTGATTTCATAGGTGAAACTCTCGGAAATACTACATATATTCTAAGCTATCCACATAAGGGTAGAATAAAAACAAGATGTATGGCAACAGTAATATTTTCATAGTCTTTTCTAGTCAAATTGGTATCTGGCCAATCGGCACTGTACATTTAAAGGCTTCCATTTAATCGATATCAACACGGCTGATGAAAATAAAATAATTAAAGACATATTAAAAACGAGAACGGCTGTCGAGAATACGGAATTAATTGTGTGGACCAGTGGTACAAATCTCGGATCTGAAGATCAATTATATTGGACAACAACCGGGCATGGAATAGTGTTTAACAATATACTATTTAATTTGACATTGAGGTGTTAAAATAAAACGGAAAATTGTTTAGTATTTGACGGAAACCATAACTATTTATGGTTCTACAATGATTGTTCAGCAGAGCATTCTTTTATGTGCAAAACCTGTGAGTCTTCCTGATATTTTAAATTGAAAATGTGTAAATTGGTAATGAGACTGTTGGATAAAATATATTTTTATTAAGAAAAACGATAAAATTGTATTTCAATTTTATCGTAATTTGCAACAAAATCAGTTGCATCTGAACAAATATAAAAAATTTAATATTTGGTCCTTCGAGCCGGATTGATTTAAACGCACCATATAACCACCGTTCAGCTGAAATCTTTAGGTTTTTTTTTTAATTTAAATTGATTTTAATGTTTACCGAGATAATCTTTGATAATAAAATGCCTTGTAAATGTTGAAAAACAAATAATTTGTTATTGTTATTATTTGTAGCTATAATATCAAAACAACAATATTTATTATCCTCGTGATATTTTAAGGTCTCTGATCAGCTTAAAATAATTATAAATCCATTAAAAATCAATCTCCAATCTAAAAATGTAATCCGATTCATAACAATAACAAAAATAAAAAATTATACAAGAGATGAAAATATTATAACGAAAACAACAAGAGAATTTTTTTTTCGACAGGAAAGCTATTGAAACCTATAAAAGCCACGAAAGCCATAAAAATTAAATTTATTTTCTATGTGTAAAAATACTTTGTGCTTGAATATTAAGAAAACCATAATTATTGTAAAATCTGGAGAGGTTTTTTTTTTAATTTTTAAGTGTTCAAGTGTGTTGTGTGTTTAAAGAAAATTAATACAAATAATATAAGAAAGCGATATAAAATTGCTTTTCTTACACCAATTTTGTTTCTGAAAATGTTTTGTTCGGACACTTACTCAAGGGTGATAAATTTTATTATTAATGAAATCTTAAGGGTGCAAAAATTACAAGAATTGAAATCAATGATAAGAAAAATGACCGAAAGGTATCAAGATGGCAACAAGACTTTTAGTTGTTATAACAGCAGATAACGAAATGCGAGTCGTTAAAGTAACAGAAATGAATATGTTGTTATCATCTATAAGCTTGGTAGCAAAACTAACAAATGCGTAAAACTATGCTATTTAAAGAGCAACGAGGGCTAGAGCAAGTTCCACTATTACAGATACCAGCCGTGAAACAGAAAAACTACTTACAAATTGTATGTCAAAAAAGGCAATCAAAAACGGTGCGGTACAAAAATCAAATTTTTTAGTCGTCCATAATACGAATTTCATCAAAAGGTAAAATTTTGTGAACCACTGCCAATCAACAAAACAACTTGTTATGAACACTGTGCATTCCTGATAATGAAACCTGAATCACCAACATCAGAGGAATTACGTGCCTTAAGATTACAATTACAATTCCTAGTTTCAGTCTGTGAGTTCGAATATGTCTCCTCAGTCCATCACAAATGCTGAATTGCATGCAAAAATTTCAAAAGAAAACGGACTCAAACGAGCAAAGAACAGGAAATCTGACGACTCCAAAAGTCATAGAAATCTAGACTATTACCCACACCACACCAAATATATATTATTTACATTTAAAATTTAAAATATTTCGCTCACAGAATTATTTGTAATTAATCAAAACCGCTATCCTTCTTCATCGCTAGCCCATCATAGTGCATAAAATCTAACGATATATGATGAAATTGTTGTACAATTTATCAGGTGATTGTCGAATAAAAACAAAAATAATACGATAAACCAGTCGTTGCGCCAATGGCTCTGGCAATTGTTCAATCAGACTAATAATACAATGTAACAACCAAAGATTGCGCCAATGGTTCAAACAATTGTTGAATCAGAATAATACAATACAATAACCAAACGTAGCGTTGTTGATGCTGACAATATAAAAATTGTGGTGGATATCTATTAATCGCTCGTATTTAACAAGGTCGTGTTATGTTGCCGCAAGAACACCGCTGCACGTTAAATGAAGTTCTTAATTTATTAAATCAATATTCTCGTCATTCCATATATTTCCCGCAATCTGTGTGGACGAATCTATTGGCTAACCGTCATTAATGTTTCAAGATTATCATATCGCTTTTAACCTTCTATATTGTGGATTTTCTTTCTTATATCCAACAAAATATAACATGCATCGACAAATTAAAATGCCCAGTTAGCATGATTGTTTGTTAGGAAGCTGCACAAGACCAGCCGCACAATATTGTCGATATGTTAAATTTATTATAAATACTTGAATTCATCTCGAAGATGGCCTCTCTTATTTTTGTATTTTTGTTCAGTTGTCAATATCCATTCATTCGGAAGATCGAGAAATAAAAGGAATTTTTTGAAATTCACGTTTTTTCATTACCAGAATAAATATTTTCCCGAGTTTAAAATTTTTTTTTAGTGGAAATTGGGAAAAATTAGTCAACATTTTCTTTATTTAGTTCAATTGACTAGTGCAATATACAAAAAATTTTAGTTCAATTTACTAATACAATATAGAAATTTTTTTCTCTTGATTGTTGAGTTTTCATTTTTTTTTTGATTCGTGCATATCAAGACAATGAATTTCTTGTGTTTTTTTACATTTTGTTTGTTTCATAAAATATAAGTGTAAGGAAAATTTTTCATTTGGATCAATTTTCGGAGTAAAAATTTAATGATAGTTTGGTTATTAAAGCAAGCAATTGTAATTAGAGTGAATTCATAAAATAATGTTTACCAATTGTGACTGTAAAATGCATATAAGCTAGCAAAATGATGCGAACTCGTGTATGATGAGGATATTTTGGTTTTGATGATAACCTATCGATTGTCGAGATTACGCAAGATTTTTTGGTCAATATTTGGTTCCGAATTGCTGATGGTACAAGGTGGGCCCATAGTTTTGAGTTAAGTAAATTCAGCTCATTTTTTTTCTTGAACAATTTGCTGGCACATATAAACGATTGAAAGTAATTCCAGTTGAGGACGAGGTGACATATGGTGAGTTTTATAAATTTATCAATTTTTTCTATATGGAATGTGCGATGACCATACAAAATGCTGAAAAACTGATGATATTAGCTACGAGATATATCGTACAGCCGCTGATAATGCGTGTACAATGTTTCATGGATTAAAATTGGTGTAATGTCATGTGTGATAGTTTTAATTTATTATATTGAACCAAAGAAAAAGAAAAATGGTTTTGTTTTTTTTGATTAGCAAAATTATTTTAATTGTCCGTGCTGTGTTGTTTCTAGACCAATTTATTAATGTAATTTAAAAAAAAAACCTTATCTGTTTGTGCCGTATTCGTGCAGTTTAGAAAATTTTTATATATCTGTGCCGTGGAATCTCAAATAAAAAGATATGTTTTAGACAGAAATATTTTTTTTCTTTCACCAAATTTGAAAATTCATGTTTAAAAATTTGAACAAACCGCGTTTAATAATTTAATAATTTAATAATTGAATTAAAAATATATAAAATAAATAATTAACTATATATATTATGGTAGATTTTAATCAAAATTTTGGAGTAACCGTCATTACAGCCATTTTGGGACTTGATTATTTTTAGCTGTGTGGGCTGGGCATGGATGTCGGTATGGGTGTATGTATGCAGGTGTGTGTGTGTGTGTGTGTGTGTGTGTGTGTGTGTGGGTGAGCGGATGCAGTGCGAGAGCGTGTAAATGTGTTAAAATTATGGGGTTGAACGTGGTGATTGCGGTTTTTTCACTTATGGGGTCGCCAGAGTTTTCTCATTTCATTTGTCTTTTTCTTTGATCTGCTTAAATTCTGAGAAACGCGTACTGAACTGGTTATTTGTGCTGGAGCTGCAGGATTTCTTTCTCGTCCCTACGGGCTGAAGCTAGCTTGGGGATTGGGGAAAAACCTCTCTAGGTGTGCGGCCTGCTATGCCACCTCATTGATTGTCCAATGAAGCAGCTCTCCATTACAGTCGTTGGTTGTTTTACTGCTGAGTTTATGGATTAAGATTTGTTATACTATCTTCCGAACTATGACAACGACGAAATATTTCATTACGCTGATTTGGATTGAGTAATTGGATTTCAAAATTAGTTCAACTGACTTTCATAAATTTAAATATTGATAATAATTAACATAAAAATTGGTGGAGAGTCTTGAAATAATTTAACCAGAAAGAAAATAGCATGCTATCAGACATATTACAAATATTAAATGAAATTCAACTTCATAGCAATTTGTCATTTAGTTTTAAATATTAAATATCCTATTTTGAAATTCTATTATCTATATTTGAAAATATCTGGAATATGTTCAAATATTAGCCATACTCCCACTATTTTATTAAAGTTTGGTAATTTTGTCTGTTTTGATTCAACGTTAAACATATTTTTTTTCATTTTCAAAACAACATTTGTTAACTTTGGCAACCTTAATGTGTTTTTTACTCTACTTTCTATTTTTTTCAATAAAACATACCAACAAAACGTATATCAGAAAGCAATAACTCTGGAAGAGAAATTTCTACACAAAAAAAAGCATAAAAAAAACAAACAATTTCAATGCATTTTTATGAGCTTACCTATTACATATTTTACATGCATATATGAAAATTTACAACCCCCGACTGAGATAATAAAAAAAAACAATGACTTGAAAACGAATTTAAGAAAAAGAAAAATCACAAAGAAAATACATAAGAAAAAAAAAGAAAATAACTCAAAAGAGATGAATAGAAAAAGTCTTTTATTATTGTAATAAATTTCAAGAATTATTTTTACTCTAACAAAAGCTTCTTTTCCTAAAGCTTTGTTTCGTTCTTTTTTCGAAATTATTCATATTTGTGTAATAAGTATTTTTTCCTGTCTACAGGAACAAGTTCATTTTAATGTCTAATAAAATTTCCTTGAATGAAGGATTTTTTGATGATTTATAAAAATGTTGTTGTTGTTTTTTTTATGTTCCAGATAATGTTGGAAAATGTTAATAATAATGTAAATAATATTTTACCGGTAGGGTTTGATAATTTATGTAGTGAAGTCTTATGATATTATTGAATATGTGCAACGTTACAATGAATAAGTTATTTTATGGATTTAAAAAAGAATTAAATGCCATATGGGAGCAACTTTCTACAACCTTCCAGAACAACTTTAGCAATGTAAGAAGTCGCTTCCAAGACGGATCCCGGTTTTCGTGCGTTTACGCAACAAAACCGCTTGCAGCTCTGTCTGATCTTTTAATTCCAATTTTAAAATATGGAGGGGCTAAAATATCAAGGTCTGAGATATCAAGACTTTGGTTTTGGTTAAGGATTGTAATGCTACGAGTTTTCTTTGTAATAATACCTGCAATATTTATTGAATTTTTGTTTTTATGTATAGTTTAACTAAATTGAACTATGAACAATTAAATATAAATTAATTCATTCAGAAGGATTCCCTGAATCCCTGATTCCCTGAATCCTACCGTAGTGGGCAGGCCGGAAGGTTTACTTTCAGATGTGTTTCATTCTATTTTTAAAACACGATCTGTCAAATAGTTTAATTTGCCTAGATGAACTTCATCAGGATAGTTTTCATTAGTTGCTACGGAGAACCTCGCATAGATGGCAGGAATAAATTTCCTTTTTTATTTAATTACTTCACCACAATTTTAAATTGTGTGAAGTAACGCAATCTATCGTGAAAAAAAATCTTACATTCCCCAAATTTTGATTTTCTTTTTTTTTGGACCATCCCTAATAAAAATTTTGGTGTACGTCTGTGTGTGCGTGGGTGGGTGGGTGGATGTACTTCCTGCATAGCATCTTTAAGAAACTTTGGCAAATGATACAGATTCACTTGAAAATGGAAGATCTGGATTCATTTCAAATTTAGGCAAAATGACGGGGGGGGGGGGTCTCCTGAACACCTCTAACTTTAAATCTTGAATAACTTATAATCCCGGACTATGATCTTACTGAAACTTAGTATATAAGGTTTAGTACAGTTAGTACAGTTTTCAATATTTCAATGTGTTTATCCCTACTGTAGCCTACAATTCCCGATCGATTTGATTTTCATGAACCGTTGGTAAAAGCTTTCAAGTAACATAAGAAAGAATGTATCAGCTTTTGGAGTACATTGGATAAAGGATTTGGGGGTCCACCATACCACAGGTCGTTTTTTCCAGAATGTTTTTATGTTTGTTGGGAGCATAAAACATTCATTATTGAATGAATTTTGATGACACTTTGGAAAAAGATGCAAATATGTATGACAAAACTAATCAATTTTTCAGCGATAGTGAACAAAATGGTGTTGGATCCCTGGGGCACCTGTTTTTTTGAAAGCTCTATAACATCTGTACCTGATAATCGAATTGAATGAAACTTGGTACATGTGTATGTAGTGCGGTTCACAATCGTTCTGCATCCCAGTTTCCGGTTTTTCACTTCCGGTAAATTTTTTCTACCATACAAATGCTGACTTTTCACTCTTTGTTTTTAAAGTTTGTTGGGAGCATACAGACTTCATTCATCAATCAATTTGAATGACTCTTTGAAAACAGATGGAGACTTAAATTACAAAGAACCGATTAGTTTTTGGACCATATTGGAATAAGTGGTATGGGGCCGCCCGAACACCTGTTTACTATGTCACTATTTTTTAATGTTTGTTGGGAGTACACAGCATTCGTTCGTGAATGAATTTTGATGAAACTTTGGAAAAAAATGCAAACATGTATGGAAAGGAACTGATTAGTTTTTGAGCGATAGTGAACAAAGTGGTGGGAATGTCCCATACACCTGTTTTTTTGAAAGCTCAATAGCATCTGTACCTGATAATCGAATTGGATGAAACTTAGTACATAAGCATTTAGTACAGTTCGCAACAGTTCTGCATCCCAACTTCCGGTTTTTCACTTCCGGTAAAAAAAATTTTTATGTAATTTTGAATTTTTTTTCAGTGTGCTTATGCACACTACAGCCTACAATAATGAAGTGATTATGATGAAACTTATGGAAAAGGTTTCAATTAGTGTGAGAAAATAACAATCATCTTTTGGGACACATTGATCAAAGTGGCGGGGGGTCTACCATACAACTGCTGACTTTTCACACTTTGTTTTTAAAGTTTGTTGGGAGCATACAGACTTCATTCCCAACTACCGGTTTGTCACTTCCGTCACTTCCAATAAAACCGGAAAGAATTTAAATTTAAAAAAAACCCAAAAAGTTTATTTTATTTCATAAAATTAAAACAACAAACTTCATCAAATTTGAAATCACATGGAAACTGACAAAAAGAATAAAAAATTTAATTTTATTATCACTACCTCTTAAAGTTCAATAAAATAAAAGTAATAGAAAACCCCTTAAAGTATACACAGAGAACGAAACTTAAATTTCCATTTAAAAAACAAAAATTAAGTTAAATTGAAAACAAAATCCCATGAAAAAAATTTAAGTAAAATCCTAAAGCACAACTTGTGAAAGTTTTCTTTGTGAACTTTTTTATTTTGTCGTTTTTGTTGTGTTTGATTTTTCATGTCATCGTATTATTTTTACTTTTTTTTTGTTCTTCTGTTTGTCTTATTATTATTGTTTTTTTTTTCGGTACGAAAATGTAAATATTGAATTTTCTTAGCTTTCGAAAATGTAACAAAGATATAAGAAAACAATAACGTACACAGAAATGATAACAAGTTAGTAGAAAAAAGTTTTGTTTTGATTTTTCCTAATAGGTTTTACTTCAATTTTTTGCTCTTTTTATATAATTTCTAACTTCTATGAGTTGAAAAGTTTTGTTTATATTTTGTTAAGATTTTGTAAGAGTAATTTGCTTTAAATGTTTGGGTTGATTATTCCATTATTTAATTATTAAGTATGTTTAGCAATTACCCGATTAAAAATTCTTCCTTTTTGTTTTACAATTTCATTGGCTTAACTTTCCTTTTTTTGTTTGGGATGATGTTAATCAAAAAGATTTATTTCTGCCAACTCGTTTCTCTGGTTTTAAAAGAGACATCATGTTTTTCAAGCGTTTGGTCTCATTATAAATAAAGGGTATCGGGTTCGATTCCCAACGGAGGCCACTTTCCTAAAAATTATTCTAAATGTATGTAAATATAATGTATAGTACGAGTAAAAGAAAAACGGCCAACTGGGGTTGTCAAAACTAGATATTCGATTAAGCTGAAAATTCTATACGATGCACTTTTTGGTCTTCTTTTACAGTTGAACAATGCTCTGGATATCAATGTTTACAACCAAATTTACAATAAGAGGTACAGTTCTGGTAAAAAGAAAGGGCGATCGCAAGATCCAGGTTTGACTCCCATCTAGGTCATATATACATTTTTTAATCTCACAAATAATGGATTGTTGTTTCAAATGTACTTCCCATTTTTGATTCAAATGCGGCACGCAATGTAATTTTACGCATGTGATATCGAGAGAGAAAATATAATAAGCTTTGTTGTTGTTTTTATTCAAAAAAAATAATTACTCTATTCCAGAATTAGCGTTTATTGTGTCAAAGCAAGCCACAAAAAAATCATGAATCAACAACATATCAACATCATCAACCAACGAATCAACAACAAAAATATGATTTGTAATTATTTTTTTGCTTTTGAGTATCTGTTCCCGACCCAAAAAGACCTGCTTTACGCCTTTTAATACATAAATAGGTATTGTTAGGCCAATTGACTAGTTTTTATTTATTTATTTTATTTACTTTTGGATATAAAATCCAGGATTTAAAAAAAACTCGTTTATTGTTTGGGGTTTTTCTGGGTTTTTTTTGTCCGCTCTATTACTGGTGGTGATTGATAGTTTGCAGTCAGTGTTGCATCCAGTAAGGTTATTGGTTAGTAAATAATTAAAATTTGACTCACTCCTTTTGTTATTATCTAAGCTTCTCGACCAACTGTCCAACGCAATATCTCGATCCTCACTCCCTAAATTAAAAATTCCAAAACAAACTTTCAAAAAAAAAAAAAAATAAACGGAAAATCTAAGACAAATATTTCAAAATATTGTGGAATTTTAAAAAAATAAAAATTTTCTAAAATTTTCAAACAAAAAGTGATTGATATTATAAAAGTTTTTAAAAAAACTTTCAATATATATTTTCAAACTAACATAATTTTTTACTTCACCACAATTTTAAATTGTGTGAAGTAATGCAATCTATCGTGAAAAAAAAAAATCTTACATACCCCAAATTTTATTTTTTCTTTTGTTTTGGACCATCCTCTATCTAAATAGCCAAAAAAAAATTTGGTGTACGTCTGTGTGTGCGTGGGTGGGTGGGTGGTTGAGTTTTCTGCATAGGATCTTGATGAAACTTTGGAAAATGATACAGGTTCACTCGAAAATGGAAGATCTGGATTCTTTTCAAATTTGGACAAAATGGCGAGGGGTCTCCCGAACACCTCTAAGTTTAAATCTTGAATAACTTCTGATCCCGGGCTATGATCTTATTGAAACTTAGTATATAAGGTTTTAGTACTGTTTCTGCATACCAACTTCCGGTTTGTCACTTCCGGTTAAAATGTTTTTTTTTTCAGGTGTTTATCCCTACTGTAGCCTACAATTACCGATCGATTTTCATGAAACGTTGCAAAAAGCTTTTAAATAACATGAGAAAGATTGTATCAGCTTTTGGAGCACATTGGATAAAGGGTTGGGGGTCCACCATACAACAGGTGGTTTTTTCCACAAAGATTTTATGTTTGTTGGGAGCATAAAACATTCATTCGTTAATGAATTTTGATGACACTTTGGAAAAAGATGCAAACATGTATGGCAAAGAACTGATTAGTTTTTGAGCGATAGTGAACAAAGTGGTGGGGGGTCCCTGGAGCACCTGTTTTTTTGAACGCTCAATAACTTCTGTACCTGATAAGCGAATTGTATGAAACTTGGTTCATGAGTATGTAGTACGGTTTAAAATAGTTCTCCGTCCCAACAATAATGAAGTGATTATGATGAAACTTATGGAATAGGGTTCCAATTAGTGTAAGAAGATAATTATCATCTTTTGGGACACATTGAACAAAGTGGCGGGGAGTCTACCATACAACTGCTGACTTTTCACACTTTGTTTTTAAAGTTTGTAGGGAGCATACAGACTTCATTCATTAATCAATTCTAATGACACTTTGGGAAAAGATGGAAACTTAAATGACAAGGAACTGATTAGTTTTTGGGTAATATTGGGATAAGTGGTGGGGTCCGCCCGAACCCCTGTTTATTGTTTCATTGTTTGTTGGGAGCATACAACATTCGTTCGTTAAGTAATTTTGATGACACTTTGCAAAAAGATGCAAACGTGTATGGCAAGGAATTGATTAGTTTTTGAGCGAAAGTAAACAAAGTGGTAGGGGGTCCTTCAAGCACCTGTTATTTTGGAAGCTCAATAACTTCTGTTCCTGATAATCGAGTTGGATGAAATTTGGTACATACACATTTAGTACGGTTTACAACAGTTCTGCATCCTAACTTCTGCTTTGTAACTTCCGATAAAATTTTTTTAGAACTACGAAGTCCATAATATTGGTTAGCTTTTAATTAAAGTATTTTATGGATATTAGCTCATTATATATCCAGAACACTATGTTTCCAGAGCTGTGGTGAAGTCAGCCTATGCATCAGCGTCGCAATATTTTTTATAACTAAATTTTCGTTAAATCTAACAAAAACTTATTCAAAAAACATCTTAAACAAATTCAGAACAGAATATCAAAAACAATGAAATTTCGACATTCCAAAATAAACTCAAAGTAATCAACGAAGACAATGGAAAAAATATGGAGGGGCTGAAATCTCATAGCTCTGAGACATCAAGACTTCGGTCTGGGTTAAGGATTTTGATATAGTTTTCGGCAAAAAACTTTTATGAGGACATGGTTTTTAGTTTTGGGCAAAGATAAACATCAAACATAACTCTTTGTTAAAGTACAAGTATTTTTTATCTCTGTTTAAAAATTTATTATAAAACTAACACGAAACATCAATACGTTGCCGGAAAATTATGATTAAAATTCCAAAAATATTGTTAAATTAAATAAAATAAAACTTTTTTCAAAATTCCAAAAACATTCCAAAAATTAGAATAAAATCAAATATTTAAACTTATATTCTTAATTCCGATAATATTCCAAAAATTCTTAAAAATTTAAACTTTTTCCAGAAATTCTAAAAATATTGCAAAAATTATTACAAAATCAAAAATTAAAACTTTTTTCAAAATTCCAAAAATTATAATAAAATCAAAAATTAAAAATTTTTCAAAATTCCCAAAATATTCAAAAAATTCTTACAAAATTAATATTGAAAACTTTTTCCGAAATTCTAAAAATATTGCAAAAATTATTACAAAATCAAAATTACAAACTTTTTCAAAATTCCCAAAATATTTCAAAATCTATAACAAATTCAAAAATTTCCATTTCTTTCAGACCGAAGTAAAATACATTCATAGGAACATATATAGAGGTGTTAAGTTTTTAACTCCGTCGAGAACCTATAGAGCCTGATGAAACAACACATGGTGGGCCGATACTGGCTGAACCAACAATGGTTAATACCAGGTCCATCACCTGCTATTTATTCACCCATAATCTCCACAACGAAACAAAACCTTGCTTTAATGGGAGTCCGCGGAATTGTAAGTTCCAATAAACAATAAGCTGAAGGGCTAACACACACTCCTGCGGTATGAATAACAAAATGAAATTAAAAACCAATCAAAAAAATTGTTGTCTCTCTGTTTGGATCCAAATCTCCAATCATTGTCGCTCTAGAGGCTTACCGTTGAATCCGTGTTATGTAGACTGGAGTATGATAACGTAGAGCGGTACAGTCACAGATTCATGTAGCTTCCATTTCCTTACATCTCTCAATTTTACCTATCACGCATAGTTCACAACAATTTCTCGTTCATCCGTAATCTATAGTCATATTTTCGTATAGTTTCCGTTACACATATTCCCTTTTAGCACAACACCATTAACAATAATATTTTATTTTGCAATCCCCTATTATTGGTTCACACTGCGTTTTCACCAACATCACTTCACCATACTACATAAATTTGAATTCTGCGGACCTCAACCGTAATTGCTCTACATATTTTCAAACCTCAAATAGCTGTGCATATTTGTCCAATCGTTTTAATATCTAACAATTATTATCCTACAATCAGTTTTGCAATTGTCTACAAAACGTATTATATTTCTTATATAGGTATTCTTATCAATTTCTCTTTCCGTTATAAATCCTATTTCCGTAATAAAGTCCTATATTCGTCCCTGTATGGAGTATTGTTGTCAAGTTTGGGGCGCTGCACCTGTTGCTATCCTGGCTCTTTTGGACTCTGTTCAAAAGCGAGCTATACGAGTTGTTGGGGATCGAGATTTAACATTAGGTCTTGATTCCCTGCAACATCGTTGCACTGTTGCTGATCTCGTTGCTTTTTATAAATATCGTCTCCAGCAGTGCTCGGATGAAATTAGGTCCATAATGCCTCAGACATATGTTTTACTCGTCAATCGGTTTGTGCGGGCGGTCGAACTGTCGAGATTACTCACTGTCATAGTAATAGAATGCAAAGGGATTTCTTTGTGCGTTCATCGTACACATGGAATGCTTTGCCCGAATCAATAGTCTCGAGTGCCTTCAATCCACAAAGATTTAAAAAAAGCGTCCACCTATACCTCAAGACGCATGTTGTTGTGGGACCTAGGTCCTAAAAGGTATCTATGTGTTGTTGTGACACATTTTGTAATTCCTACTACACAACACTTCTTATTAAAAAAAAAAAAAAAATTGAGATTTTACTGTACCGCGGTTGTAAACTATTATTTCATACTATGTTATCATCATAAAATCGGTTAAACATACGTTTGATCCATTCTGGTATCGCAATATATTGATATCTCTTAGAAATGGGTTGTAAATAACGTATTTCGTGAAATTATCTTACAATTTTATGTATTACAAAACAACAATCAGTATTTGTTTTAAAACGGAAAATGTACTAACAATATTTTTTTTTAAATTTCACTTTCGAAAAGCTTTGTAGCTCAATTTTCGATATTAAATTCCTATATAAGAGATGAAAATATCTCGTTTTCTCTCTCTTGCTTATTTTTCCATCAGTCATTCAGTAGTTCGACGATATTGATTTTTTGACGTTTTGCTGCTGATTCATTAGGAATATTTCATGGTGTTAAACAAAATTCAAGGAAACAAATCAAATACAACCAAAAACGGAATAAACCATTTTGTTGAGATAGGGAAAAGGAATATTATTGGAAATAGTAATCTGGTTCGTATACAAATTTATTCAATAACCATAAATGTGAAAAATCGTATTCTACGTTCTGAACAAGAAGATGGCTGTTTTGTTCTAGTCGACGTGTAATGAATGGCATGTACCACATAAACGCGTTACCTAGTGAATTATTTTGGTAAACGGTGGAAAACTATAGATTTACGACTAATTTTGGATAAAGCTTGTCCAACCTGTAATAAATTGATGGAAAGCGTCAGATAAACTTTTAAATTGTATTGTGTGACCCGTGATTGTAGTGTTAAATAAATTATTAACTTTCTGTTGTTCTGTCCGCGCATGCCAAGGCATGAATTATTGGTATATATACGATCTGTGATATTCAACCTGCATGAATGAGGTATCATCTACGAACACGACTCCGATTAGACATACTGGGATGACCCTATCAAATCACCGTTAAAGAACTTAATTTAGTAAAACAAAGTCATATATTCAAAATACTTAGTGAATATTTCTCGTATATTTAATAACAACTACTGCACGTAACTAGTAAATCCAGTTAGTATAATATAAATAATTAGTGATTATTTCTCATACAGTTAATAACAAATATTGCATGTACTTAGTAAATCAAATTAGTGTATTCCAAATTAATTAGAGTTAAATGCTCGTGTATATAATAGCAATTAAAGAACTTAATTAGTAAATCAAAGTAGTTTATTTAAAATAATTAGTGCTTGTTGCTCGTATATTTAATAACCATTAAAGAACATAATTAGTAAATCAAATTAGTTAAATCAAATCAATTAGCGTTAAATACTCGTATATTTCGTAACAATGAATGAACTTATTTATTAAATCTACGTATTGTAATTAATTTTAATTTACTATTAATTTTGGTAAATACAAAAGAAAAAAAAACGGAACTAAAACTGTGGTGTGTTTTATCCTGGTATTATACCGTATTGATACAATATCTCTACAGTTTTTATCAGTAGTTGCCTGAGTTATTACGGCACAGCATTTACAGCTTGGTTTTGCAATTTTGTCAGTAATTGCCTGAGTTATTTCAACGCAATCTTCATATAATATTTATACTATTACTATTTTTACAATTATTATGCAACTAGTCATCTTATTTATGCAATCTTACCAATAATACTTTACCTGCGGAAATATTCACCTCTGATGGAGGGCTAAACATTAGGACTTTGAGGCCTGGCGGATATAATCATGGGGTGAGTGAACTTTGATTATTCTTTTTTATATTTTTTTAACGTAGAGGTGTGGATGCGCGTGAAAGGGTGTACAAGTGATTGAATGGGGGCTTGCTTGTCGTTGTGTGTGTGTGAGAGCTGGCGGTGCGTGTAGCGAGACACGTTCAGCCTAAATTGGAGATGATTATAATTGAAATATTTTTGTTCCGAGGTAATATTTAGTTTTCCGAATACATTTTTTATTTTAAATTATATTACCTAAATTTACTAATTTATGTTTTACGTAATTAAAAATCAATCCCAAATAATATGAAACCAAACCAAACAAAGAAAAAAACAAATTCTTTTCACGTTTAATCTTTATTAACCATATTACACATTAACCAACTATAAACTACATGTATTCAAATTAAATTTGTTTTCAAAGGTTTAGTTAACTTACAAATAAATTATAACTTCTTTTTTTTGGAGCTGTGAATAATTTTTTTAATTTATGGTGATTGCGTATGGTTTTAAAAATTTTGGAAATGTTATTAATAAAAAAAGGAAATAAATAATGAAGACTTTCAATATAGCGTGTGACGTTCTCCCGTGCTCTAAGATTTGGTTCTCGGTTTACCAGCAATGGCAGTAGTTTACGAACTGTATCACATTGATCAGATGGCAGCAATACAACTTATTTTTGATTACTACCATCTACGGTACTTGCTGTGGGTCTTTGAGCTTCATTGTCTTGCTTCGCTGTCTGAGTGTGTGGGTGGACGTGAGCGTGTATGCAGCGTGAGTGTGTGGGCGTATGGAAATGATTGTGGGGGTTGGACGTGCTGATCGCGGTTCTTTCGCAAAAGAGGTCGCCAGAGTCTCATTCTTTCATTCGTATTGTGTCCATTTCTGTATAATCACGTAATTTGCGTACATTTCTGTATTTGTGTTGAAGCAGCAGGTATTAATCTATCAAATCCACGGTGACTGAGCTTTAATCGTTGCGGCGTTAATAATCTCTAGGTACGCAGCCTGCTATGCCACTTCATTGGTTCACCAACGGAGTAGCACTTCATTACATCCGATGGACCAGGGTTCAACTTATGGGTTGAGCGAAAATTGGTTTTCAACGTAATTTCCACTCTATCCCATTTTTCATAAGTTGTATGATGTTGGATTATTTATTTTCACGTTCAAAGAAGGAGTTTTTTGGTTTAGCTCTTGGAAAACCGATTGTTCTGAATCAGCTAGATAACCCAGGTTACTGAAGAATGCTAGTCGCTTTAGCTATAGAGACCATTCAGCAATGAAATACGTTTCTGGACATTAAGTTCGTCAAAGTGTTAAGCTATTAGAGTCCGAGAAAAAAAGAGGACAATATATACCACCATCACACCAAATCCATTTGAATGCAATTCTGTAAGAATCAAGAAAATGAAAAATTTAATTTTTCTGAACTAAAAGATAATCTCAATAACAAAAACAATAAAAACCAATTTCCAATTTATGCTAATCAATCTGGCCAAGACAAACAATCGCCATGAAAATAAAATCAAAATACTCAGCCAGAGATATTAAAAAAGAAATTCAATTTATTTTATATCAAAATCTAACAGACATGTAATCCTTGCTCTACATAATAATTTTTTTTTTCCTTCAGATTTTCATTCAAACATAATACCATCTCAATGGTACGATTAAATTTTATCATTAAAGATCATTACCATTTAGTTTGCAAAAAGACTTAAAGAAAATTATTATTTTTCCTTTCGGAATTATTTTTTTTTGTTTTACAAATACACTTTTCTCATGACAGTTGTTATATTTCGCTATGATTTGCCTAGTTTAAACAGTTTAGAAGGGGCTTCATGTTCTCTTTATATCGTTACAAACTGAATAAAATGAATGAATATTATTCCCATACGGAAGATAGAAGAAAAAAACAGGAAAAAAAAAATTAGACGGACTGGATTTTTCTTTCCAACAAACACAACGGGATCCAAATAAAGTGATTATAATAAAATCAAATACAAACATAAGAGACAGTTTTGAGTGGCACAAATTACATAGTTGACAATTCAGATTGAGAAAAAATTATCTCTTACCAAATTTACTCTTACATAAAAAATGTTTGGCACTGTTTTGGTGAACTCAACAAGATCACAAGGTAAAGCAACACCTTGAGTCGGTTCAAAATTATTTTGTGAGCCTCACAAGCGATTCCCAGAAATCCGTATTTTAAATTTTATCGTAAAAATTATTTTCCATGAAGCTGTTCTAACTCATATGCTTTATTATAAATACTCGTGACTATATTTTCTTTTTATTGTTTTTCGTATGGAAAAAAGCGGAAAATCGGAAAATATTATAAGCTAAAATATTATATTTGTTGTTCGCTTTTTAGGTTTTTGTTTGTTATTTTTATACAAAGGAATTTGAACGGAAATTACATTTTGGTTTTATGCGTTTCGTGTTGTTTATATTCGGTTTTAATGGGTTTTTAATATTTTAAAGGATATCATAAGGTTTTATTTAAGAAACTGTAAACAATATTATTATAATAAAAAAAACACGTTTATAAGTAAAAGTTTTTCTTACGTTCGTTGATGTAAGATTTGATTTATGTGTTAACCACGTTAAGCAAAATGGTAATCAAATATTTTGTGGTGACTAGTCACTTTTAAAACTAATACAGGAATCTTTTGAAATACTCCGAAATAAATAGCTACACCATACTATTCGTGCTCCAAGTTCTTAACGAAAGAGATTGATGTCGATTCCACACAAAAAAAACGTCACCGTTACTTACCAAATTCAAGCTACACTATGGAAGCTGATAAAATGGTCAAACAGATGTGCCTGTTTGGACTTTTTAAAAGTGTATTGCGGTCAGACCAAATACCATCTGTTCTTAGATCAGTTAGCCAAACTTGCTCATAACTTGATGTCAAGATCTTCAACGAATATATAAACGAAAATTGTCAAAATCATAGACAAATTTCTGAAAAGCCCAAATACAAATGTCCTTCCAATGTCTTAACCTGACATGCTAACAATAATGAAAGCTAGGTTCAACAAGATGGTACAAATAGGTATATACAGACCCAGCAGTAGCTCTTGGTCCTATCCATTATTTTTGTTAACAAAAAGAATGACGAATGGCTTTCTTGCGGAGACTTTTGAATTCTTCACAGAAATACTATTCTGGATGATACGCTATGTGACTTTAAGTGGGACTTCTCACCTCAAGCAATCAATGCTAACACTTCTATAATCGACACTACAGCTATAGAGGCCGTAGTCTAACAATTTGTCAAAGAAACATGACAAACGATCGGTTTCTACGCAGTTCATATCAATGAAAGCCAGAGTAATTATTACGCTTACTAGGTCATTCAATAAGTCCGTAGGATGACACATAGATGGCGTTACTAGAATTTTTTCCATATGATTTTTATTTAGTACTAACCTTCAAACGATACGTGTATAAATTTGACAGCAATCTGACTATTTATTCGTGAGTTATAGCATTTTGTGTGAAGCAACTTTTGTTTTTGAAAAAAAATGGAAAAAAGTGAATTTCGAATTTCAATAAAGCATTGCTTTTTGATGAAAAAAAATACAGTGGAAACCAAACAATGGCTTGATAAACATTATCCAAACTCTGCTCCATCGAGACAAATGGTAGAGAAGTGGATGGCTGAATTTAAATGTGGTCGTACCAGCACAAAAGATGCAGAGCGCAGTGGACGCCAAAATGAGGCTGTTATTCCAGAAAACATAAAAAAAATCCACAAATTGGTTATGAACGATCGCAAATTGAAGGTGCACGAAATAGCTGACATTGTAAAGGTAGCAGATGGTAGTGTTTTTACCATTTTACATGAACATTTGGATATGCGAAAGCTCTGTGCAAATTGGGTGCCGGGTGAGCTCACAGTCGACCAAAAACAACAACGAATCGATGCTTCGGAGGAGTCTTTGGCACTGTTAAACCGCAATAAAAGGGAATTCTATCGTAGATATGTGACAATGGATGAGACATGGCTTCACAATTACACACCAGAATCCAAAAGACAGTCAGCTGAGTGGACAACAGTCGACGAACCGAATCCAAAGCGAGCAAAGACGCAACAGTCGGCCGGTAAGGTGATGGCGTCTGTATTTTGGGATACGAACGGAATAATATTCATCGACTATCTCCAAAAAGGAACCACCATCAACAGCGAGTATTACTGTGAACTTTTGGATCGATTGAAGGCTGAAATCGCAAAGAAACGGCCACATTTGCAAAAGAAAAAAGTGTTGTTTCATCAAGATAATGCACCGTGTCACAGATCGATGAAAACGATGGCAAAATTGAATGAATTGGGCTTTGAATTGCTTACCCACCCACCATATTCTCCAGATTTAGCCCCCAGCGACTTTTTCCTGTTTTCAGATCTCAAGAGAATGCTTGCTGGAAAGAAATTTAAGTCCAATGATGAAGTAATCGCTGAAACTGAGGCCTATTTTGACGAGAAAGAGAAATCGTACTATAAAAGTGGTATAGAAAAGTTGGAAAATCGCCCTCGAAGGCAACTATGTTGAATAAAAAAGTCGAGTTTTGTCAAAATGTTGTTTTTTTCTTACTTATCCTACGGACTTATTGAACGACCTGTTATGATTGAAAACTTAAAATAAAAATTTTGGGTGAGGAAGGGCTGGTTTTCAAAACCAAACTTAAACAACAAACAACGAGTTGTATTGATTCATTACTAAATTCATCAACATTAAAAAAATTATCACTACTCTTTTGTATTAATCGTCTTACCAAGTGGATCTTGATCCGGCTCGAAGGACCATGCATAAAATTATGTTAACCTTTATAAGGTTATTTTATTCTGTTCAAACTATTTCTATATAAATTTTAATAAAGATAAATCAAAATTAAACAATTTTGTAGTATATAATTTGTAATTTTCAACAATATCAACAAAAACTTTAATAAACGAATCATTTGAAAACAAGAATAACAACAAAATACTTTACTTACGTACGTGAGTTGAATACCGAATAAATATTGCATAGAAAGCAAAAACGAGACAAATTATTCGTTGAATAACAATAAACGTATATAATCACGTATATTTACTACTCATGCACTCACTCACTGAACTAATTTCTTATAACTTTATCGTTTGAATTGGTTTTGTTGATTTTCTTCTGTAACAACTTCGTTATATTTTCCTTGTGTTGAACAAAATCTTATCAACAATTATATTCATAGAATTACAATCAGAAAACATGCATATTGAGGTAATTGGAAAAACATTATACTGCAGTTTTCCTATAACTTGAAAATTGTAATAGAATAAGAATTGTAAGTATTTGTTGATTTTTATATCTAAGAGCAATTTCACGCAAGTTCAGCAAATTTTTGGGAAATTTTGACTTGACCCCTTTTAATTTTGATTATTTTTTGTTTATGGATAGTCTTTCATAAATAAAAAATACAAGTTCTCTTAGAATTTTTTTTTCGACCAGGGGTCTTCACAGGGTGCCCCTCAATTTTTGGTTATTTTGTGATGTGAGTGCATTTCGACGAGCGATTGTAGAAAAACTACTCAATCGATTTTCATAAATGATATGTCGTTGAATAGGTATTAAAACAAAGTTTTTAAAAATGTACACTGTTAATTTTTTGAAATAATTTTTAACGGTGTAACATAAGAAAAAAACGGTGTAATTGGAAAAAAGATGGCATAGCCTTTTTTTTTTAACTAAATTGAAGCTTATTTTATATCTTACCACTTGTGAAAGTTTAGGAGATGCATTATTTTTTGTTTTAAAGATAAAATTCGTTGTGCATATGACTGTTGGGAATCAGTTTTTTTTGTTCTGAAGGAAAATTATAAAATTGGCGATTTTTAGATTCAGATTTTTTTTATGTTAAGTATCAAATATTTTATTATTAAATGAACTTTTTAAAAAGCAATTTCAGTCAAGTTCAGCAAAATTTTGCGACATTTCGGCTCGACCCTTTTTAATTTAGTTTATTTTTAGTTTATAGATAGATAAATGATAAATGAAAAATACGGCTTCAAGTAGAATTTTTTTTAAATATAATAATATAAATTATTATATTTTTAAATATAATAATATAATTATAATAACAATATATATGATATGTCGTAGAATAGGTGTTAAAAAGAAACTTTCGAAATTGTGCATTGTTAGTATTTTTATCCTATTCAACGGTGTGTTATGAAGAGCCTTCTCATTGGCGAACCAATGAGAATGGCAAAACAGGATGCGTACCTTGAGTGATTTTAAGGCTTAACGACTAAAGCCCAGTCCTCGTGGATTTGATGGAGTAATACCTGCTGCTTCAATACAAATGCAGAAATGTACGCAATTTACGAAAAGTTACAGAAATGAGAAAAAAATACAAGTGGAAAATGGAGACTCTGGCGACCCCTTTGGCGAAAGAACCACGATCAGCACGTTCAACGCCTACATTAACTCCCATACGCTCACACTCTCACTCCTCATAAACGCTCGCGCCCTCCCACACATGCACACTATCATCCATACCTACATTCATACCCACATTCAAACATACTCGAAACAATCCAATATCATGGAATGATGGTTCAGAAGAACATAATTTATAAGTAATATAATGTCTTTTTTTGTTTGGTTTGACGATTTAAAAGTCCTAGGTAAATTTCCTAAAATTTGGTTTCATTTACATAATTGATTGGTATTTTCTGATTATTATGTCATTGTTAATTAGAAAAACTAGCAATTTAGAACCATGTCTCCGTGACGAATTGTTTGTTTTACCCACACCATCATTTTGTTTATCTTCAATTTGATGAAGTGAATTGTTCCATACACGTATTCGACCATCGTTCCCCTCGTTTTCGTACTCGACCCCACTGTTACTTTCAATCCCATCATCCAGAGCAGTTCGGTTGACAATAAATGTATATCTTTATCCTCGGTATAATTTACATGTTGGTATAACTTCTTTTAATTTCATTTCAGCATAGGTTTGCATTTTGGTTTTGTGACAGGAAAATATTCTATGATACGTTCCCTGGTTTTTTGTAAATTATATGAGTCATTAGGATCACCAAAAAAAAGACAAAAAACGGAAAACCACAATGTATATTGGGTCAGCCCACTGATTCAGTTTCATCGAACATAATTTATAATAACTAGCAAGCTATAACGAACAATATTTACCCCTTGAACCTCTTCAACTTGGTTATTCCCTAAACCCACCAATGATGTAGCTGAATTGAAAATGTAATATAAAATTAATGGCAACCCTAAAATGAATACGTCATTATAAGGAAACAATTCCGAAAATTGCATTGCCCCTATATGAGAGTTATTGTCGGGGGATTTCATTAAATGATTTATATTGTTTGTATTATTGCAACTAATACTACAGATGCTACCGCTGCAAATATTTGGTAAATGATGAAGATTCAGTATTATGTAGATTTATAGTTGGTTTTAAACGTCCCAGGTTAATCTTTAATTGATAAGTTTGGTAATACACTACTATCGAAATCAATTATTTAAGTCAGGTCGACCATCTCCCCATCGTTTTATTATTACCCGCCCTTTTGGTGTTAATTTTTTTTAATATCAAACTGGATTGTACTACCAGATTCTACAAACAACGTTAAGTCTTGGTTTGAGGTCATGAAAATAATCAAGAACACAAACAAATCAAACAGGTTTGACGGCCGATACGAATCAAAACATGTCGGTCGGTTTTTACGACCTATGATAACCGTAAAACTTCTTGACGAATCTTATCGGTCCATCAATCGACTAATTTCATCAAATACCAAAAAAAATATTATAAAACCTGCAAACAATTTACAATTAATGTTGGTTGGAAAATCATTATCAGAACAAAATTTAGTTTTATTTATTTACAATTATTAAGGTCACAAACACACCCTATCACACCTCCACACATAACTACAATCATTCATACAAATTAAAGTGCAAGGTCACTCACCCCATGGCTAGATCCAAATCTTGGCTCCAACACAAAAAATCAACCTACTTGCTCATCCTCCAGTTCAGCCGTCGTTTAGTTCCGCAAACGTGCTCCACACGCCGGATGGCGACCATATAAAAACAAAATGTTGAAGGCAAATACTCGTTGGTAACAGCAGGAGTTGATAGTCGTAACGAGAATGCCACGAAACACCCAACAAAACGCAGATAATCGTCGTATGATCAACTTTTGAGCCAACGTTTCAACGAAATGCACCCAAGTATTTATATAACAGAATTAATGTTGTTTCTTTGGTTTATTAAGCAGTTTAGAGTACCACAATTATTTAAATTTAGATAAGCTATTACAAAAGGATACTATTCATTAGGTATCGCTAATATTAAAAATTTATTGCTTATTAATTATTTACAACAACGATTTTCATCACAAATTTATGGACACTACTAACAAAATCTACGAACACAGTTAATTTCTTTTTTTTTGGTTGTATAAATTATTGACACAGTTAGTTTTCTTTATTTTATGTACAATTATTGACACAGTTATTTGAAAAATAAATTCTTATCAAAGTTATTTTGAATGCTTAACATAAATACTTAACACATAGGTTGTAAATTTTTCTAACACAAATGCATATCACAGATATTTTAGTTTTTTTTTAGTGTTTCTAACATAACTACTTAACCGGAGAATTCGAATATGTTCACTATAAATTAGGATTACCGATATTTTGGAATGCATTTTACAATATTCTGTAACACCGATATTTTGACAAATGTTTGATAGCAATCAATATCATAGTTAGATTACTGGTTTGGAACAGACACTTGTATCACAGTTATTTTTAGAATCACCGTACTGGGACATGCAAGTAATCGTTACTTATTCCAATGTATTTGGCGATTAACACCAAGAACGATTAATATTTTTCAAAACAAAAGAAGCTAGTGAGTAACCACTTTTACTTTCATGTAACATTCTCGATGTCAAAGAAATAGATGTCAGCTGTTCGAATCAAAATCGAAAGAAAATAGTGTTAGACATAATGTCGAATTAAGGGCGTTTTACATATGCCATCGTTTTAATTGAATAAGCGTTGAATTAGCATTGAATTAATTATCACTGATTTATAAATTTTAATTAGCAATTGCACTACGATCCAATTAGATCTCAAACCAACTATTTATAAGCTAATTAGCTTATGCATTCCGGAAAATCTTCATACTTGAATTTTGCCAAAAACACAAAATATCCGAATGAACAACTTTATGATCTTCTGATGTTCACAGCAGAAATTTATAAAAATAACTCCGAGACTAAGAGGCAGAGATAGTATAGTTATCTCTTTTTATAGCATTTTAACCTCGAAAAATTCGAAAAAAAGTGGTTCAGATGCAAGAAAATTTATTTACATTATGTAAATAAATGTTAGGGCCTTTTTCCGCTAAAACAAAACTGTTTGTTATTTCGTAATACACAATATTGCAATACAATTTAACGAAACAAGCTAGTTCCAACACATTTGTAAGAACTAACAACGTATTAGAATGGTTTAAACGTAAGTCTAATCGATGTTATGATGTTTATGTATTACGAAATAACAACTTACAACCGTACTACAGTAAACTCAGATCCACAACGGAAAGATAAATTGATAAACAAAAAAGGTATCCATAAAGGAATTCGAATATTCAACTAATTGCAGGATAACAATTTTTAGCTATTGCAACGATTGGACAAATATGCACAGCCGTTTGAGGTTTGAAAGTTTTGTTGCGCAAGCACAGTTGGTATCTGGAGAATTCAAATTTTAGTAGTTTGGTAAAGTAATGCGAGTGAAAACACAGTGTGAGTCAATATTAGGGGATTGTAAAGGAAATACTATTGTTAATTGTTTTATTCGAGGAACAAATTTATGTAACGGAAACTAAAAAATATGTCTATGGATTGTGAATGAATGAGAAACCATTATGAACCACGTATGGCCAGCAAAATGGCGAATTATGAGAAAACAAACATTGAATAATTCAGGAACTTTACTGCTCTACATTATCATGCTCCAGTCTACATTACAGGTGTTACATAAGAAAACAAGTTTAAAAGATGAAGCTAGCATCTAATCCTACTTTTTTATTTTTTTTTTAAATAAAATTGAATTTTGTTTTTATTTATCTGTAATTTTACCTGTTAATCCGTTAATCCTTTAAAAGGAGGCTGGTTTTTTAGATATGCATGGTTGAAAAATTTGAAAATCCTACTTTTAATTTTAGGTGAATATAGGCGTAAACTAATATGGATTAAAAATAAATAAAAACCATCTTAAGGATTTTAAATTATATATGGCTGTAATTAAGACAAAGATTTCAAAAGGTTGAATAGATGCTGTAGAGTAGTAAATGTAGAGTAATTATATTTGGTCATAAAAAATAGACGTATATAATCTTTATTGATGCCTGCATTACTATTTTTAATCCCATTTTTGTTATATAAATGAAGTTTTAAATTGGTCACTATCAGTTAATTTCTATTAATTTAACAAAAACTTTCAAAATTTAATTTTTCTAAAATGAGTGAACATAAATGCGTTAAACCATTTTCAAATTCTAAGTGTTCTTCAAATAAAAGGAAAATCACAGAGAATGTTCGACAACATTTAGATGTTCTTGGGATTAGTGCAATGGAGAATAAGCGAATATGTTCATCTTGTTATTTAAATTTAATCAATCAGTCAACACTTCTTAATCAATCAGTCGCCTTCTGGTTCAGATTTATCAACATCACTAACAGTGGGTGACGATGCAGTATCCAATGACGCATCTTCAAATGAAACATCAGATGAAATGCAAACCGATTAACTGATTGGTGCCAGCTTTAATCGAGATTATGTTCAAACACCAAACTTGATTAACATAGAGCGTAATGTGCTAATTAATAATTTAAACGAACATATTGTGCGGCATATATCGGATCATCTTTCACCTCTTAAAATAAATTTGTGTGGCAGTCTCGACTACAGGTAACAAAAAGCCGCTCAAATAACTAAGTCTATTCAGGAACGTTTGACTGGACAAGTATTAGAGTTGTCTGAAAATGCAAAAATAAGGCAACGTTATAAGAGTGACAAGTGATTACTAAAAGTGATAAATAAACATTTCATTTTTTATGCCATCTAATACAAAGAAAATAATTGCAGAAGTGCTTTCCTATTCAAAAGAAACTTCTGTTTGTAAAATAAGTAAATCATTTTTAACAATTGTATTTATTTTATTTATTGTAGTACATAAATAATTTTTATAATATTTTAAAAAGTTCATCTAATAATAAAATATTTGATATTTAACATATAAAAAAAATCTCTTAGTTTATAACGCCATTTTTATAATTTTCCTTCAGAACAAAAAAAACTGATTCCCGACAGTCATATGCACAACGAATTTTATCTCTAAAACAAAAAATAATGCATCTCCTAAACTTTCACAAGTGGTAAGATATAAAATAAGCTTCAATTTAGTTAAAAAAAAAAAAAAAAGGCTATGCCATCTTTTTGTCAACTACACCGTTTTTTTCTTATGTTACACCGTTAAAAATTATTTCAAAAAATTAACAGTCTACATTTTTAAAAACTTTGTTCTAATACGATGTCAACGACATATCTTTTATGAAAATCGATTGAGTAGTTTTTCTACAATCGCTCGTCAAAATGCACTCACATCACAAAATAACAAAAAATTGAGGGGCACCCTGTGAAGACCCCTGGTCGAAAAAAAAAATTCTAAGAGAACTTGTATTTTTTATTTATGAAAGACAATCTATAAACAAAAAATAATCAAAATTAAAAGGGGTCAAGTCAAAACGTTGTTGAATCTTCGTGAAATTGCTCCTAAGATAAAGTCGAGGTTAAGCACTTATATCTAAAGAGTAAAAACAGTTCAGCCATCACTCGGTTAGATTAAGTCAACTTAAAACAATCCTCAACTTACTCCAAACAAAATATGAAATACAAATTTAAATGATTATAAAATAAAACTTGTATAAACAAACATGCAATGTGTTCGTTTCTTAAAGAGTTGATTTTGCTGTTAGGCAAGTAAATAATTGTTGTTTGTTTTAATAAATTTGTCAGTTTGTTTTGTAATTATGGTAATTTTCTATTTATGGGAAACGGAAGAAAACAACACCAGCAGAAAAATGACAAGCATTAAGATAAATAAAAGATAATATTACAATTTAAAATACGAGAGTTAAATTTAAAATATCTAGCTAGATTTATGGTGTGATATTCTCAATAATAATCACAACGACGAAGTTAAAAAATACATCATATATCAAAAAACCTTATGAAACGCTAATCTTGATCCGGCTCGAAGGACCATGCATAAAATGTGACAAATATTTCTGTTCAAACTATTTCTAAACAAACTATTATTGAAGGTAAATCAAAATTAACCAATCTTATTATTAATAAGCTCTGCAACTTTTGAACAGTATATTGCATTGTTGTCAAAAGTGGCGAGTCGACTAAAAGCAGCAAACATACCATGAACATTGAACAGAGTCACTTTTGCTTGCAAAAAATAGTATATCTGGACTTCGTAGTAGGTAACGGCTGCCAGTGATATTTTGACGCCATTGGTAGTTTACCAACTCGTGAAACCATACGACAAATGTAAAGATTTCTTGGTGTTACCGGTTGGTACTACAGGTTTATCGTGAACTATTTAACCATTGACTTGGTTAAATATCGTGAACTATTTAACCATTGACTGAGCTCTTTAAAACATCTAACAAATTGTTTAGTCTAAAGCTACTCAAAATTCATTGGAACAGTTGAATTGACAAATCTTTTAACTACTACATCGGCACGGGGTTATACTATGGGGTTATCAAAATTGAAAAGACCAAACCCTAGTAAAGTATTTCGTATCAGACCGCTGTTTGCCCTAGAGGTCAACTAGAGGTCAAATGCGAAAAAGCAATTCAGGGTCAGATATATATACAAATAAGGTTAACCCTTATAAAGAATACTCTAATTCACATCCGGAACAGACCATCACAAGACTGCCTCAATATGACTTACCCTCTCTGGCGCTGATCACGCCCTGACTGTATACAGGCTTTCATCAACCAAATTCCGCTCCGGTATTTAGAGCGTGTATAAAGATCTTACAGGAAGACTTGCACTTTTTAATTGGGTACCATAAAGGCACTCTAAATTGTCTCCTAGATGCACCATCTCGGATGTATGAAGAACACACAGTTTTTGAAATTAAAACTCTTGATGATAATGCTTGCCATGACGATAAATACTAGAGCTACATTAAGTAAGTGTCCGACAAAGTGTTAAACATAATAGTTATGAAAGGTAAGATAAAAATTATCATTTCGTCAAGTCAACCCTTTCTACGGTTAAAAGTGTGAAACTCGTTTATCTTCTTTATCCATGATCAGCTGCTGAGTTTGTCATTAAATCCTTATAAAATCAGATTTTGAGTGCGCATAAGTTCACGAAGAAGTCTTAAGCATTCTTATATGTGAAATGTGCTAATTTGGTAAAGATCTAGTTTATGGGGATGTTTGCATAGTAAGTGTTATTTTTTGCATATACCTGATAATACTGCGGAATCTTTTCAAATGTATTTTTTGTAATTTTTCGTTATTACTGTTTGGTTCTGTACAGCAAACATGTAGCCTTCGGTTTCAGAGAAAATTCCGCTTTCATTCAACTAGAAGTGTGACGCATCTTACTCGACATACGACGATTTATTGGGTTGGTTATTGTGTAAGTTTGACAAATCCATCTTGAAGGCACCCATTGTCCCTATTCTATGTGTTGTGCACTGAATTTGTCCATTTCAAACTATGGAATAGACGGATATAATCCGAAAACATACTCGCCATTTTCAGGAGCATATTAAATTTTTTTTCAATGACGCATACACCTTCAGATCATCCATATATACAGGAATTACGAGATTTTTCGTTTTACCTGTTTTTAGTGTTTTATTTGACAACCAACCGCAGATGGATTTAGCAATCGCTTTCTCTTTCCACACATAATAACGTAAGTGGATCTTATAAAAATAGGCACCTCCTCTAATCAGGAGTCTTGGCGAGATTGGTGTGTCAAACGCTTTTGTAGTCGAACAACTAACTGACTTGTCGTTGTTTTCAGGAATTTATTGTGTTAGCGGCTTTACCATGTGTCAAAAATATAAGTATTATTTGAGCAGCATTGTGAAGACCAAATGGAATTCAGATGAATTCGAACAGGCCAAATAGAGTAGTGATTGCTGTTTTGTAAACGTCTTCAGGTTCAACGGGAATGAGGTGGTATGCTCTAACGAGATCAATTTTAGGAAAATTTTGTTAAATATTCGAAAGTCCCGACATGGGCGCCATTCGTGATCTTTTTTCCACACCATGTGCAGAGGACAAGACATTGAAGAAAAGGATGGGTTGCTAATCAATAATTCATTGAATGCAGCTTTGATTGATGCTGACTAAATTTTTCGTGTTTTATTGAACAAAATAATGGGCAGAAGTAACAGGTCTGCACCGGTGTCTATTATAAAAATGAGTTTATTTATTTTATCTTGAAAAGGCTGCTAGGAATCTCGTGATGCGTGGCTGCCGTCTCGATCCAATTGTTGTTTAGTTTTTTTGTTGTTATAATTTGGTAACGTTCATTTTGGCTATTGAGGATGGGCGTTGTTTGAAATTTGATCGTAGTCGTCCATTTTTTTGCTGTAGTGCCAAGACGTGGAGAATACCAACGACCTGTGGAGTGACGTTTTCTGCTATAGCGTTGTCTTCTGGAATATGAAGTGCGGAGGCCTGTAGATCGAAATCGTTGATCTATTGATCGGTTACGCCCTAGTAACAGGTCGTCGAGTTTTGGTTCCGTTTGAACAAAACAATGATCGATAGTACTTCCCGATAAGTCCAACTGGTCGACACTGACGCGATTCGGATCTGTACGGGTTGTTGGGTGGGAGGAGTGTTGCACTTTCGAATTCTTCGTCGATGAAACGGCTTCAAATATTTTGTCAGCTGTCTAATATTTTATCAGACGTTTGTTTGTGGATGGATTATTGTGGATCGTGACTTTTTGTGGCCATGAATGATAATAACCCACCTCAGTCTTTTTGTTTGTTGTTAGAATTTAATTATGATATAATTATTTTTTGAGTTGATATATAATATTTATTTAACTCACCACAATTTTAATTTGTGTGAAGTAATGCAATTTATCGAGAAAAAAAACTTGCATACCCCAAATTTTGTTTTTTCTTTTTTTTTTTTGACCATCCTCTATCTACATAGGCAAAAAAATGTTGGTGTACGTCTGTGTGTGGGTGGGTGGGTGAGTGGGTGACCTTTCTGCATAGAATCTTAATGAAACTTTGGCAAATGATCCAATTTCACTTGAAAATGGTAGATTTGGATTCATTTCAAATTTGGACAAAATGGTGGGGGTCTCCCGAACACCTTTAAGTTTAAATGTTGAATAACTTCTAATCCCCGCTTATGATCTAATGTAAACTTGGTATATAAGGTTTTAGTACTGTTTCCATTACTTTTGCGTACCAACTTCCAGTTTGTCACTCCGGTTAAAATGTTTTTTTTCATGTGTTTATCCCTACTGTAGCCTACAGTTACACATCGATTTCCATGAAACGTTGGTAAAAGCATTCAAGTAATATGCGAAAAATTTTATCAGCTTTTTGAGCACATTGGATGGAGGGGGGGGGGGGGGTCCACTATAAAACAGGTAGTTTTTTCCACTATGTTTTTTATGTTTGTTCGGAGCATACAACATTCGTTCGTGAATGAATTTTGATGACACTTTGGACAAAGATGCAAATATGTATGGCAAGGAACTGATTGATTTTTGAGTGATAGTGAACAAAGTGGTGGGGGTTCCATGGGCACCTGTTTTTTTGAAAACTCAATAACATCTGAACCTAATAAGCGAATCGGATGAAACTTAGTACATTAGCATTTAGTACGGTTCACAACAATTCTGAATCCCAACTTCCGGTTTGTCACTTCCGATAAAATTTTTTTAACAAGAATTTATGTTTGTTGGGATACTACTGCTCTCTTTAATATTTTTATAATTAGAACTATGTGAAATCTACAACATTGGTTAGTTTTAAATTAAAGTATATGATGGATATTAGCTCATTTTATATTCAGAACACTATGTTTCCAGAGCTGTGGTGAAGTGCATAGGCTGGCATCAGCATCGCAATATTTTTTTTTATGTAATGGTGTTTTTTTTTAATGAAGAATTTTTTTGTTCAATTAAATTTAGCAATTAATAAACAAAATATTTGAAATGTTTACATAAATATTTTTTTGAGATGGTGTGGTGGTTAAGTGTTGTTTTTTTTGTGATATTTGATTCGTTGCTGCTATCTTCCCGTATCAAAAATTCGCACTTGTGTTCTTACTTTTTATTTGTATACTCACTAGATCCAAACCCTGGCAACCGAAAAGCTGTCCGTATTAATGTGCGATATCAGAGAGAACTGTTACAACATGGCGCTGAAATAAGGACCTGAACTCTGAACCGTTCGATTAAAGTCCAATGCTTTCTGAACTGAGCTATTTTAAAAAGTCGCTCTGACAATTAGCAGAATCTGTAATGAAGAGCTTCTCCATTGGCGAACCAATGAAGCGGCATAGCAGGCCGCGTACCTTGAGATTAATAACGCCGAATCGACTAAAGCTCAGTCATCATGGATTTGATAGATTAATACCTGCTGCTTCAACACAAATACAAAAATGTACGCGAATTACGTGCATATACAGAAATGGATGAAATACGAATGAGAAAAGGAGACTCTGGCGACCCTTTGTGCGAAAGAACCGCGATCAGCACGTTTAACCCCCCCCCCCCATTCACTCCTATACGCCCACACTCCCACGCCTCATGCACACTCACATTTTCCCACACACTCACACTTTCTTACAATCATCCATGTCCACATACACACTCATATGGCGAAGCAAGACAAGTAAGTCTAAGAAATGTAATAATGATAGTAAATGGTAGTAGTTAAAAGAGGTGGTATTGCCGCCAGTTGATCCTTCGGATCCAGTTCGTAAAATAATGCCAGTACTTGTAACCTGACGATCAAATCGTGTAGTACGTAGAAACTTCACACGCTATAGTTAATAGCCCATATAAATGCATATCGACAAAATCCGTTCATAATTTCCCGGGAACCGCAGCTGGTGTTCTGATTGATACACAGAAGTTCCAGGCCAATTAATTCACAGCGGATCAGCAGTGATATAGTACGTCGGCTACGATTACAACGCTGGACTGACTCCCTAGCCAGTACAGATGGCATAGAACCCATCAGGATTCCAGCAACAATTCCACAATAAGATATTACATTAGCACCAAAAATATTTTAATTGCAATCGTCTTTAAATTTCATTTATATTCCCCACATAATTTCGCACACGCGCATCAACAAACACGCCCACATTCATCCATATATACACCCATTCACGCGTATGCAAAGTAAAAAGAATAATCGAAATTCACTCACCCCGTGATTATATCCTCCAGGCATCCAAGTCCTACCGTATAGCCCTCCATCAGTGATGAATATCCCAGCAGGTAAAGTATTGTAAGTTGGATAATAATAACAATGAGTTGCGCCGCGTTAACTAAGGCGATTGTTGATAAGAACTGATAGATGATGTATATCGATTGCGCTGCTATAACTAGGCGATGACTGATAAATGTTGTCTAAGTGTTGCACCGCAATAACTAAGGCAATGGCTGATAAGTTACATGAACAGTGAATAAATGTTGCGCCGCAATAACCAGGCGATTGTTGATAAAAACTGATAAATATTGGATAAATGTTGCGCTGCTATTACTAGGCGATTACTGAAGAATATTGTATAAATGTGGTAAAAATGTTGCGCCGCGATAACTAAGGCGATTGCTGAGAACAACCGATAAATTTTGTGTAAATGTTGCGCTGCTATAACAAAGCGATTACTGATAAATATTGTATAAATGTGGTACAAATGTTGCACCGCAAATACTTAGGCGATTGCTGAGAACAACTGATAAATTTTGTATAAATGTTGCGCTGCTATAACAAGAGCGATTACTGATAAATATTGTATAAATGTGGTACAAATGTTGCACCGCAAATACTTAGACGATTGCTGACAACAACTGATAAATTTGGTATAAATGTTGCGCTGCTATAACAAGCGCGATTACTGATAAATATTGTATAAATGTGGTACAAATGTTGCACCGCAAATACTTAGACGATTGCTGACAACAACTGATAAATTTGGTGTAAATGTTGCGCTGCTATAACAAGAGCGATTGTTGATAACCTCTGATAAATTTTTTATAAATGAGGCGCTGCTATAACTAGGTGATGGCGAATAAATAATAGATAAACGTGGTACAAATGTTGCACCTATCAACTGTGGTTCAATGTTACACAACCCGTTGCACGAATTTTTATCACAGCCCACACCCTCCCTCACTGGAAAGTTTGGCAATTTAATAATTTAATGGTTGAATGAAAATAATATCTCGCCAATTCGTAATTATGAGATCACCACCGATGACCGATAATCCGAACCACAAACAGAATATCTCACTTGGCATAAACGACAATCAATAATTTGAAATATACTTGCATATCATATATACTTGCTTATTTTTTTACTTTTTTTATTGAATTATAAATTAACGGTTTTAGTTTTTTATTACAATCATGCAAAAGAAACCATAAATAACAGTAAACAAAGTTTCCTTCTTTTTTTATCTTAATAATTACACTATTGCATATTTTCATAAATACTGTCAGTACACTTAATAAGAATTTTACTCTTTTTTTTTACAATTTTCCGGTACAAACAAAAATAAAACTATTTTTCTTTTACTTCCCGCCTTGCTTAAGGAAACATCCAATTAAACTCAATAAAATTTTCTTTCTTTTTGTTAACATCGACGTGTGACCGCCATTTATCAAACGAATATCAATGGAATTTTCCACAGATTTCTTTTTTTATGTTTGTACTTTATACAATTTATAGTTATCTGAAGGTTCAATTTTACTTTACGGATTTGTTAATATTTCTTCTAATTTGTTATGGAATCAAACCCACAGATAATTTATATTTATTTTTTTTTGTTTGTTGCCTTGGCAACAAGATTGGACTACATTACTCGAATTCCATGAAATAATTTTAACTTAAAAGTTGAAAAACTTAACAGACTCATAAAACAGAAAACACATGTATTTTAATAGCATTAAGTGCTTGAAAATTAATTTTTTTTTTAACATTCGTCGGATGACAACATCCATCCATTAACTAAGTGTCAAAATTTCCAATTTGATTATTGAAAAAAAAAAACAAATTCACAAATAAGCGAGAAAACGAGATATTTTCATCTCTTATATAGGAATTTAATATCGAAAATTGAGCTACAAAGTTTTTCGAAAATGAAACTTACAGAACAATGTAATTATATTTTCCGTTTTAAAACAAATACTTATTGATATTTTGTAATACATAAAATTGTAAGATAATTTCATGAAATAAGTTATTTACAATGCACTTGGAAGAAATATTAATATATTGCGATATGGATTAAACACAATGGATTAAACACATGTTCAACCGATTCTAGGATGATTACGTAGTACGAAATAATAGCTTACAACCGTGGTACAGCAAAATCTAGATTTATAACGGAAAGAGAAATTGATAAAAATACCTATATAAGAAATATAATACGTTTTGTAGACAATTGCAAAACTGATTGTAGGATAATAATTGTTAGATATTAAGACGATTGGACAAATATGCACAGCTATTTGAGGTTTGAAAATATTCAGAGCAATTACGGTTAAAGGTCCGGAGAATTCAAATTCATGTAGTATGGTGAAGCAACGCTGGTGGAATCGCAGTGTGAACCAATAATAGGGGATTGTGAAATAAAATATTATTGTTAACTGTGTTATGCTAAGAAGGAATATGTGTAACGGAAACTATACGAAAATATGACTATAGATTATGGATGAACGAGAAATTGTTGTGAACTACGCGTGATATGTAAAATTGTGTGATGTAAGGAAATAGAAACTACATGAATCTGTGACTGTACTACACTACGTCACCATATACCAGGCTAAACATAACAAATCAATTTGTGATAAAAAGAAATTCACGCACCTTTTTTGTAAATTATGGTGGTAGCAGTACTGGGGTTGCGGATGTTTCATATTAAAAATACAATGAAGGTTCGGATGGGGCGATATTTTGTATGGCTCTTAAGCTGAATATGGCTCAAAAGAACTACACCGTAACCGAAATTTAACGCTTCGTAGTGGTATTATACATTGAAAAATTTTGTTCGTATATCGAACCCACAAATTTATTATTGGTTCCGATCATGCTTATCTCAAATTCTCAAATAGTTGATGTCCCAAACACGAATATCTGTACAACTTGTACGATGGAGGGTCAAGCTACTAGCATTCGATTTTGCGATTAAACATGTCAAGGGATGTGCTAGTATCGTACCAGAAACCCTATCCTATCTCGTGCTTATGAGGATCCATGTGCGGAATTCAATGATTGTTTATATTTTTAGTATCGATTTCGAATCCAAACAGTTTGAAGAAGATTGTAATTACGTAGAACTATAAGCAAAAGTTGTAAGTAGACCCGAGAATTATTCTCAAATAAATGGGACCAATCGTTTGAGAATGATGCGCTGGGATGTGATAAGCGTTTATGTATTTGATCCGAAAATCATGAATATTGTCTATACGTGAAGTTTTCTAGCTGCGTAATTTTTTTATTACCTTTTTGATATCTTGAATAGTGATTGACGCCATATAAATGTCATATTATGTTTGTGTTTAGTGTGGATTTGTTCGTCTTTTAGAAACATGTTGTTGATTTTCTGTCAAGGTTTGATTTTTACATGTTTTTCGTTCCTTGCAGAACTTAAGCTAAGCTGAGATTCCCAAGGAGGTGTTTACGCGTTGTGTATATGTGCTTTTTCTCTATGGTCTTAGTTTGCAGTAGATGGTTGTGTGTAATTATGTTCTACCATTTGTGAGATTTTAGAGAATTACTGTTTGTGAAAAGTGTAGCTTTTTATTGGATATGTGCCGGTGAATTCAGCAAGAAGGAATTTTAAAGAGATTTAACGCCAGCTGGATTTGTATCTTAGATAAGAATTTCAGATTCTAGAGGTAGAGATGTATCCATATCGGTTGCCTGTTATACGTCTTGTGCCTAATTGTATGCTTGCTGTTGTAAACCTTTGTATTGTGTTTGATTGAGGGCATTGTGAAATGAAGACTGAATTTTTTTTCTATAATATGTCACCTGTCGCCGCAGTTTTGCCATCTCATAATATTTATCCTTGATGAATGTATTTGTTTCTCGGCGTGGTTGTTCTGACATTATGGTCAGTCATTTAGTGAGAGGATGGTTGAATTCTCTCTTACTTTTCTTGTGGTCGCTGAAATTTTATCTTAACACTCGACCTGCTGCTGTAACGACGGACTATTAATTTTACTCTAAAAATAAAAATACTCATATTTGGAAAAATCCACTGATTAGTTTTCTAATTTGTTTTGGTTCCGGCCTTTAAATTAAATCAAATATAATAGCATTTATATGTGCTACAAGTCAGTGAATAATATTTTAACATTTTTAATTGTTTTGATGCGTCACAATGTCAATTGAAAATGCATTTTTTTTGTCTACATAATTGATAAACATTTTTGTTTGTACATGTAGCTGTAATACAGTTGTTCAAATTTATGTAGTTGTAGAGAAGTTGTTTGGTGAGATGATATGTGGAAGTTGTTGACTCCCATTATATTGAGAGATATGAGGAAGTTATAAATTTTTGTGTGACGAAGACTATAATTAAAGAGAAGCAAGAAATGTCAAGTCTTTCTATATACTTGACAAAATGTTTGATCGAGAAGATTATGTAAAATTAAATCAAATGGTAAACAAAAAAAGTGATAATTTGAGTAAAATTAAGTCTAGCTAAAATATTTGTAGAAGTTTATAATTTGTGTAATTCTATAATAAAAGAAAATTTTAAATAAAGATACATCTCTTAGATAATCGACATCATATCTTTTTTTGCTGATGCTGATGAGGAAAGTACACTACAACAAATACACTGACGGATTCACCGAATTATATTTTTCATATCACACAAGCTCATTGTTCATCTTAAACGTAGCATAATACCAACTTACCACACAATCACCCCAAAAACTGAATTAAAACGAAACTATAATTATTTCAACCTGTGTAACTCCTGATTACAAAGCCAGATCTCACTCAATAAAATAAGTTTTATTGTTTAATTCGCGATTTTTTTCCCATTCAAATCTATTGTTTGTTGTTTACATTTTGAGGTTTCTATGTCTATTTGTTCTACGGTTCATGATAGAAAATGTAGATTAAATGTAACATTCTTGTTCTTTGTTGTTTTGTGTACATATAGATATTGTTTTGTTTCCATAGACGGTTTATAGGGATGCTTTATTCAGTAAATATATTCTATTCTTGTATAAACTTTCTATTTTTGGGGAAGTGAGTTTTAATGTTGTTAGTGTTTTTTTATTTAAATTTTTGTGAAACTTTGTTTGATAATATTGATACAAAATTGGAAATATCGGTAAATGGTAATTTTTTGATTTTTCCTATTTGTTACTTACATAGATATGAGTTGAAATATATTAAAAAAGGCTTTGTCGTTTAAATATTGGGGAGTTAAACCAGTTTTTAATTTATTGAAGAATCGGTTTTATACATGGGATTTGTATGAATATTTACAAAGCTTTCAGAAATTATTTACGTTTATAGCTGGGCTGTTAAAAACTAAACGTATTTACCGTTTGAATAGTTTATATATGCTAGTTAAATATAATTTAGTTAAAATATTCCATCAACAGATTATCAAATCATTAGATCATCAGATCATCATATAATCAGATAATCACACCATCAGATCATCAAGTCACCAGATCTCCAGATCATCAGATCATCAAACCATCTGATCACCTGATTATCAGATCATAAGATCATAAGATCATCAGATCATCATTTCATCAGATTATCAGATCATCAGATCATTTGATCATCATCGTTTCTATCAGAACATCAGATCATCAGTTTCCTCGGATCATCAGATTATCAGATCATAAGATAAATTAGGTGACAAATGCAGAATGCAATTGATAAAAAGGAGCAAAGATATGTCCAATCCAAAAGATATGTCCGAAGAAATGTCCGTTACAATTCAAAAGAACTACAAAATCGTTACAGTTTAATGTGTGGTAAATATTGCTGCATCTACCTCCGGCATAGGTTTAGTGGAAAATCAACGAAATTTTTTTTAAACGGATTTGAAACTGATATGTCTGACTACAACGCTCGTTTCGTGAATTTTGTCTATAAAAAGTACTTTAACAAAACGGCAAAGAAAAAAAGGTGATCGAACCAAATAAAAACTCGTCCAGGTTGAAAACATGATCAAACTTGTTCAATTTAGGTAAAAGTGTGTTATTAAATTTTTTTAAAATCTACTAATAACAAACTTTTATTTTCAGACTTTCAATATCACTGAGTTAAAAAAAAAATTACAAATTATGAAAAAAAAAAAAAAAAATAAAAAAAAAAATTCAAAAATAAAGAAAAAAAGAACAAAACAAAAAAAATTTAATAATTTGTTTAAGTATTGTGAAAAGATGATAATTTTCCCATTAAAAGTCTATTGGAACCCTTTTTCGGTGATTATCCTCCGTGGTATATCTAATTTTCAATATTTTTTTTGTAAACCATCTATGGCTAGATGTCCTCTTACATGCAAAATTTCATTTTGATATCTTTAATAGTTTGGGAGGAGTATGACGACAATCGAAAATCCGAATCGGGGAAGGATGGAGCTTCGCTCCAATAAAGTGGCAACAGTAGTGCTGGTAATAATCAACACCGCATATCAAATTCCCGTTATTTGCGGGTTACATTTTGTAACAAAATTTCATCTAACTTGATTGATGAATAACTGCTATACTGCCAGTACGCTCTCGCCATGGGCGCAATGACATACATTTAGCTGCACGAAAAAAATCATACCAAGAAAATTTAGATACAGAACTATTAGAAGCTGTACCAAAATATCAGCTTATTACAAATAACGGCGCCGAAACAGGGACCAAAAAATTTACAATTATAATTGAGATAATGTGTAGTCAAAGCAATTGTATAGAGTAAAGTATATACTACTAGTAATAGTGTTTTCCCCATATTCGAAAATTTTTTGTTTTTTTTTAATAACTTATCAGTGATCCCTTGTATTGTGAAAAAAATAAAATAAAAAAAATCCTTAAGTAAATAATCTCAATAACATAATATTTTTTATCAATATTGATATAACGTTATGTTATGTTATTGTGAATATATCTTTATTTACTTAATATTTAAAATAATAAAAATCAAAGAAATAATATTCGTAATAAAATGTGTATATAATCCAAGAAAATTGTAAGAAAACAAAGTAAGTAAGCAAACGAAGTTATTTTATTTATATTCTTGCATGATAAGAAATTGATGTGTTCGATGCGTGAAATCATTAAATTATACGGAATTAAATTGATTTTTTCACACAATTTGATGAATTACGATTGAACGACGTTGTAAATTTTGATTTGATGACAATAATGTTTATGGTTATTTGGTGGTTTAACGTTATTTAATGACGTTATTAAGAGTAAGATAATAACGGTTGGAATAATTTTATATTTGCAATACGTCACTGAAAAGATCTTCACTTTTAAATTTTTTTATTAAAGATTGCAATCAAAATTAACTTAAATAAGCAGTTTGCACCATAAAATATCTACAAAAGATAAGATAAACTTCAGCATTTGGATGTTTTGATCTCCTCTTTTAGTAGACACGCCATTTGCTAAGGACAATGACAACTAATTTTGTTGGGTATCAAAAAACGCATAGGATCTTTATAAAACTTTGGTATATGAACCAGGTGAACTCGTAAATTAAAGATTTGGACACATTTCAAAAATTGGAAAAAATGGTGGTCTATGGCTAGAGCAAGGAATACAAGCAACAGCAGTGGCTAAAATATAGCTTATAATTATACCTCGAAGAGGTTTTATTTATATAAATTCCATCAAAATTACCATAAACCCCTTGTGAATAAATGAAATTAAAAAACGGTCACCAGTCAATGTGAATGTAAAAGAACACAATTTCAAAAATTATTGACAAAAGTTGTGGTGTAATGTCCTTATATTTCCAGACCGTAGACGCTTAACAAAATAAATGTTTAATCGTAAATGTCAATAGTAAATTACAATCAAATCTACATTGATCAAAAATGACTCAAAAAATGTTACTTTAGGTTAAATCTCATCCATAGATGTTTATGGTAACTCAAGAAATATTCAATTACACCAGCTTGTAAATGGTTTAAATTTGATTATTTTTTCGGTTAATCAAGTGTTGAAATTTAGGGGGGTGGAGTGGCTAAATACTAAAAATATTTTTTTTTCAATAATACGAAAACTGTGCACTGCAGAATTCTAAAAAAAATTGTAATGTTTCTTAAATTAAGTGCTTCTTCATATGACGCCCCACTCGCTTGGGTCAAAAATGTTTTTTTTAATCTCCCCACACCCATCCCCTAAACACACAGAATTATATTTATTTGAGAATTCGCTATGATTTTCATTCAAAATTTACATATTTTCCCGTCTCTGTGAATTTTTAAAAATTTTTCTGTCAATCATCGTCAAAAGGTAGGGAGCGATTTTTGAACTTTTTTGACAATAACTCAAAAACCTTGCATCGCCAAGTTCTAAAAAAAATTGTTATGATTTCTAAATTAGGTGCTCTTTCAAATGACACCCCACTCGCTTGGGTCAAAACAGGATTTTTTACCCTCTCAAGTCTCTATCCCCGCCCCGTCCCCTAAACACACAGAAATATAATTATTTGAGACTTCGCTATAGTTTTCATACAAAATTTACCAAATTTCCTAGCTCTGTGAATTTTTACAAATTTTTCTGTCAATCAGTGTCGAAACGTAGGGGGAGGAACGGTCTGAATTTTGCACTTTTTTGTTCATAACTCAAAAACTGTGCACCGCAAAATTCTAAAAAAAATTGCAACTAACTTTAAATTAGGTGCTCTTTCAAATGAAACCCTATTCGCTTGGGTCAAAAAAGTTTTTTCTTACCCTCTCTACATCGGTCCCCTAAACACACAGAAATATAATTATTTGAGACCTTGCTATAATTTTCATACAAAATTTACCAAATTTCCTATCTCTGTGAATTGTTAGAAATTTTTCTGTCAATCAGTGTCGAAACGTGGGGGGGGGGGTGGTCTGAAAGTTGCACTTTTTTGAAAATACATAACTCAAAAACTGTGCATCGTAAAATTCTAAAAAAAATTGTTGTTTTTTAAATTGACTTGACCGCATTTTAAATAGTGTGTCTATCCCTCCTCATATCCACCCCCTTAATAAATCTAATTATGAGAATATGACACTTTTATATATTTTTTATTAGAAACGTAATAATTTTTCAATCATTCTAAATACATTTGAAAATTTTCGATCAGTTAGGTTCGGAGCTAATCGAGGTAAGAGAACACGAAAAAAACGTCATTATTCAAAATTATACAAAAAATAGTGAGGTGTAAAATTCCAAAATAAATTTTTAAGGAATACTGAAATGAAGCCCTTTCATATGATACCCTACTTGAATCTATAAAAAATGTATTTTCTCAATGGTCTCACATCGTACCCCTATAAACCAAACGAAAACAATTTGTTAGTTTTATTTGTATCCGTCATTTCATGTGGACATATTAGTTTTATACGCACCTCAAATTTCATGTCCATAGCATTTATAGTTTACGAGATAATTGATATAATGTGAAAATCTCGTTTTACTCTCACCAATAGTGTTCCGTATATAAAAAGTCGGGTCAAGTGCGAATATAACTCGCTCGCCGAGGGTTCCGTGTATATAATAATATGAGAAAACAGTATTTGCTAATATAGTTATCCGTTGGGTTGAATTTTACCCATAACTGTTTATGGTGGCAACATTTTTGAATTTAATTCGTTTATTAGTCAAACATAAATACAGTTTTTCTCGAAATCATTGAGAATTAATGGAATGCGTATACCGATAACAAACGGTTACAATTCTTGGACCATGAAAATTACTAGATTGCAATGGTCAGCCCGAATAATGTTTTTTATGCCGAGTTCATCTGACTAACCATAATCTATTCAATACTATTTTAGAACCTTAATATTATAAAATATTTTCTAAATTTCGTTAGATTGAATTGGTTACTAAATTATACATTTGCTGCAAAGTAACAAAATTGATCCTCAAAAAACGTGAAATTCTTCACAAAAACACAATTTTAAATCGAAAATGTTAACTTTGAAAATTTCGGAAAACGGTTTTAGACTAGAAACAAAATAACCTTTCATATAACACCCCACTTGTCAAGGTCAAAAACAATTTTTTTTCGAAATTTCTTCTCTCAACCCCCTTCTCTCAACCCCCTTCTCTCAACCCCCTTCTAAGGAACATTTGAAATAATGAGCTAACCGCTATAGTTTTCGTTCAATCTTTACAATATTACCTATGACTGTGAATTTGTTCAATTTTTCGCTTTTGTAATGTTCGATGATAAAGGGTGGGACAGAATCAAATTTTCACATTTTTATAAATAAGTCCAAAACCGTGTTCTCGAAAATTACAAAAAAAATATTTTGAACTACAAAAAAAATCACCTTTCATATGACACCCCATTTGTCCAGGTCCAAAATATTTTTTTTTCAAAATTTCTACTCACAACCCCCTCCAAACAACAATTGAAATTATAACGACGAAAAAAAATGTTTCATTTTTTTTTGCCAAGTTCCTACAACTGTGAATTTTTTTAAATTTTTTCTTTTGTAATGTTCGAAGATAAGTGGGGGGGGGGGGACAAAACTAAAATTTCACTTTTTCCAAAATAAGTCAAAAACTGTGCTTTCGAACATTACAAAAAAAATTGTTTTAGACTAGAAAAAAATAACCTTTCATATGATACCCCACTTGACATGACCATAAATATTTTGTTTTCGTAATTTTTACTCTCAACCCCTTTTTCAAAGTACGGAACCCTAAAAAAACATAAAAATAATAAAAAAAATATCACAACTGACATTGAGATCGAAAAAGCAATGCCAGATGAGATATTGGTCTAAGACACCTTCGTCCTGAATTTCGACTCAATAAGCTAAGTAGTTTGAAACATCCTGTCCACATATAGATATGCACACACCTTTTTACCCTTTATCGATACAGGGGTGGCAAAGTTGGCCACTGTACCAGGTAGTGCTACAAGTGATAAGGCGAAGAAAACAGATTCGGCATATTTTAGGAGCAGTAAGATGGTAGGGTCACCATTAAAACTAATAAATTAAAACTAAAAACTAATATGAGCTCCAAAGTGATTTCCAGGAAAAGTGGAAAGAATTGAGGAAAGCAATTGCTAATAGTAAGAGCAGATCATTTCACGTGTCTTATAGATTAAGTTCAAAATAACCTGTGGAGAAATGCTAACAAAAATGTGCTCACTAAGCTAAGCTGAAATTGTGTTCGGCCTTTTTCCACACCATGTCGACTTCTCGCTTCCTGTTGGCTGCAAATTGAGGATAACCTAGTTTAGGCTTTCAAAAAGTCCTAAACGCGGTGCTCAGATTATCCATTAATACCTCGCCCGTTCTAGAAGTTATCCCCAAATATTTTTTTAAACAGACAGCGATAAAAAAGAAACTGATAATTTTCGAAAATATCTACACTGCGTGCCGGAGAGAAGGTTTATTTCCTGAGGATTGGAAGCCCCAACGCCTTATACTTATACCAAAAGATGACAAGCTACTAGAAGATCCCTCGTCCTACCACACACTGTGCATGCTGGACACAACTGAAAAGATCTTTAAGAGAATTATTGGAACTCGATTTGAGCAACATACTGAAGGGGAGTGAGACCTTTCTGACCGAAAGTTTGGTTTCAGAAAGAAACTCTCTACTATTGACGTAATCTCTGCAGTATGTGAGATAGCGAATACCGCTTTGAGTGGTAAAAGATGGCTAGAGGATGAAAAAAAACTGTTCCTTTGTCACCCTGGATTTTAAAAATGCCTTTAACGCTTCCAACCCTAGTCCTGAGAACCCTAGACGAAATGCACGTACCTGACAACATGTTACGTATAATAGCCAGTTACTTCACGGCGAGAATTCTGGTCTATGATATCGAAGCAGGTCCTAAGAAGTACAATATAACAGGATAAGTGCCCCAAGGATCGGTCCTTGGACCACTGTTATGAAATATCATGTACGATGGTGTTCTCAGAGTACGTGTGCCCGAATAAACGTGTGTCCGTTCTAAACCACAGACTTAACTTTAAGACCACCTGATATACGTTAGTAACAAGACCAAACGATTGGGGGCTGCTTTTGCAAGGCTTTTGCCAAAATTGGCGATCCTAGACAACCGAATGGAAAGCTTCTTGGTAGCGTTTTTTTTTTTTAAGGTGTTCATGCTCCATGTAGGAGCGTTGCCAGACTAATCAGCTTTGAAAATTCACCACGGTCATTCGCAACAGCAACATAATTACCATGGCAGCCGATTTTATTAAGGTCGTTTATAACGTCAGTCTCCCTTTGTAATCGTGGTCTACCTCGCAGTCGACCACTCCCTGCGGTACTAACGTACATTTTTCTAATCATTCCACACTAAGAATCGGTTCGAGGAACATGTCCAAACCAAGCAATCCTATTAGAACGGATACAACCTATTATATCAGGACCCTCAAGAAGGTCTCTGATCTCAAAGTTATATCGGGTTCTATACTCCCCATCGTCTGTCTTAAGTGGACCAAAAATGTAGCGTAGGATCTTACGCTCAAATACAGATAAATGCGTTTCGTCATTTTGTGTAAGGGTCCACGTTTGTGACCCATACATCACAACCGGTCTAATCAATGTCTTGTATAACGTGAGAAAAATAGAAGAAAATCTTGATCCATGTAATATTTTGAAAAAAGGATAATGTTTTTGATGATAGGATCTCTAAAGTACTTTTTATATTTTTATATTTTTATGTTATTTATTTTATTTTAATTTTACTATTATTTTATTTTATTTTAATTTTGTTTTTATTTCTTTCATTATTATTTAACTTTTATGGTTATGATTATAATTATTTAATAAAAATTTTAAACTTTATAATTTATACTAATTACTTATAAAAAACAATGAAAGAAGAAGGGGGGGGTGAAGAAGCCAACGTTTCGAAAGCTAGGTGTGCTTCCTTTGTCAAGGCAGAAAAAACTGTGAACGAAGAAAAACGATATTGCTTTTAGTTAGGAAAATAAAAAAGTTTAAAAAATTACGACACAATAAAGGTAAAAACCATAAGGTTATAGTATTATACAAACGTGTAACATATTTGGGATGTTATCAAAAAAACACACATATATAACACTAAACAACAAAATAAAATAAAAATAAAAATAAAAACACGAGATACACAGAAAAATAATTATTGAAAAGGTTAAAAAACTTATTAATTTACCATATATGATGTTGATTGACTGGTGGTTTTAATGTAATGGAAGAATTTTTCGGAACAATGAAAAATACGAAATATTGATTTTTTTATAAATTATTTAAAAGAAAACCTGAAAAGGGGGAAATATGTATATAGAAAGGAGAAACGGCAGTGGCGGCGGATGAATCAAAAGTGATGGGGTACATGAGTTAAGAGGTGGTGGTTAGGGTTTGGATGATGGGCAAGTATTTAGTGTTGAGGAAGGACAGGTCGGAAGTCAGGTTTATGGATTTGGGTTTTAGTAAGGCAATGTAACAGGATTCCAGGAACAAACGGTGGTAGTAGTTGGGTTGTGAGGATAGGACCTTGGGCTGTTGGAAGTTGAAGTGATGACCATAAGATCTAAAATGGTCAATGATGGCGTTGTTGGAGTCGTGTTGGTGTTTGAAAACAGATATGTGTTTTTGAACCCGTGTTTTAAGAATTTGTTTGGTTTGACCAACGTAGACAGCATCGCAGTCGCAGCAGTCCAATTGATAGATGACGTTGCACCGTCCCAAAGGAGGGGTTATATCTTTGATATGGGAGAAAAGGAGGACACATCACCAAATATATATATAAAAAATTTTTTTAATTAAGCAAATTATAAACACACCATATTTAATATTTATTATATATTTTTTATTGTTTCTCTGTGTTATTGTAAAACTTTCTGTACCTTAAACTGTTCCTCATTGTATATATATTTTATTTTTTATTAGATTTTTTTTTTATTTATATTTTTTTTAAAATTTTTATAATTATTTTAAATTGTTTACTTTTTAGTAATTTTCCATTTGTACTCTAACTTATATAATTTAATCGCTGTGTTTTAACAAATATTTTTCTTAAACCAACATTAATTTTCATAAGTATTTTTCTGTAAATTTAATGTGTAATTTTCAACTAGCTTTTTAAGGTTTTTCCATAGAAATTAGATATTAAGTACAAAGCATACGCCCATCAAGAAAAGAAAATAAATACAGCCCCCCTTTTTCAGTCTCAGATCATTATACCCCCCCCCCCCCTAGCATGACGCCCTCTGCTGCTTGCTCTTTCTCAACATATATAAAACTCTGTTTTGGCAATATCGCGTTCTCTCTCATACACTCATACATGGCGCAAAACCAAAAACTGGCACATCTTACACTACGTAGGTTCTTCCTCCTTCAATGCCGAACATCAAGGATCTACCCATCCTTTATCCTCAACAATGTCAACACCTTAGAAAAAAACCTTTTTGGATCCTTACAAGGTCCTTCCACCCACAACCGTTTCTTTCACGTTCTCAACACCAAAATTCTAAACCTAACAATTTCCAACACAGTCCGTACCATCAATTCCCTTCGCTCATCTCTCAATAGCACCAGACTCAAACTTCACCAGCACATCCCCTCCGGAATTCTTGTAAACTTCCTCTTTTCACAACACCAAAAATTTAACAACATTATCACAAAAAACAAACCTTCTCTCCTAAACAAGTATGCCCGTCTTAAGGAAGCACAGTCCCCTCCGGACATCCACTACGACCCAAACCACATCTTAAATCTCACAAACATCGACATTCCAACAGACACCCAAATGCTGATCAGCTTTGGTCCTAAATTTGTACCTCCCTCCTCCCTTGATCTCAACACTAAACTCAACATCCTTTCATCCATCAACAGTTTTTCTTCCAAACTCCCTAACCCCGATCTAAAATCCTCAACCATTGACAGTCTCCTTAGTTCCTTCAAAAACATATCACACTCCGCCAAAAACCGACGATTCAACCACACCGAGTCCATCCTTATCAAAGCCCTCCACTCATCCCGCCGGTTCCTCTCCTCCCATCCCGAGCTAACCATTCTCCCCGCCGACAAAGGCAACATCAGTGTCGTTATGCTGTCATCATCTTACCAAGAAAAAACGGAACTGCTCCTCTCCGACATTACTACTTACAAAATTCTTACAACCAACCCTACCTCCTCAGCTGTCAAAACTAACAACAAATACGTAGACTCCCTTCTTTCTTCCAACCACATTGATTCCCAAACCTCTTTCCGTCTCCGTTCCTGTGTTTCGCCTCTACCCAAAATCTATGGTCTCCCAAAGATACACAAGGAAGACATCCCTCTCCGTCCTATTGTCGCTAATTACTCATCTCCATCATTCAACCTATCCAAATTTCTAAACTCAATCCTCCTGCAAGTGTGCGATACCTCCTGTTTCAACGTCAAAAATTCTCAAGAATTTAAACTTTTTCTTTCCAACAAAATCATTCCGCCCAGTCACTCCCTGGTCTCATTTGATGTCGTCTCCTTGTTCACCAATGTACCTGTCCAGATGGCCCTAAATGCCATTTGCAGCCGTTGGGACACCATCAAAACCATCACTCCCATCCCCTATCTCCTTTTTCAACAAATGATCAGGTTCTGCACGGTCAACACCTCTTTCTTTACCTTCCGTTCCAACACATATGCACAAATCCGTGGCCTCGCCATGGGCAACCCTCTTTCCCCTACCCTTTCCGACCTGGTCTTGGAAGATGTTCTAAACAAATCAATGAACCATCTTCTGTACCTTCCTTTATTTTTTAAAAAATATGTCGATGACATCATATGTTGCATTCCTACCGCTCACATCAACAACACTCTGACTTCCCTAAACTCAATCTCTCCATCAATTCAATTCACTCACGAAGTTGAAAACAATAACCAAATCAGCTTTCTGGACATTCTTATTCTTCACAACCAAGATAACTCTATCTCCATTGATTGGTATCATAAACCCATTTCTTCCAACCGCCTGTTAAATTTTCTCTCTGGACACTCCTTCAACACTAAATTCAACATCGGTTATTCTTTTGCTAAGCGGGTCTTGTCCCTCTGTGACGAACAATTCTTTTCCAAAAACATTGAAAAGATCTCCAGCATCCTAAAAAAACAACAACTTTCCCCCTCATATTATCAAAAAAATTCTCGATAAGCACCACTCTCTATCTCACCCTTCCGCTCCCAGATCCTCCCCTTCACCCGATCCTGTCTACATATCGTTTCCAAACATCGACGGTTTTAACTTCATAATTAAATCCTTTTTTAAACATAAATTTCCTGAGGTTCGGCTAGCTATTTCCTATCCCACTTCCCTTAACCTCCTCCTTTTCTCCCATATCAAAGATATAACCCCTCCTTTGGGACGGTGCAACGTCATCTATCAATTGGACTGCTGCGACTGCGATGCTGTCTACGTTGGTCAAACCAAACAAATTCTTAAAACACGGGTTCAAAAACACATATCTGTTTTCAAACACCAACACGACTCCAACAACGCCATCATTGACCATTTTAGATCTTATGGTCATCACTTCAACTTCCAACAGCCCAAGGTCCTATCCTCACAACCCAACTACTACCACCGTTTGTTCCTGGAATCCTGTTACATTGCCTTACTAAAACCCAAATCCATAAACCTGACTTCCGACCTGTCCTTCCTCAACACTAAATACTTGCCCATCATCCAAACCCTAACCACCACCTCTTAACTCATGTACCCCATCACTTTTGATTCATCCGCCGCCACTGCCGTTTCTCCTTTCTATATACATATTTCCCCCTTTTCAGGTTTTCTTTTAAATAATTTATAAAAAAATCAATATTTCGTATTTTTCATTGTTCCGAAAAATTCTTCCATTACATTAAAACCACCAGTCAATCAACATCATATATGGTAAATTAATAAGTTTTTTAACCTTTTCAATAATTATTTTTCTGTGTATCTCGTGTTTTTATTTTTATTTTTATTTTATTTTGTTGTTTAGTGTTATATATGTGTGTTTTTTTGATAACATCCCAAATATGTTACACGTTTGTATAATACTATAACCTTATGGTTTTTACCTTTATTGTGTCGTAATTTTTTAAACTTTTTTATTTTCCTAACTAAAAGCAATATCGTTTTTCTTCGTTCACAGTTTTTTCTGCCTTGACAAAGGAAGCACACCTAGCTTTCGAAACGTTGGCTTCTTCACCCCCCCCTTCTTCTTTCATTGTTTTTTATAAGTAATTAGTATAAATTATAAAGTTTAAAATTTTTATTAAATAATTATAATCATAACCATAAAAGTTAAATAATAATGAAAGAAATAAAAACAAAATTAAAATAAAATAAAATAATAGTAAAATTAAAATAAAATAAATAACATAAAAATATAAAAATATAAAAAGTACTTTAGAGATCCTATCATCAAAAACATTATCCTGTCTTGTATAACTTGAGCTTGGTGTTAGTTGATACATACGGTGATCCAAGGAGAGGTTTAATTGAGTAGAAAGTTCGATTACCTGCAGCGATTCGAGCTTTAATATCTGGAAGTATGCTGTTGTTTGAGTCAAGCATTGATCCCAAATATTTAAAAGATTCAACTCCTTCAATTCGTTCATCGCCGCACATAAAATCTTTCTTCTCAGCCTCTCTTGAAACATTCATATGTTTGGTTTTACTGTAGTTAATTTGCAGACCAATTTTCCTAGCACCACTCTCACGCGACTTGAAAGTCTCACTCATAACAGCTTCATTTCGGCCGAGGATGACAACATCATCAGCGTAAGCAATCATCTGTACTGAATTTATTGACAAGATATTGTTATTAGTCGGTAGTTTCTTTTGACGGCACACATATTCTAAGGCTAGATTAAAAATTATAGGAGAGATAGCATCACCTTGTCTTAAACCGGAGTCGACTTTAAAAAACTTTGATATTTCTTTACTCGTACACAGCATTGAGAGTTCTGTACTGTCATTTTGCATAGTGATACCAGTTTGCCAGGAATTTCCATTGACAACAGAGCAGACAATAGAGTCTATCGTTCGAGAGAGTCGTAGGTCTGCCTGAAACCAATGAAAAGTTGGTGCACAGGTATGTTGAACTCTCGGCACTTTTCCAAAATCATCCTTATCGAGAAAAGTGTATCGGTGGTACCTTGGCCCCGCCGGAAACCACACTGATATTCTCCAAACCGCAAAAGGATTGATTTTGGATAGCAAAATGTGGGAAAAGATGGAGAGGAGAGCGATTCCTCTGTAGTTTGCACATTGTTGGCGATTACCTTTTTTATGGATTGGTATCAGCATAGCTGTGTTCCAGTCCTGTGGCATGGTTTCAGTCCCCAGATCATTTGAACAAGTTCAAACAATCTTAGGGATAGAGTTTCGCCACCATGTACAATCATTTCGGATGTTATATCGTCGATACCAGGTGCTTTCTTGCGCTTTAATTTTGACAGCACCACGTCGTATTCCTCTTTGGTTGGTTCGTCTACATGTGCCTTTGACGCACGAATAAGCTTTGCTCGTAGCCCGAATTTTTCCTGGTCACTTATGTTGAGAAGATTCTCAAAATAAGTGGCCCAAGTATCTAAAATATTTTTAAGGTCTACTTGTAGCTCCTCATCTTCGTTTTGAATAGCAGTCGATCTAGTTTGAGGGCCCTTCTTTAAGGATTTTACCTGTTGAAACAAGTTACGCGATTGATGTTCCTTATTGAAGCTTTCCATCTCCTCACGCTGTCTCTTCCACCATTCTCTCTTCGTTCGTCTACATAGCTTTGGAACGGCTTGTCTTGCCAGTTTATAGTTCTCCTTCGTGGACCTGGTGTTGCGTCCTTGTAGACACTTCAGATAGCAATCTCTTTTGTATTGAATAGCGTCAAGGCATGCTTGATCTACCCATGGCTTCTGGGAGTGGTTCTGTGGTCGTCCAGGTTAATTGTGTAATTTTAGGTTAATTGTGTAATTTACACGTCCAGGCACAATTCTTTTAAACATTGTGTAATTTTAGGATCTATAGGAACGCAATGGCATTTCCAGAAGGTACTGGCAGTATATATTATATCCTTATATACTACTTTAATTAAATAATACTAATGCAATCTCGCCTTTTTAAACAGGAACGTAATTAGATAGGGCCCACAAATCGGCCATTCTGAAATTTCAATCGACCCGATTGAATTCTGCATGCGTGAGCTCCGAATCCACTTATCATCACCTACTAATTTGAAGCGATTTTTAACGTCTTACTGTACGCTATTTATCTTACAGTTCGATATTCGTCTTACAATTATCTATTCGTCTTACAGTTAGCTATTCTTTTTGGAAAAAAAAGTTTGCAGTCTTAAATTTCCAAAGATTTCATCTTACGGAATAAATGCATCTTACAAAAATATAAACTTCTTACAATTACATTTTATAAACACAAAAAATACAACGTCTTACATTATAAACCTATTCACACCAACCTTAGACGGGTTGCTGATGCTTAGGCTCTTCGAATTCATCATCAACATTCAACATCCTGTGCATCATGTTTATTTTCATGTTTTAATTTATTTACCGTTTTGAATTGTTCATATTGTTACGTTTTTCTACCTTCCTTCGAATTGGCTTTGAAGAATATGCTTCCAACAGCCTCAAAACTCCAACGCTTTATTGTAGAAATTTCCAAATCACAATGTTGGAAATAATACACAAAATATTTCTTCTCAATAACACTTAAAACTTTATTTACAAAAACTATTTAAAAATCACTTTTAAAATTTTAACTTCACTATCGCAGGTTTAAAATAAAACTAATCCTAATTTACAACAGGCAACTGCTTATATACTACTCCGCTTAATTCTAGACAATTCGAGATCACTTTCTAGAAACCTTGAGAAAATAGTAGAATTTTCGATTAATTTACGTTATGTTAACTTATTCAGTAAAATCATTGAATTTAATTTTTTTTTGTCTTTATTTTTCAGTAATCGTCTAGATTTTTCAATAATCGTAACAATATAAATTAAGTTTCATTCTAAAATCGTTATAACTCGTTGCTCCGTAAAGTTTATTGGTGAGAGAATCATCTATTCCATTTTTTCAATATTCAATAATGGCACGCTCTTCTACATTTCCTCTATTTCCAATTTCTCTCATAGTAAAAAAATAATCTCTAAGAGATTCTTCCTTAGCTTTTATTCTTACAGAATGTTGTGCATGTATACTTGCACTACTCTACTGAGTAGAAAATTCAGCTCTTAAATAATTCTTAAAGTCAACCCAATTTTTTAAATTTGGATTAGCATTGATACACAGTTTTGCTAACCTAGTCACAGCTGATTTAGCACATAAGAGAATTTCTAGAGGTTTTAAGTCGAACACGGAAGAATTACTTTCAAAATCTTCAATCCATTTTTCTACACTGTACGACGAAGATCCTGAAAAAATGGGCGAACATTTTTGTATATCTCTGATTGAAATTGAATGAGAATTAACAGAGATATTTGCATTGGCCATGTGAATTGCTTGTTCTTCACTTTCACCAACTTTTCATCAACATCAACACTTTCATCCACAAAATCTTCATTTTTTCTTCCAGCATGAGCCGTTACTGAATTTAATTGTTTTTTTAAATACAGTATTTTCTTTAGAAAGAACATTAACACAACATTTTAGATAATCAAGCTCTTAGCGTATGTTAACAAAATTAGCATCAAAATATTGAGAACTCTTGCGTAAACCATTATTTTCATTAATCCTTCGCGAACTTTCCTCAAATTTTTGCAAAAACTCGTCTTCTTCAACACTAGTTCTTTTGTCGCGTCTATGTAGTTTTGGAATTATTGATACAATAACAAAAATTAAATCAAACTAGAGAGATCTTACTTGAGTGTATTACTTCGGTCTGAAAGACCTAAGTATTACATCCATGAGCTCAAAGTGAAATTCTCACCCCCACTTTTTTGGCATTTCTCGACGTTTTAGGACCTATTGATTGAAGACCTATTGAAGGACAGGTCTTAAAGGACGCTGTGTTCGAAAACTGTACCGGAAGTGTGTCAAAAAAATCATTATGTGTGTCAAAAATAGCAAATATTCATATCTTTGGCTTAAAAAACGTTCATTTTAAGTGATTACGAGTAGGAACATTAATTTTGGAGAAATCTTGATGGTCGGGATTGGTATGTGAGATCAAAACCTAGATTATTGCATTATAAGTTTGTCAAAAAAATGTTGTCAAGTGTGTCAAAAAATTTTTTATTTATTTTTTTACCCAATTTTTTGGATAAAAATAAAATTGTTTGTTTGAAATGAAATTTTATTATTATTATAGAGAATTATGGCATTATAAGTTTGTCAAAAAATAATGTCAAGTGTGTCAAAAAATGATTTCATTTATTTTTTTAGCCAATTTTTTGGAAAAAAAAATGTAGCTGTTTTTATGACGTATATGTAATTTAGAATGAAATTGGACATGGAAATTTTTGAATTTGTTATAGTTTTTGAAATATTTTTGGAATTTTGAAAAAGTTTGTATTTGATTTTGTAAGAATTTTTGGAATATTTTTAGAATTTTGAAAAATTTTTAATTTTAGATTTTATTATAATATTTGGAATTTTGAAAAAAATTTCAATTTTTAATTTTGTAATAATTTTTGCAATATTTTTAGAATTTTGGAAAAAGTTTGAATTTTTAAGAATTTTCGAAGTATTATTGGAATTCAGAAAAAATTTAAATATTTGATTTTATACTAATTTTTGGAAAGTTTGATTTTATTTAATTTAACAATATTTTTGGAATTTTGATTATAATTTTCCGGCAACGTATTGATGTTTCGTGTTAGTTTTGTAATAAATTTTTAAACAGAGATAAAAAATACTTGTACTTTAACAAAGAGTTATGTTTGATGCCCGCTGCCCAAAACTAAAAACCATGTCCTCATAAAAGTATTTTGCCGAAAGCTATGTACAAATCCTTAACCCAGACCGAAGTCTTGATATATAAGTCAGAGCTGTGAGATTTCAGCCCCTCCATAATTTTTGTTTTAAACAACTGGGTTTTTAATTGTTTCAATATTATTTTGCACTCAAACTCGTTTTTTGATTTTTTAACCGCGCTCGTCTCTCACTAAGGGCCAGTTGTTTCATCTCCGATTAAATCAACGGTTTGGTTAAATCTCTGATAACCGGTGAAAAAATTAAAAACTAGTTGTTTCATGTAAAGTTAAGGTGATCTCTGATTAAATATTTAACTTAACCGTTACCGACCAAAAATGGCTAATCAAATATTTAACCATTGATTATCTGTCATTATAATATATCTGTCAAACTGTAATTTTTATCTCGGTGGCTTTGTGAAATAAATAATTGTGCGCGAATTTTATTAAATAAATAAATTCAAAATGTTTGATTCAATATATAATATTAGTTGTTCTGATTCTTCTGACGATGAAGAAATAATTAACAATGTGACATCAAGGAAAAAGAAAACCTTCCGATCAAGAGAAGATTTTTTTAGTTGGGATGATATAGATTTCGAAGCCAGGTTTCGGATGTCAAAAGAAACAATTTTTTGGCTTACAGAACTAATTAAACCAAAGATAAAAACTATATCACCAAAGTAAGTTCTATATTTAAAGAATACATTCATACTTTTAATTAAATTAAATGATAAATTTTCTTAGAAATCGAGCTGTTAGTCCACTGGATCAAGTATTGTTAACAATGCGCTTTTTTGCAACTGGAACAATACAGCAATGTACTGGAGATTTATATGGGCTACACAAATCTACTGTATGTAGAATCACAAAGAAGGTAACAAGAGCTATTGCCCAACTACCATCCATTATTCATTAAAATTCCAGATACAGAAGAAAAACAACAAAAATGCTCATATGATTTTTATAAAATGGCCCGATTTCCGAACGTGATTGGTGCAATTGATTGTACTCATGTTCCAATAATATCGCCAGGTATAAAACAATTTTTAGTAGCCAATTACAAATTAAAGATTGTTTTTATTTCTATAGGTGGGAAAAATGCTGAGTTTTATAGGAATCGCAAAGATGTATTCTCTGTTAACGTTCAAGCCGTTGTAAATGCAGACATGTCATTTATGGATGTTGTAGCTAGATGACCAGGTTCTAGCCACGATAGCACTATATTTAATAATGGTCGATTAAAATGCTAAAATGTTAAAATTAAAATGTAAAATGTAAAATGTAAAATGTTAAAATTAAACGCTAATTCTATAACAAAAATCGAATTTGTAATGGCAGTTTTATTACTTTTGTTGTAACAATAAAATAAAATTTAAATTTCAAGCTATTTTGTTTTTAATTTCACGCCATCTTTTATTGTACACTTTAAATAAAATGTCATTTTATGTTCTAAAAAATTAATCACTGATTAATTTTAACCATTGTCAATATTTGGATGAAACAACCGATTTAATTTTTAACCAGTGATTAAATTTAATCATTGATTAAACTAACTTCTGATTAAGAAAAAATAACCGTAGATGAAACAACCGGCCCTAAGTAATGTAGAAGCTTCAAAACAATTTATCATTAGTTATGATTTTTTTTTTGGAACTCAATTTTATCCCATTGAGCTCATCCCGAGATTGTAGGAATTGGATTCTCCAGATCAATGATATTTTGCTAAAACAAATAACTTTTCCATTTCAAACACTTGTTTCGTCTTCAATTATTTATTTAAAACTAAATTTATGTTATCTACAGAAACATTTTATATTCAAAAAATACCATCACCCGAATATATATCTTTTAAAATTATTTTAATTGCTGTGTCTTCCAAACGGAAAACTTGCTGATGTTTTCATATAATAAATTCCTCGAGCATGATGTGGAACGATAAGCCCCATGTAAACTGTATTACCAGAACAATTTTTATTTGCCAATTCGTTAAAATTTTTGCAATGAACAGCTGGAAAGTCATGCTCATAACCAATAGTCGCAGATTCTGCATATAATTTTTCTGATCTAATATGTGAACAGATAGGATCAAATAATCCATTATTGCACCCTGGTTGTATTTCATCAAGGCTTAAAATAAAAATTAAAAAAATGATAATTGAAAAACTATATATTTTGGTTAGAGTTTTGTTGTTTACCCGTTTGGATAGAAATCAACATGTCCAACTGGCTCAAGAGTTCCCAACTGACCACTATCTGAATGAAATATATCGACAAATTTAGCATCACTTTTACTAAGATGCATCAATACATCTTTATGACGGAAACAGGGAAGAGCTGGCTCCAAACCAGTTATGTGTGAAATCATAGTTCCTGTTGTTTTATAGTAAGTGCGACTAGCGGCTCCTAAAATGTGTGCTCCCAAACTAAGGCCAATTAAATGAAAATTATTGTTGGGATATATATCTGTTACTTGTGCTAAAGCTTTTCCAACATAACCTCCAATTAGCTCACAATTATAACTTGCCCACACGTATAATGGATCAATATAATGATATGGATCCAGAAGGATAAAATTAACGTTAGATCGGTTTAGAAATGCAACAGAAACACTAGAGTTCACGTAACTTGGAAATAAAGAATAATCTGTTCCGTATCCGCTTGAATAAAGAACTGTTGGCCACGTTTTGTTGAATTCTTTGTCATTCAAAAGTTTTTGTAACTCAAATATCGGCACTGTAACTTGTTTTGTTTTGGTAAGCAAAATAAAATTAAGCTTTTGAGGATCTGGAGCAACAAACGAAGGAATATTTTTACTTGATGGTTTAAAACGAGTACAGAATTTTGATACCACAAAAACATATTCTTCAATTGGTATATTTTGTATAATTTCCAATGGCGATTCGTTGGTTTTTGTCTTCGGAAGAGAAAGTGAGTGCAAAAATTCTTTTGACTGTGCAAGTGAAATATATGTATAAAGCAATAAAAACGAAAGTATTTTAAACATTTTTTTTAGTTAAACGGATCTGATCAAGCGTAGTAATACTTGGTACGAGTGTTTTGATTGCGTACGAAAATAAAACTGAACTCAAAATCATTAAAAAATATTTTACAAGCTAGCTTAGTTATCTTTTATGAGGAATCAAATTTAAGATTTTAAGTTTGATAGAAATATACGATTGTATCTTTGTATGATACGATAAGCTAATTTCTTGTTACTAGAAGCTTGTTAATCAATATTACAATTTGTATCACAAAAACACGCAGAGCTTCACAACAATATACGTTCTGAGATGTTAATCAAGTTCAACAGTAATTAACTATTGTTCAATAAAAATTAGTTAAAGATATTTAAACGGGTTTTTATAATCGTTGCACTACCCCCAACATAAACCTGTTCGTCTCAAAAAGGTGCTTAACAATTTATTTTGCTGAATTTCTTAAAACACAGACTATAGCCTATGATTACTAAATAAAACTGGCCATAAATTGAAAAAAAAAAAAACGATCGCTCGTTATATTTCTTTTTTTGAAACGGTTTAATGTTATTTACAAATATTAAATTGATCAGAGTTCAGCATTTTCATGTACAGAATAATTCTTTACATTTTTATGTGAAAAATTAGTAAAGAATAGTTTTTTACGTAAAGAATGTAAAGAATGATTAATAAATGTAACGAATTTTACTTTCAAGTGATTTTTACAGCTCCTTTGAGAAGACAAAACTTGTGCCCAATTCCAACAATGGTAATATAAATTTTGAATTGAAAAGAATTACGAATTTCGGTCTCTATAAAATATTATGCCGCTTTAATCATAGAAAAAGAAATGATTGATTTCACAAATTCGAATTTTCTGGTATCGTGAAATTATTTATATTTTAACAAGTTTGAGATTAAATTTAAAATTTATATTTAGTATCGACTCAAACCAAAATTTAGCTCGTTGCTACTCGATATTAAAAATAAATTTTAACTTTAATCTCAAACTTGTTAGAATATAAATAAACAATTTCACGATAACAGAAATATCGAATTTGTAAAATCAATCATTTGTTTGTACAACTAAAATTTTAAAAATAACATTTGTTTTTGAATACAAAGATAGCTTATATATTGTTGAATGGTTGAAAGCTTGGGTTCGGACATTTTTCATTTTATCAATTGACAGGTAAAGCCTAGATCACTAGTTTACAAATTTTGAACTGTTTTTGCCTCCCTGACTAAACCCCAATTTTTCTTGTAGATTTTGACATGCTGAACATGAATATCATATTCATTTTTATAGTTTAGCTCTTGTTTTTGAGATATTCGCGATAAACCAATTTTTGTGTTAATTATAAAGTATATAAAGATGCTAACAAATATTTTGAGCTGCTTTTGTAAAAATTCATCAAGGAACCCTGAAAAAGGAAAAAAAAGATTTTCCCAATCCTGAAAGTTCCATTCGAAAAAAGTCGAAAAAAATCAAAAATTTATGTTTTTAAAAAAAAATTTTAAAAATTAAACAAATTTTTTGAATTTCTTGGAGCCCATGGTAAATTAAATTCCCTTTCGTTTAAGTTGAAAACCGAATTTTAGTGCAGGTTGCACCAACTTATTCAGGTTTTTTCCAAAAATACAAAACTAAAAATTTGGAAAAAAAATGTTTTTACTAAGAATAATTTAAATTCTGCAACATAATTGATTTATATTTAAGTTGTTCTACAGATTTTTGAATAAAAACTGCGAACCATTTTGAGTTTTCCTTATTTCAACTGCGTTTTTATGTATTTTGCTTTTCTTTTTGTGCCGTATCGTAAATAATATTTTACAAGTTCAGTCGTTCTCAAACATCAGTTAAGATTTCTTTTAAAATAGTAAATTGTAAAGTTAAATTTATTTAAATGGCTTCTCCAGAAGTTTCAAGTGAAAAAATAGTCCAAATTCATTTTGTTTTATTTGTGGAATTGGCATAATACATCTTGCTAAAAAAATCACTCCATATATAAGAATTGCATGCCTTCATTATAAGGGTCAAGGAATATAGCAGCATATTTGGTTGATATTTTCGGTTTGTATGGTTAATTTACCAATACTACAATTTTCTCGTTTTATGGCAAGCTTTAGTGGCAATCGTCTAAATTTGAGAGATTTTGTGTCCATGGATATCCAGAGCTTTTTTTGCACAAAAATATCAGTAAAACTCTAAAACCTTGGCTTTTTGAAAGGCCGAGGAATGATTTGTGGCAAATCTTAGCGAAAGACAATCGTCTAAATTTGAGTGATTTTGTGTCCATGGATATCTAGAGCTTCCTTGCAGCATATTTTTTTAAATCTTTTTTTTCGCACAACAATATCAGCAAAAATCTAAAAAATAAGCAAGGGGTTAACCTTGGATTTTTGATAGACCGAGAAATGATAGATGCTTAATGATAGGCCGAGATAGAATCTGAAATGAAACACAAAAATATCAGCAAAAATCTAAAAAATAAGCAAGTGGTTAACCTTGGCTTTTTGATAGGCCGAGAAATAATTTGTGGCAAATGACAATCGTCTAAATTTGAGTGATTTTGTGTCCATGGATATCCAGAACTTCCTTGCAGCATATTTTTTTAATATTTTTTTCGTACAAAAAATCAGCAAAAATATAAAAATAAGTGAGTGGTTGGCCTTGGCTTTTTGATAGGCCGAGAAATTATTTCCGAGAAATGATGTGGCAAACCTTGGCAAATGGCATTTAAACTGAAAGGTGAGATCAAGAGAAACAAATTTCTGAAATTTGAATAAAATCACAAAAACAGTTAAGGAATATAGCAGCATTTTTGGTCGATATTTTCGGTTTGTATAGTAAATTTGCCTCTACTGTAATATTCTCGTTTTATGGCCAGCTAGGTGAGTGGCAATCGTTTTTCCTTTTTTTGCAAAAAGTTGCACTTTTTTTATAATGACTCAAAAACTGTGCATCGAAAAATTCTAAAAAAATTAAAAAATTAAAAAAAATATTCATATATAATATCACGAGTCGTCAAATAATAGTCGATTATTTTTCATAATCATTCTTACGAATGTCATTTGAGGTCGCGAGTGCGCGTAGCGCACGAGGGAAATTTATGACCTCAAATGGCATGAGTGGTAATGTTGAAAAATAATCGACTAATAATTTGATGACGAGTTGTATTTAGCAGACAATTTAACGAACAGAAATAGTAACATTATTTCATACAACATAATCCTTTGTTGTCAAACAAAATTAAATATTATTTCATCTTAGTAGACGCATAAATGTTATAAATTTGTAATTTATTTTTGACAAATAAACATAAACATGCAATCATTTATGAATGAAAACGGACATTTTTACTATTTGCAAATTGCATTTTCACATAATTTTGTATGTGCATTTTTGTTTTAAATTAATATATTAAGTAGGCGGAAAATATTCGAAAATATTCGCTGTTCCTTCCTACCAGATCAAAATAATCGAAACAAATCGTTTTGATTTGCTAAAAAATAGTAAATAAAGCGTTTTGATTGGACCTCATTGAAACTTTATTTAATGAGTTGAATTGTCAAAGAAACTTGAAATATTTGAAAAAAAATTTTTTTAAGAAACGTTTTTCTTTGCTTCATTGTTATGTATACTGTAAAAAAATTACTAAAAAGCAAAAAATAAAAATAATTCCAAAACTCAAATAAATTTTCTAAAAACCTCTGTAAAAAATTCAGAAATAAAAATAATTCCAAAACTCGAATAGATTTTCCAAAAAATTCAAAATCGAGAAAATCTGACACATTCGTAAAAAAGAAGCTTGGGACGCTAATCCTACACGCGAAACATTGACGAAGTTGCGACTACTTGATCATTTCTATTTACTTTTTTATCATTTTGTGACTAGAAGCATCTCAAAGCATCATGTTTAGGATCTAACGTTGTCAATAGCATGCGGTTTTTAAATAAGAATTTTGAATTATATTTTTTTGTGTATATTTTTCGAATACTTTCTTTCAACGATGTAGTGCAATGACATAATTAGTTTATTTTTCATTTCATTTAGAATCACAATTGATAGTAGTCGCAATTCCGCCCTTGTTTCGCGTGTAGGATTAGCGTCCCACGCTTTTCTTTAACGAATGTGTCAGATTTTCTCGATTTTGAATTTTTTGGAAAATCAATTCGAGTTTTGGAATTATTTTTATTTCTGAATTTTTTACAGAGGTTTTTTGAAAATTTATTTGAGTTTGGGAATCATTTTTAAGTTTGGCTTTTTAGTAATTTTTTTTACAGTATACATAACAATGAAGTAAAGAAAAGCGTTTCTTTAAAAAAAATTTTTTTCAAATATTTGAAGTTTTTTTGAACATTTATTTTAAGTTTTTAATTTTTAGTCATCAAAGCCTTGAACAGTCGGAAATTCTATTTTGTCACGTTCTTATAAGAATTCAACACATTTTTCAGCACAGAATTTAACATTTGTTAATTTATTTTCCTTGATGCCACGATGCATGGATAATGCGTGACTACAGCCGATAGACACATATTCCGATATAATTTCCGCATTTTTATTAGGACCTTCAGCATCTTCATTACTTGGGCCATGATTTGAAAGTCGAATCAAATCACGTTCATCAAGGTGTGCATTTTCATCAATAGCAACGTCTCGGTACAATGGGTTATTTGATTTAAACCATTCTAAAGCTGCGATAAATTTAGTTCTGCAAACAGTGTAGTCTCGAATAGAATTTGCATTTTCTAAGCGTTCCGTTATTACTATAATATCAGCATCCAAGGTTGATCGAGGTAGAAACGTAGGAACGTTTGATATAACATCAAAAATTTCCAAGGCAAAAAGGATTGCTTGACCTTTAAATCCGTACTGCCCGTACAATCTAGAAAACTTGACAATTTTAAGAAAAGGGTGAATCCGAGACAAAAGACGTTGTTCAGCTTGAGAAAGTGCCTGAATTTCTGCGCGTCCGCGTCGACGTTGATATGCGTTTAAACAGAAGATACGATACACAGAAGTTCCAGGCCAATTATTTCCCAGCAGTTCAGCAGTGATATAGTACGTCGGCTACTATTACAACGCTTGAATGACTCCCTAGCCAGTTACAGATGGCATAGAACCCATTAGGATTTAAGCACCAATTCCACACTAAGATATTACATTAGAACAAAAATATTTTAATTACGATCGTTTTTAATTTCCATTTATAATGTCTCGCATATATTCCCCACATGATTTCACACACGCGCATCAACAAACACGCCCACATTCATCCATATATACACCCATTCACGCGTATGCACACCTCGACGGTAGAAAAAGTAAAAAGAATAATGAAAATTCACTCACCCCATGGTTATATCCTCCAGGCCTCAAAGTCCTAACGTTTAGCCCTCCATCAGCGGTGAATATCACAGCAGGTAAAGTATTGTAAGTTGGATAATAATAACAATGAGTTGCGCCGCAGTAACTAAGGCGATTGTTAATAAGAACTGATAAATGATGTATAACTGTTGCGCTGCTATAACTAGGCGATTACTGATAAATGTTGTCTAAATGTTGCGCCGCAATAACTAAGGGGATAGCTGATGAGCTATATGAATAGTGAATAAATGTTGCGTCGCAATAACTAAGGCGAATGTTAATAAAGCTGAAGAATATTAATAAATGTTGCGCTCCCAAATAGAGCGAACATCGACAAACAGTACTGAAATTATACCACTTAACACCACAAATGTTGCACCACAACTGCTAGGTGGTCACTGGGAAGTCGTATAAATTGTATATTCATATAGAAATGTTGCACCACAAATGATAGATGGTTACTGGCAAGTTAAGTAATTGCAATAAAATGTTGTGCAACACCAGCTAGGCGATCAGTGATGAGTAGCATAATCTTGGTAAAAATGTTGCGCCCCAACAATCGAGGCGAGTACTGAGAATTAAAGAATAATTTAAATATTAGGATAATGGTCCTTATCTGCAGTTGCTGATGCGGTGGTAAATGGTAGTCGAGAAATTGTTCCCAAAATTGATGACGTATTCCTCTTTGATGGGAGTATCAATTTCACCGTTTTCTCTCTAACGTAGATTTTGTCAGAATCAACTATTTGTTTCGTTACGATTTATTAAATTAATTTATTGTTATTTCCTTTTGATTTTATTTATCAAAGAAATGCGTAAAACATCGTTATTCCAATTTATGCAATTTTATTATAGCAAATATATGATACAATCAGCTTAAGGGCTACTGTTCGTATTCAATTACACATACATTATTTTTTTATGTTCCAACAAGGAATGATTTACATAGAATATTATTTTGACGGACAAACACAATCACTATTAGTTCTAATAAGATCACATTACAAATTTTTCTAATTAGGTTAATTATTAAAGATTTATTGTAAAATTGTTCTATAAATTTAAGCTAATCTAACTTGACCTAGAATATTAATTTCTTTATTATCTTGATAAGATTCATCGAAAATTTGTTCTAAAGTTTAACTAAGACAACAAGGTAACAGACACCAATTATTAATATTAATAAATTAATTGTAATGACTCACAGTTTATTTGGTTAATTTAAATTTGAGATTTTTTTTTCTAGTTGTAACTTAAGGTTAGTATCACAGTCAGAACGAAGCTTGATCTCTTAGATCGATATTTTGAATCACACGGAAAGTCACCATCATCTATAGCATACGAGAAATTTAGTACGAGTTAAACGGTTAGTTTATTATGCACCGGATTTTTATTGAGCGGTTTTATTTTTGTTCGATCAAAAAAAATAATCTTACGGGAAAATCACATCATGCACAATGATTATCACCACGACCGAAAACAAACAATCTAATCCACCTAGTTTGCCATTTTTACGTTTCGCGGATTTTGCTAACAGTTTAGGTTAAATTCACTTGAATATTTCTTTAGTTCAATATATGCGGTATTGATATGTAATTTGTTGTTTTTATTATCACTCACTTGTATGCATAATCTAATTATCTTGTTCATATATGACCAAATCGCATTAAACATCGATCGCCATGTTTACAAGCATAACATTTATTTTTGGTATTATAAAGTGAAAAAAAAATTCATACCCTTTTACGCTGGTGATGAGATAACCAATTCTGGCACGACTTTGTCCTCGTTTTTTTGGCTGGTACAAACTTCCGTCTACTCTGACACACAATTCATCTCCCAAAGTAAGAAATTATCCAACACAAGAAAGTAGTTAATAACATTATTCCATGTTAAATCTTGAGCTCGAACACCAAATTTAATGTAGACGTCAAAACTTCTTGTCATCGAACTACCAAAATGACAATGATGAAAAATAATCAAGAGACAGAAAACGAGATATTTTCATTTCTTATATAGGAATTTAATATCGAAAATTGAGCTACAAAATTTTTCGAAAGTGAAACTTACAGAACAATGTTAGTACATTTTCCGTTTTAAAACAAATACTGATTGTTATTTTGTAATACATAAAATTGTAAGATAATTTCACGAAATAAGTTATTTACATCGCATTTGGAAGAAATATTAGTATATTGCGATATTAAAATGAATTAAACGTATGTTCAACCGATTTTATGATGATTACGTAGTATGAAATAATAGCTTACAACCGTGGTACAGCAAAATCTAGATTTATAACGGAAAGAGAAATTGATAAAAATACCTATATAAGAAATATAATACGTTTTGTAGACAATTGCAAAACTGATTGTAGGATAATAATTGTTAGATATTAAGACGATTGGACAAATATGCACAGCTATTTGAGGTTTGAAAATATTTAGAGTAATTACGGTTAAAGGTCCGGAGAATTCAAATTCATGTAGTATGGTGAAGCAACGCTGGTGGAAACGCAGTATGAACCAATAATAGGGGATTGTAAAATAAAATATTATTGTTAATTGTGTTATGCTAAGAAGGAATATGTGTAACGGAAACTATACGAAAATATGACTATAGATTATGGATGAACGAGAAATTTTTGTGAACTACGCATAATATGTAAAATTGTAAGATGTAAGGAAATGGAAACGACATGAATCTGTGACTGTACTACACTACGTCACCATATGCCAGGCTATACATAACAAATTAAATGGGAGAATGCAAATCCACCTAAGGGACCTACTAAAGTATGCATATGCAACCAAAATGCAACTATTGTACCATAGATCATGGTGAAATGACGTGTCCAGTGGAAAAAAGGTAGATTAATATTTGTGTGCCAATTGTGATGGCAACCATTCTGCTAACTCTGTAATTTGTCCAGCTAGAGGAAATATATACATCTAAAAAAACCTGCAGTTAAAAAATGTTGCTAATCAAAAAAGTAATCATCAAAACTTTTTCGACCTTGACAGAGAAATGAACCAGTTTCCAGCAGAACAACAACAAAATATTTTTTCAAATAAAAATTCATATACCGATATTGTTAAGAACTCCGGTTTAGATAAGTGTTTTGTCAATGAAAATAATGTAAACTCAAATTGTAATACAAGTAAGTTATTTAATATGCATGAATTATATGAAATTTTCAATGAAATAATTGTTGAATTGAGGCAATGTAAATCAAAGGAGGAACAAATTCTTATTATTCCAGAAATCGCTATTAAGTATGGCTCTAACTCATAGTAATATCATTCTTAGTACTTGGAACGCTCATAGTATTAGAAATAAAAAAATAGAACTAGTTTCCATTTTGGAGGAGTTTAAAATTGATGTTATGTTGATTACAGAAACAGCATTAAAATTAAATATTCCATTTTTTGTGCCTAATTATAACTTTTATAGAAGGGATAGATTTTCTCAACGCATGGGTGGTGTGTGTATCCTTATTAAAAACACTATATCTCATTCGATTTTACCAGATCTAAATCTTCTATGTATTGAATCACTGGGCATTTCAATTAATAATAATTCACATAATATAAAACTTTTTGTTTGTTATTGCCCTCATTCAAATTATGTGAACTTTCGTAATGATTTAATAAAACTTGCAAACAGAAATGAGTATTTTATTGCTGGTGGGGATTTTAACAGTCGGCATCAACAATGGAATTGTTTGAGGTCTAATGTTGGTGGAAGAACATTAGAACGATTATTTAATAACACACAAACATTTTCTATAGTTGCTCCCACTTTTCCCACATATTATAGCCATTTAGGTACTCCAAGTACCTTAGACCTGTTTATTAGTAATATACCACAACATTTTACAAATGTGTTAACTATGAAAGAACTTAGTTCAGATCACCTACTAGTAATCAGTGCCATTAATTTTGCTCATATTGAAACTACACTATCCAACCTGAAATATTGTTTCAAAGAGGCGAACTGGTTATTGTATAAACATATCATAGACTCTAAATTGGAGAATAATGATACATACACGAATTTTAATTCAACTTCTAGCATAGATATTAGTGTTGAAACTTTTACCAATATAATGCACTCTGGACGTGATCAAGAAATACCATTGAAAACCATAACATTTAACGATAAATTAATCCTTGATGATTTTACATTAAGTTTAATTAGATTACGCAATACTAGAAGGCGTCAATGGCAAAGATATAATTTCAGTTTCTCAAAAATATTGTTAGAGATTTAAATATGGCACTAAATTCAAATATTTATAAATTACTAAATATTAAGTGCAACGCACATCTGAAAACTCTCTCTAAGGGCTTGAAACTCTTTTGGAAAGTACCAAAAAAATTTAAAATCGAAGCGTTTACCTATCCCTCCATTGAAAGATCCATACTCCAACCGTTTAGTATTTGACGGGAGAGATAAATGTGATCTTATAAGCAATAGCTTCCAAAAATCATTTTCGGTCAATTCAAATGCAACTAGTTTTAAGAATATTGTTAAAGATACAATTAATGGTTTCGATACAATCGAAGAATGTACGATTGATCGGAGAATTTCCCTGAATGAAATTGTTGGAATTATTAAAAGGGTTAAACCTTTTAAATCCCCAGGGGTTGACAATATACAAAATATTTTATTGAAACATTTACCTAATAGTGCATTAAAGCTTTTGAAACAAATTTTCAATAGACGCTTAGAATTAGCATATTTTCCTAAGATATGGAAAACTGCAAAAGTGTTACCCATTTAGAAGCCAGGTAAAGATCCAACAGTTAGTGATAACTATCGCCCTATCAGTCTTTTATGCACTATGTCTAAAATATTTGAATATTATTTAAAAAATTTCATTACGAATATTCTTGAAGAAAATAAATTGATTATTGATGAACAATTCGGCTTTCGGTAGGATCACTCTACAATACAGCAGATTGATAGAATAGTAAGATTTATAAAAAACAAAAAAACTAGAAAATTATCAACTGGTATGTTATTAATCGACTTAAAAATGCATTTGATACAGTGTGGACTGATGGTCTTATATAGAAAATAATAAATTACAAATTTTCGCTTTACTTAGTTAAGATTTTGAAATCATATTTGTCAGAACGATCTTTTTATGTGCAAGTTAATATTCAAAGATCTGAATCATCTTCCGTTTCTTCTGGTGTTCCTCAAGGATCTATTTTGGGGCTTATTTTGTTTAATTTATTTACTAACGATATTTCTAAAAATGATAAATATCAACTGGCTTTATTCGCAGATGACACTGCAATCTTTTCAAGTAATGAACTTGCTTCCGTGATTATTGCAAATCTAAATTATTATTTAAGTGAATTGATTTTGTATCTTGATAAGTGGAAGTTATCAATAAACAATATAAAATGTCAAACAATATACTTCTTCAGATGTAGAGCACTGCGAAAATTACCACAGAGCAACATGTTAATTGATGGCAACTCAATCGATTGGGGTGGGGTACCTCGGTAAAATACTTAGGAATCGATTTAGATCAAAAATTAACTTTCAAAACACAAATAACTAATGTTGTGGAAAAATGCCACATATTATTCTTTGCCCTTTATCCAATTTTTAACAAGAACAGCGGTTTAAATCTGGAAAATAAACTATTGATTTTCAAAACCATTGTAAGACCAATTATCATGTATGAAAGCCCAATCGGCAACTACGCATAAAAAGAAGTTACGAGTGATACAGAATAAATTTTTAAAACTAATCCTAAAAGTACCTAGGCGATTTAGAACAGTTCGATTAAATAATAAAGCTTGCATTAAACAAATAAATGATTATGCGATGGAATTAAATGCTAAATATTTCTCAAAACTTAGTGGTAATCACGACAATCCGATTGAAAGAGATCTTGCCTTGTTATAATTAGTGTTCAAATTATGTCTATTCGGTTATATCTATAGATTCAATTAAATTAAAATCTACATAATTGATATTATAAGTTTCACTAAATTTGTTCCTATTAATTGGGTTTATAGTTTTTAATTTAGGTTGAGCTAGCTATAAGGAAATCTGGTAGAAGTATTATAAGAATTGAATTCATTTAAATTTGTAATATAATGCTAGTTATTCATGTCATTCAACTGATGTTATGCTAAAATTGTAAAACAGATCTCAGAAACGTTAATTGATTGTATAAACATTTTCATAGCACCAATAAATATATAAATTATGACTATATGACACTTTTTTGTATTTTTTATTAAAAACTTACTAATTTTTCTATCATTCCAAATACATTTGAAAAATTTCAATCAGTTATGTTCGGAGCTAATCGAGGTAAGAAAACACGAAAAAAACGTCACTATTCAAAATTATACAAAAAATTGTAACGTGTAAAATCCCAAAATAAACTTTTAAGGAATACTGAAATGAAGCCCTTTCATATGATACCCTACTTGAATCTATAAAAAAAAGTATTTTCTCAAAGGTTTCACATCGTACCCCTGTAAACCAAACGAAAACCACTTTAGTTTTATTTTTATCCGTCATTTTATGTGGATAAATTAGTTTTATACGCACCTCAAATTTCAAGTTCATAGCATTTATAGTTTACGAGATAATCGATATAATATGGAAAACTCGTTTGACTGTCACCAATAGTTTTTCGTATAAAAAACGGAAACCTAAAAATGAATAGGATATTCGTGTTCAGCAGGTCAAAACTGGGTTCATTGGGTTTAATTTGGAGTTTATTTGGGGAGATTTTTCTTGTAAAATATGGAGGGGCTGAAATCTCACAGCTCTGAGATATCAAGACTTCGGTCTGGGTTAAGGATTTGTATATAGTTTTCGGCAAAATACTTTTATGAGGACATAGTTTTTAGTTTTGGGTAGCGATGTATATCAAAAATTACTCTTTGTTAGAGTACAAGTATTTTTTATCTCTGTTTAAAAATTTATTACAAAACTAACACGAAACATCAATACGTTGCCGGAAAATTATAATCAAAATTCCAAAATTATTTTTAAATTAAATAAAATCAAACTTTTTCAGAATTCCAAAAATATTCCAAAAATTAGAATAAAATCAAATAATTAAACTTTTTCTGAATTCCGATAATATTCCAAAAAATCTTAAAAATTTAAACTTTTCCAAAATTCTAAAAATATTGCAAAAATTATTACAAAATCAAAAATTAAAACTTTTTTCTAAATTCCATAATCCAAAAATTCTTAAAAATTCAAATTTTTTCCAAAATATTGCAAAAATTATTACAAAATCAATAATTGCAAATTTTTCAAAATTCCAAAAACAAAAATTAAGAAATTTTCAAAACTCTAAAAATATTCAAAAAATTCTTACAAAATCAAAAATTAAAACTTTTTTCGGAATTCTAAAAATATTGTAAAAATGATTACAAAATCAAAAATACAAACTTTTTCAAAATTCCAAAAATATTTCAAAAACTATAACAAATTCTAAAATTTCCATGTCCAATTTCATTTTCAAATACATTTACGTCATAAAAACTACTACATTTTTTTTCCAAAAAGTTGGCTAAAAAAATCAATGAAATCATATTGTGACACACTTGACATTATTTTTTTGACAAACTTATAATGCCATAATTCTCGATAATAATAATAAAATTTCATTTCAAACAAACAATTTTATTTTTTTCTAAAAAATTTGGTAAAAAACTAAATAAAAATCTTTCTTTTGGTGTCAACATGACAAAATTTTTTTGACAAACTTATAACGCAATAATCTATGTATTGATCTCACCTACCAATATCTACCATCCAGATTTCTCCACATTCTTTGTTCATGCTCGTAACCATTTAAAATTAACGTTTTTTAAGCCAATATATGCAATTTTCCTTGTTTTCACCCTTGACGATTTTTTGACGCACTTCCAGGACAGCTTTCGAACAGATCGTCTTTTCGGCTCTTAACATTAAATATACCTATTTTTAGAAACAAAACTTTTGGAAATCCTTCCAGCGGTTTTCTAGATTTCGTCGGTTGTGACGGACGGCTGGCCGGCCGGCAGACAGACATACATTTTTCTTTTGCTTTTTTTGAATCAGTAGGTCATAAAACATCGAAGAATGCCAAAAACAGTGGGGGTGAGAATTTCACTTTTGGCCCATGTATGTAATACTTAGGTCTTTCAGACCAAAGTAATATAACTGAAGAGTGACTTAAAAACTATGATTATTTAGGAGATTTAGTTTCATTTTAAATTATAATATATTAACCTGATGAGAAAATTTCCATATCTTTTCAGTTTTTTTAACATTATTTACATTATTTACATTATTTACATTATTTACATTCTTTACAATGATTTTTGGACATGTAAAGAATAAATTCTTTACATGTAAAGAATTACGTATATTACTTTTGTAAAGAATTTGCACAACACTGAAATTGATATGTAAAAAACGTTTTTAGTTTACAGTTTTACCATACGGAAACGATTCTTTTGTTGTTAAATAATAAATTCCTCGAGCATCATGTGGTACTATATACCCCATGTATACTTCAGAACCAGAGCAATTTTTTTTCTCTAAATCCTGAAAACTTTCACATTTGACAGCCAGAAAATCTTTCTCATGTCCCAGAGCTACAGATTCAGCATAGTATTCAAAAGATTTAATGTGTGAACAGATAACATCTATTAAGCCAGAATTTGTACATCCTGGTTGAATTTCAATGACCCTAAAATTAAAAAAAAATTTATTTCCTTAGTTTCGATTTAAAATATTCAGTTTTTACCCGTTCGGATAGAAATCAATGTGTCCGACTGGTTCCGTTATTCCCAAAACCCCATTATTAGCATGAATAATGTCCACAAATTTTGCATCAGATTTGCTTAGTCTGGGTAAAGTATCTTCACGTGTGAAACATGGTAGAGAAGGATCAAATCCAGTTATGTGAGATATGAGTGTTCCAGTGATATTATGATACTTTCGTCCTATTCCACCTATTACGTGAGCTCCTAGACTAATCCCCATCAAATGAATATCTTTGACTGGATAGATATCGTTGACTTGTGTTAATGCATGTGCAACATAACCGCCAATTATTTCAGCATTGTAAGCAGCCCAGTTATAAAACAGAAAAGTGTAATGAGATGTGTCCAACAATAAATAATTAACACTTGATCGATTTAGGTATGCCTCGCTTAGTTTACTTCTTTCCAAAAAAGGAAAAATAGAATAATCTGCTCCAAAACCACTTACATATAAAACGGTTGGCCATTGTTTATTAAACAGTTTATTGTTCCATAGTTTCCTTATATCCAGTATGGACATTTTTAATTTATGTGTTTTAGTGAGTAAAATAAAATTTAACTCACCAGCTTTTGGAGTAAAACTTGGTGGTGTATCTATAGAAGTTAATTTTAAATTGGTGCAAAGTTTATCCGTTACAAGAATTGTGTTTTCTGAGGGTAGATTTTTTATGATTTCCAACGGTGATTCATTGATCTTAGCTTTGGATCCAAAAGGCAAAGAAAAAAATCCCATTGAGTTTACAAATGACACACATTTCAGCAATAATAAAATGTTTTCCTTTTTCATTTTTTAATTGTTGTATCTCGAAAGGAGAATATATGTTCAACAGTTTGAATGCTTAAACCAGTTTCTATATATTTTAAGAAATCAGTTCCAACAACTGCAAATAACAAATAACTGACTTCAAAACAACAGAACGGTTAGTTTGAAATAAGTATAACAATGTTATCGGATACGATTTCATAAGATTTGTTTTTAGATTTAAATTTATAGGAGGTCAGATATTAAATTATTTTCTTCGTAAAAATAAGACGTTTTCTCGGATTCCAATAACTAAACGCATAGGCTATGCATTTTCCTGTTTAACCTTTTCCTTTCTGTCCGGTTTCTCTTGAGTTATCTAATATTCTGCTGATGGCCGCGTTTTGATACCCATTACCTCTATATTGAACATAATATTATTTGGTTAAATTTTCAAGATTCAACCAATGTTGTTGTTGTTTTTGAGTATAATATTAAGTCATAAGTTCACAAATCCTGCTTTATGAGGGATCCTTCTCCGGTGAATGTTTGTCAACCTTTTTTTTTTTTAATTTTTATTGGTGGGTCTCGAAACTGAACTAATTAGTTAGCTAGTTCGAGTAGCATGGCGACCTGGAAATCTATTGTGCTTAACCGTGATGTTGTTATAGTACAGATGACGTCGATGCCACCACAGAATGTGCAATGTGGTTGAATCCGAGCTCCTTAACATAGTTAATTAGCTGGATTGGACTGATACTTTTTGGTAGAGGAAGTGCTAGTCTCCCTTGACCAAGTTTATGTATCTGCGCCATGCGAGATCAGAGCAGATACAGATAATGTGCTCCAAAATCTCTGCCTCCAAATTACAGAATCTGCATCCGTCGGAGGCAACAATGCCTATTTTGTTAAGGTGGTGATTTATCGGACCGTGTTCTGTCACGCACCATGTTAATATCTTCAGAGGCTCTCTCTCAAGATCGATTGTTTTAAGAGGGGGACGGGGAAGTTACCTAAAAACTTTTTTGAGTGCAGCAGACCTTCCCGCATACACCATTGTTGTTTATTTTGTTCCTGTTCCCAGCTTTGGATAACGCGTTTGGGAGAGCTCTTGGTTAATCCAAAGCATGGTTCTGGGCCGATGAACTCAGGTGCCCACACAAGTGTAACGTTGTTTATTTTCTGGAATTATTGGTATAGATTTTGTATACCTACTAGCTTTGAGTTGAAGCGCGTCGACTTCAGACCCAATAGCGTCGCCTGACTATCAGAAATAATGTATATATCTGTGTTGCTGTATCCTCTTTCGGCACACAGTATTGCACAGTAAATAATGGCAAAGATTTTGGCTTGAAATACTGTTGCAGAGACGCAAACACAAAGACAAACACGCCTGCACCAGTACCTTCATTAGTTTGGGATCCATCCGTATACCAGATGCTGGCATTAGGTAGAAGTGTTTATAAGTAGCTTTCGATTCCTTCACTGGCCCCATATTTTGACAATAAACAGTCTATCTAGATCAGTGTTATTTGGCATACAGTCCGAAATGTAGTAGGTCTTCACTTCGTTCTGCAGTTCCACGTTTGAGTGTTTTGACTAGCTGTAGTCTGTGAGCACTAGATGCTGATGCAGATCTGATGTATAGGTGCAATGGAGGAAGTAGGAGAAGTACCTCCATTGCAGATATGTTGGTGTGGTTCTAAAAGCACCTGTGGCACAGAGACACGAAAGTCTCTGTATTTTTGTGAGCTCCTGTCTGAGCAGATATCTGGTTTAATTTTGGCCCCCAGACCAAAGCTGCGTATGACAGTATGGGTGTTATTTTACTTTGATGTAAAATACCAAAATATCGTTTTGGGGCTTATTCCTTCTGGTTTTTCTAAACAGGTTTCTACTCGCGAAGAAAGCCTTATTCACTTTGTCCGAGATTTGTTTTAGGTGTGAGTTCCAGGTGAGCTTGCTATCGAGGATCACACTTAAATACTTACTCTCTTTTACTACTTACACCCGTTCGCCGTTAACCCCAGTAGGATTGAAATTAAAACTCCTTCTATTGGTAAAGACTTCGGTACCAGTTTTTTATGTATTGACAGACAACCCAACTTTGTTGCATCAATTCATCACGTAGTCCAGGGCTGCCTGGGTTCAATCACTGACAGTAGAGTCATATTTTCCCCTCACCATGACTGCTATATCGTTGGCGTAGCCTACAGTGTAAAAGCAAGAACTTTTAAACCTATTTAGAAGATCATCAGCGACTGTCAGCCAGAGCAACGGGGAGAGTACCCCTCCCTGTGGACATCTTCTGGGGGCTCTGACAGTTACCGATGTACTTTCTAATGTAGTTGTAATTTTCCGACTCTGTAGCATGTTGATGATCAACGCCAAAATGTGCGTGTTTAGATTTTTTTTGTGGCCATTTCAGCAATAGCTCCAAAATGCACATTATCAAAGGCTACATTATCAAATGTCCAAGTTTCCGTAGATTTCCCAGTTTGGTATGCATGATGGCAAGAGTTGCGAGGGTTTTGCTTAAGACATACATGTCGAATGTAGTAGTCCATCACCTTTTCCATCGTTTTCAGAAGAAAGGATGTAAGACTTATTGGCTTGTAGGATTTGGCTTCGTTTGATTTCTTTCCTGGCTTGGGAATGAATACTACTCTAGCTTCTCTCCATACCTGAGGAATGTACGCAAGACTAAAACTTGCTATAAACAAACGCTCGAGGTATGGGAGAATGGTAGGTAAACTTTTTTGTAGGAAGATCGGGAATATTCCGTCGCCTCCTGGGGATTTCAACAGTACGAACGATTTGATTGCCCAAATCTTTCTGTTGGGGGAGAATTTTTTTTGGCCAGTTGAACTGAAACCTTCCTAATTTCAGGATCCAACGAAACATAGCTTGGTCTATTTTCCTCTCCCGAGCTCACGCATCTAGAACCCGGGAAGTGGGTCTGTAATAATATTTCTAGAGTTTCACTTTAGCTGGTAGTGTAGGTACCGTCCAGCCGGCAGATTGAACCCAGAGGATTTGTGTGATCAGACGCAAGCAATTTTTGGAATCGAACTGCAGCCGGTAGACTGTCAACCGTTCCGCAGAGCTCTCTCCAACTATCCTTTTTTGATCGTCTGAGTTCTTTGTTGTAGTTGGTAAGACCCGATTGGTACTCCGTCCAGGTGTTAGTTCTTTTCATTTTGTTGAAGAGCTTCCGAACTTTATTCCTTATCCTCTCTAAACTGCCATTCCACCAAGGCACATCTCTTGTCGTTTTAAACTTGGCAATTAGAGAATCCTGCAGGTGATTTGCCGCTAATTCGAGCTCCATTGTGAAGTTGATCCTGCCACAAACACCTACATTATCCCGAAGATGTACTTTAAAGAGGTCCCAATCGGTCTTCTTGGGGTTTCCAAAAATGGGGCGTACTCTCCATTTGGTGTTCTATGTTGAAGCATATGTATGCGTGGTCCGACGTAGAAGCTACGTCCGAGACATGCCAGTTATTGATGAAATTCTCGGTGACGTTGTTGCTCAGAATTAGTTTTTTTTTTCTTCTCTCTTGTTTTTTTCTTTTTTCCTCCAGACGACTATGGTGGTCCAGCGTTAGATTTCGGTAGGCCATGTTTTTGCGTGGCGCTGCCTTAGATCCCTTGGATGCAACAGATTGCTCGTTTTGGGTTAAGTTGGTGATTTTGGGACGTCATTGTTTACTCTGATTTAGGAGAATTTGGTAGTCGATGTTTGCAGGTTAGCAGACACCGAGCTGGAAGCGCTCCTTACAGAGGCTGATGTGGATGGTCCTTCCATTGCTATAGAGATCTTCGAAGTAGTGTTACCAGTTACTGATGCCTTCTCGGTAGAATATGGTAGTACTTCTTTCGGTATCGCAGTGTTAGGCTGGTTTGACTTTCTGAACTTAGCGATTCTCGCATGAATCGCACCGAACATCCAGTTTAAGCTGTGTTTGCAATTTTAAAGACGTTTCTTGGATGTTGGGTCAGGAATGAACACCAACATCACGAGATCCTTCTTATCAGTGTGTTTCAGGATTGCCCATGATCTCGGCCTAATATCTAGATTTACAGCACCGAGTTGCCTTAGAATCTTCTCTGTTCATTCATTGGCACAGTTTGGAAGGTATGCTATGAGCCTAGGAGGGCGAGGTAAGATGACAGATGACTTTTAGGATACGTACCTTACCGTACCTGTACCTTACCGACTGTTATCAGCGGGACCACGTTTGCAACCCACTGCGCTGATGTATTATCGGCACAGTTAAGAAGTAACCAACCATTTTTCTGGTGGCAGCCTTCGAAGTGAGATTTAATAACCTTGAATTCTTGCTCTGCTACCAAATCCATGAGTTGTCGTTTTAGAGGGTGGCTGGAAAGTCTACAGCAGCGATGTGGACTTTGATGCGCTTGTTGACTTCGCTGAAAGTTGGAGGTACAATTGTACTCCCTACATTGCTTGCGGGGATCCAGTCTCATGCTTAGGTCGGTCGCTGGCAGATGACTTGTGCCGTTTAACACCAGAGGTAGCTGACTGTGTAGAGTCTTGCGATGTCACGGATCGGACCCTCTTGCTGCTCTTGGTACATGTGTCCTTCCTTCTATCTATTATTTTCAGAGCTAGCTCTTTAGGTATGCCACCTTTAACCAGAGTAGCCAGGTCAAAGGATTTGGGAAGGGCACAGTGACTTGTATAGCTTCTTCTTCAGAGAGGCCTTTCTTTATTAGTGCTCTCTTGCGCTTTCTGTTTGTGGCAAGAATGTATTTGGGCTGATTGTTGGATCAAGGCACAACGGGTTTTGGGTCACTTAATCCGACTGTGTTGGATAAGTGGTTATGACCTACCTTTCGGTGTATATCCGACGTGATGGTGACTACTGACATGTCAGAGTTACTGTCGGATTCTGAGTCACATGTAGTTCCGATTTCCGATTCAGAATCTTTTACAAACTAATGGTCTTCTTTTTCCAAAAGGTGAGACGTACCAGAGCACTCTTTTGTGGTTGGCTCACGGTATGCCATTTCTGACATGACCTAAGACTTTAGAGCTTGGTGAGATAGGTTTACTATCGTCAACCTTAGTACATAGGTTTGTATTGCCGGAATGAAGATGTGCTGATAAATCAGGCAAGATCTTCAAGTCCGGCGATCTCGTGTTTGCATTTGTTGGTTTAGGTGATGGCGTTTGGAGAAGTATCACACTCGTCTGTTTTTATAGGTAACAAATTATCCATATGTGGTTGGATTAAAATTAGGGAGTAAAAATGTACGACATAACAGAGCCCAGGTATCGCCCGATATACGCCCGGTATCCAGAGTTCCGTTCTAGTAATCAAACACTCCCTTGACATGCTAGGCTTTCAGCTTACGTGTCACCGAGGACCCAACCGCATGGGTGACCCCAGTCTACTGAGCCCCATCACTGCGTCAAAGTGTCAAGTCCATTTGATGGGGGTTTGTCAACTTACCAACTCCCATTTCGGCTTGAAGACCTCAACGTGGTACTCATTTTTCAGTCCCTAGGAGCCACCAAAAATCGTATCTCAGCTCAACTCGTAACTTACAAACTAATTTGCAACGTCTTCGAGACGAGGCCGCTTCCCAGTCAAACAACGATGGCTATTGTTTTATATATATCTGAAATTTTCAGGAAGGGTAAAACGACAATCTGTCCAACCTACCAATCGTACCTCAAGAGCAAGTTGGGAATACATTAACGAGAACCACCTACATTCATATTTCTACGGAAAAGCTGTGACCACCGGTGTGAATCCCGTTCATAGCATTTCTAATCCCTCACCTGTTTTGGGACTGTATGCATTCCAAATTCATCAGTTATCCATGGAATCATGGAATCTGTTATTCGGAGTAGTGAGCCAAATACTTTGCGAGTGTTACTCCAATAGGTCGCACGAACTTCTATATCCGTCAGGAACCTCAATCCCTCAACCTTCTATTCAATATTCTACCCAGATAGTCTTTTGATAACAAATCAACAATATAATCCCCTGTCTAAACACCAATCAAATTACCAACCCGATCCATATAATTCTCAATCCCATCACCAGCCTAATCAGCAAACCTTCCAAGTGGTACAGTCTGAATCAATGGATCTTCAGTCCCTCCACCATCGAGGTTTTAGCGAAAATTCGTACCCCCAAGAAACACCACATCTTCGTTCTGATGATGAGATCCAAGAACTCATGAGATCTGTTAAACAACGAGCGGGTGAATTAATGACTTCCTGCACGAAATTTTTCGTTTAACTGATAAATTGAACACAGCTCAGTAACAGAGACCTATTGTCCCTGTTGAAGAATAACCTAAACGGTGCATTTGCCAGGACTTGATGTTCATACAAGTGTACAGCATCAAACACTTGCGAGAGCTCTGTCGTGACCGCGAGATGTTGCTTGCCGACGTTAACTCTCGTTAAATCAGAAGTTGACATCCGTCAAAGCTGTACCCAAAAGCTACATTTTCTGTTTCGGGTGTGGAAAAGATGAAATCTATGTTCCCAACTGCTGTTGATGTCAGGTAAACCGTCGAGAGAGTGGGGCACCTTACCCTTTTCCTCACACCCAAAACCCTTAGAACATGGCTTCAATTTGGAAAAGACTCCTCTTCAAATTTCAAATTCCAATACTACTTCTCCAGGTCTAGGGACCAATGGTTCATTAACTCTCTCAGCTGCAGATACATCTACCATACTCTCTATCCCAACTGTCGAAAATTCATCTTCTGTTGAATAAACAGCTGTTTTGATAAACACAACGGGATTTGGCTCCAAACAGGGTTTTTCTAGAGACAATAATTTTTCTATTGGTGTTGTTAGTATTTTAAATCATGGAATGACGACTCAATCAGTCCAAACACCTGGTACGTATCAAAAAAAATTGCTAACGAGCTTTACTAGGTTGTGCCGGCGATGACATCATTTTGACAAGGCAACACATGTGGTCGAGCTTAGAAAGCCAAGTGCCAGCATTTTCCTTCCAAGTGTTCCCTTGAAAATTGAATGCCAACACCCAAACAGCCTGTATTAAGAACAAACGTTGTGTTAGATTTGATGTTCTTTGGATGCAACCAACGTTAAATTTTTGTTTTTGAATATCGCAAGAATGAGTTTCAACCCTTCGGGCTAATGTTTATCGGGTAAATTTACCTAATAAAGCTCGTTAGTAATTTTTTTTGATACGCACTAGGTGTTTGGACTGATTGAGTCGTCATTTTGATTTGTGCCATTTATTTTTAATAAGATTCTGATTGAATAAATAAAATAGTAAACAAATATTTTTACTAAAACAGAACAGAATTCATTTTAATTAAACAGTCTTCAATTTAAATTATATAAAAGGAAATAAAGGAAAAAATCAAACTAAAGATTTGACAAAGAATAAAAATCAAAACAGTTTTTGTACATATAAAACCATGAATAATTTTGAAGTTAAATTCTCAGTTCGATCATTCTGAGCAAAACGATATTCAACTTTTTCTTAGGGGTAATGGATGTCATGACCCAATTTATATGCATACATTTTTTTATGTTTCAACATAACATTTTTGTTACATAATAAAATTGGGTTACAAAACGAATACAGGCAATCCATTGTTCCATTAATTTATGTTATGATTGGTTAAAAATCATAAATTGTTTTCACTCGGTTCCGTTCCATTATCAACATTTAGGCTATGATTATAGTTTAATAATAAAATTACAATATCATTTTTTTGCGATTAGTAATTTTAAGGAATCGAGAGTGAGCAATAAAATTTTGTGATAATAGTAAACCTACCAGATTGTAGAACACAAAACAAAATTTCTAGAAATTTTTTAGATCGTAATCTCTTGTGGAAAATTCACCAGGAAGCTGTGGTAGCAAAAACCTAGAGTCCTGTAATACTAAGGTTAATGTTTACAATTAAACTTATCTTTTTGGTGACAAGTGATTAATCACCAACTACTTCCAACACTGTATATACGGGAAAGGAAGTGTATAAAAACATTTTATTTCTTAAATATTAATTACAATCGGCGGCTGAAAAAAAGTTTAGTGTAAATTACGTTACACAATAATAAAAATTCTGCTTTCCATTTTATGTACAAATATTACAACATCAAATTAAATGCTTTAAAATCGATTACATCGATATTAATTTTACGATTTTTATCAAAACAATTGTTCTGATAATTGGTTAAATTAATTTTTCAGATTAATCTTAGTTGAGTTTTAATTATATTAAGTAAAATTAGTTTTTTATTTTTGGGTTTACAAAGTGGTTTTCATCACTCGAAGTTTTGGATGCTTCAAAAATACTTTGAGTAAAATCAATCAAATTTTTTTTATATTTAATCTGACTTAATTCTATTTTTACAAACTATTAACTTTTACCATACGGATACGATTCTTTTGTTGGAACGTAATAGATCCCACGAGCATCATGTGGCACCAAATATCCCATATAAACTGATGAACCAGAACAATTTCGCTGCGCCAGTTCCTGAAAATCCTCACATTTTAGAGACACAAAATTTTTTTCATAGCCTGACATAACAGATTCTGCATAAAGATCTACACATCTTGAATGTGAACAAAATAAACCAATAATGTCATGTGTACATCCTGGTTGAATTTCCACGATCCTAATTTAAATATACAAAGATGGGTTGAAAAATATACTTAAACTTGATTTTCATATTTTACCCATTAACATAAAAATCAATGTGTCCCATTGGAGTCTCATTCCCTAAAATACCATAATTTGTGTGAATAACGTCCACAAATTCTGCATCATTTTTGCTTAATTTTTCTGTGGGATCGGTATATCTGAAACATGGTCGAGCTGGGTCTAAACCAGTTATATGTGACATCAAAGTCCCCGTTATGTTGTGATATATTCTTCCTATTCCTCCGACAATTTGTGCACCTAAACTTAATCCTATTAAATGTATATTTTTAGCTGGATAGAAATCGTTCACTTCTGTTAATGCTGTTCCAACAAGTTTGCTTATTATCTCAGCATTGTAAACAGCCCAATTGTAAAGAGGATCAACGTAATGTCCTGTATCCAATACAATGTAGTTTACATTTGATCGATTTATGTATGCCGAAGCTATACTTCTTCTTAATAAACTTGGAAATATTATGTAATCTGCTCCAAACCCACCCACAAACAAAACTGTTGGCCATTGTTTAGTAAACATTTCATTGATGAAAAGTTTTTTTACTTGAAGTATTGGCACTTTTAATTCTTGTGTCTTTGTTAGTAAAACAAAATTTATTTCACTTGGGTTTACGGTGAGAAACGATGGAATATTTTCCCCTAATGGTTTGAATATCGTACAAAACTTATTAAAAAATAGAACACTTTCGTCATATATATAGTTCTCGAATGTCTCCAAAAATGTATCGTTGGATAATAACATTTCAAGTGCTAAGGAAATTTCTTCAATTGAATATGCAAATGCCATCAATGAGATTATTAATAAAATTTGAATCAATGCTTTCATATCATAAGACAGTTGTTGTTTTGTTTTCAACACTATCTTTCACTTATCAAAATCATCTAACAAACAACATTTTATTTTATTTAAAATTATGAATAATTTATTTTCACGGTATAAGCTAAACTGATTTTCTAAAACAAAAAAATCAAGTTCAATGTTGGTTATTACAATGTTATCTGACATGAATTTTTCAATTGTGTATTGATTTGATAACGGAAGTAGAACTTAGTTGTTCAAAGAATGTAAAATACTAAATTTGATTTCTATCTTTTTCTTTTTAATTTGGTATCAGATCAGATCAGATCGAAAAAAAATTCCAGCTGTTCCTATTAGTTAACAACAAATGCTATTTAAATAAATATCATGTCATCCAAGTAATTACTTATGTGTTAAATGTTTCCAAATAAAAATGTTTCCTTTAAATTGTTTTTCAAACAAATTGGGTAGCAACTAAAAAAAAAGTCAGGCAAGTGCGAATATAATTCGCTCGCTGAGGGTTCCGTGTATATAATATTTGAGAAAACAACAGTTTTTGTTTGCATTTAACCCAAAGCTGTTTATGGTGGCTAAAGAAAGCTTCAATAATGCCAGCTTATAAACTATTTATATTGGAAAATATATTATCAATTGTTGTAGCTTCAACTGTTGTTGGTTAATGAATTTTTCTTTATAAAAATTTTTTTGTAGTAAATAGTTTGAGAACCAGTTTTGAGTATTTTTATTGAAACCAACGGAAAAAACGGAGAAAAAGTGTCATCAAATTATTGCCAACGAGTGCATTGTTAACACAGTCGAGTGATTTGTCTACTGACCATTGGGGAGATCGGTATAGTATACCAACAGGATTTGAACTTCAGCTAGTTGAACATTCACACTGACTGCCAGCAAAACTAAACTCAAAGTGATGGTGGCTACTATTTTTCTGCACTGGTGGTACTGTATCAGACTTAACGAAAACACCAGATCCCCAACCTCGATTAACTTGACTGTAACAATTTTCTAGTACAACAGTAGTTCAGTAGTTCAAAAATTTTAAAAATGTTTGTAATTAGTGATCAACTTCACAGAGAACATTTGCAATGCAACCATATTAAATGATAATCTATCGAATAGCAAACAGGTATCTGGTATGTTATCGCATAATTTTTCAACCTAACGCCTTTCGCCTAAAGTTTAGCTCATCTGACTTGTTAGACTGTGTTGATATAATCTGATCTTGTTTGTTTATTTCTTTACTTCGTTTCACTCAATATTTACTATAATATACATTTCCTACAACGTAGTAAAATTTATCCTCTTCTACGATTATTTTACGTGAATAGTCCTTAACAAAACACAATTTTAGAATTTTAATCAAATGAATCAAAAACGGTGTTTTCGGAAACTACAAAAAAAATGGTTTTGGATTAGAAAAAAACTCACCTTTCATTTGACACCCCACTCGGCCTAGTTAAAAATAAATTTTTGTCAAAACTTCCACTCTCAACCCCCTCAAAATAACATTTGAAATGATGGCCGAACGCTATAGTTTTCATTCAATCTTTACAATACTGCCCATAACCATGAATATTTTCAAATATGTTTCTTTTGTAATGTTCGAAGTTAAGGGGGGGGGGACAGGAAATTTTCGTCACATTTTTTAACATAACTCAAAAACTGCGCTTATAAAAATTATAAAATAAATTGGCTTGAACTAGAAAAAAAATCACCTTTCATATGATATCCCACTCAACAAGGTCAAAAATAATTCTTTTTCAAAATTTCCACTCTCAACCCCCTCAGAATCACATTTGAAATGAAGAGCCGACCGCAATAGTTTTCATTCAATCTTTACAACATTTCCCATAATCATGAATTTTTCCGAATATTTTCTTTTGTAATGTTCGAAGTTAAGGGGGGGGGGGGGACAGGACATTTTTGTCACATTTTTTAATATAACTCAAAAACTGCGCTTTTTAAAATTACATAAAAAATTGTTTTGGACTAGAAAAAAATCAATCTTTCATATGACACCCCACTCGACTTGGTCAAAAATATTTTTTTTTCAAAATTTCCACCCTCAACCCCCTCAAGATACCATTTGAAATGATGAGCTGACCACTATAGTTTTCATTCAATCCTTACAACAGTCGATAACCAAGAATTTTTTCAATTTTTTTCTTTTGTAATGTTCGAAGTTAAGGGGGGGAGGGGACAGGAAATTTTTGTCACATTTTTTATTATAACTCAAAAACTGCGCTTTTGAAAATTGCAAAAAAAATTGCTTTAGACTAAAAAAAAATCACCTTTGATATGACATCCCACTCAACAAGGTCAAAAATAATTTTTTTTCAAAATTTCACTATCAACCCACTCAGAATCACATTTGAAATGATGAGCCGACCGCTATAGTTTTGATTCAATTTTTACAACATTTTCCATAACCATAAATTTTTAAAATTTTTTGTTTTGTAATGTTCGAAGTTAAGGGGCGGGAAAGGACATTTTTGCCACATTTTTTATAACTTTACACCCTCAACCCCCTCAAGATACCATTTGAAATGATGAGCTGACCGCTATAGTTTTCATTCAATCCTTACAATATTGCCCATAGCCAAGAATTTTTTCAATTTTTTTCTTTTGTAATGTTCGAAGTTAAGGGGGGGGGGGACAGGAAATTTTCGTCACATATTTTATTATAACTCAAAAACTGCGCTTTTGAAAATTGCGAAAAAAATTGATTTAGACTAAAAAAAAATCACCTTTGATATGACATCCCTCAACATCGACTCAACAAGGTCAAAAATAATTTTTTTTCAAAATTTCCACTCTCAACCCCCTCAGAATCACATTTGAAATGATGAGCCGACCGCTATAGTTTTGATTCAATTTTTACAACATTTTCCATAACCATGAACTTTTTCAAATTTTTTCTTTTCAAATGTTCGAGGGGGGGACAGGAAAAACAACACCCGTTTTTGGCAATATCAAAAAAACTAAGCAGTCGAAAAATCGTTGAAATTTTTTTCTGAAATACTTTGAAGTTTTTCGATTTTTCTAGACCAAACTCGATTCCTTACAAAAAACTTTTGTTTTACTATCTCCTTATCTATGTTCATAAAATATAGATAAAAACAAATATTTGAATTTTTTTTTGTTATCAGTAGGCGTGGGAAAACACGTTTAAAAACTGTAGAAAATTTCAAGTTGATAGCACTTATAGTTTGTGAGTAAAGTGATTATGTAGAAATTCGGACGGACACCGAAGTCTCACCAATAAGGTACCGTTTTTACTTTTTTAAAGTACGGAACCCTAAAAATGTTGTAAGTTTCAATTTTTGGCTGGTTTTGATAATAAAATAGGTAGGGTTCATGTCCACCCTAGGTTAGCTTCATGTTCAAAATAAGGAAAAACAAGTTTTTATCTAAACTTTTTATGCTATTCTGTTTGCCGATTTCAGCATTATATATCTCTAAGTAAGAAACGTTGTTATATTCAATTTAATGTAGCTCTAATACGGAACGTAGTGATTTTAGGGTATGCTCTGAGCGTCAGCGTTAGTGCATTTAAAAAACTTGAAAATAGATATCTCCACTCACAGCAGTTCAAATTTCGACACACATTTATTTTGCACACGTTTGGCTTGACCGGATACGGTTTCCGTTTCAGAACCTTGAGAAATAGGCTAGAGTAAAAATTTTATTGTTTTTCTTTTTGTTTGCTGATTTTATCATTGTTTATGATCAGTAATCACACAGAAACGCAGTAAGTTTTAACTATCGTTTTTTTTAAGAATCGGGCAGTCGCGGATATTTTCAATTTTTTTTTTTAAATTTGGTATCAATCGATCGGGCTTGCCCGTCTCCCGAAAACTTTCTGAGATTGGGGTGGTAGGACCCACCCTCACCCCTTTACACCTTCTTAAAGTTTTAGCATATAAAAATCTTTGTATAGATTGTATAGATAAATGGGAAGAAATAAAAAAATTTAATGGCACCATTATCTTTGATTCAGACCGGTGCAACGTTTGAGTCCAAAAGTTGGTTTGCACCAACCCCCCCCAACCACCCCAGTGGGTGGGATTGACACATTAAATGAGTAAAATATGTCATGTGGGGTATCGTTAGAATCAAAATTTCATAACGAATACAATCCTTTAAATTACCCCCTGATCGGTGACATAAGCATTTTTTACTCCCAAGGGGGTACCCTTATCGTAGAAAAAAATATTTTTTTTGCATGTCATGTTTGTTGTCGATTTCAATATAATCGGGGATGCTGAGTACAATGATGATGATAAATATGGGATCCGGACTCGGGGTAGTCCAAAAAGGGGTGGAGGTGGTAAATATGGAAATTATCGTCATAATAAAAATTGGGGTTGGAATTATTGTCATTATTATCGATTTTTACATAATATGCTGAGTTTAATGGTGATGGTAATAATGTTGACCGGACTCAGTGTAGTTCAATAAGGGGTGGGGGTTGGGGGTCGGTTATAAAAAATATCGAAATTATCGTCATCATTATCAATTTTAACATAATCGAAGTTCAATAACTGTTCAACTGCGTTCAATTTGTAATGGATAGCCTGGAAGAATGCGTAAACCCAGGGTATTATAGTCTCAGATTTATTAGATTTCATTTTTTTTTCATCTGTACCGCTTATAATAGTTTCTCATCCATTCATCATCATTAGTCATATTTCGTATAGTTCCCTTAACCCATAGTTTCATTATTTTTCTTAAAATCTAACTAAATTTTCAATAGCTGGACAGACATATGTGAAAAAGAATTGAGCCACTTACACGGATTTTATTTATTAATTAATATATTATAATGTTGGTTAATTTGAATTAATTAATAATTTTCTTTAAATATCATCCATATAGGCATTAAAATTTAATCTTACAACACCCTAAAATTGACGCGCGCTACGTTTCCATTCGAGTATTTTCAATATACTATTTGAATTTGAGTTTTCTAAACACCAACCGTAATGAAACAACGAAGTTTTCAAACCTCATAACAGCTGTGCGTATGTTTTTTTCCAATCGTCAACATACAAAGAATTACTATTTTGCTTTGTTAAACATTCGATTTATCTTTGTATGAATGTAATATTTGGCTTCAAACAATTTTTTCGTTATTGAACTGAACTTCACTGTACTGATGTAGTAGATTGTATTTTCATAATACCTAAACCTCATAACATCGATCGTACTTGCATTCAATTCATTTTTTTTTTAAATTCAATGATAAGTGTTATGGATGTGTCGGAAATATTTTGTGTCACAACCATATCTTTGTGCAATAATATCAAATAACAAACGGTTTTGTATAACTATAAAATAAAAAGGTTCCCAACAATTGAAAATCTGATGTAAATTAATTATCTTACATCTGAAACACTGTATTCGAGTTATTTCGAGACAAAAATTTGGCTATATAATACGCGACTGTAAATTGTTCGCCCTCTTAGTTCAATTTTGCGATTCACCCAGTACTATTATTCTATTACTTTTTTTGTTGGTGTGTTTATTTTTGACGTCTGATGCACATGGAGTGAGTTGGAGATAACAAAAAAATATAATCGAGTTGGCAGGTAATGGATTTATTATTCTTTGGAATCACGAAAACTCAAGATAGCTGAAGTGTACGGGGTTATTATAAATTGCATATGCAGAGTGTGATTCAGGAGACCAAGAATAAAGCAAATAGTACAAGGAAAAAACAAATTATAGCAAGATGAGTACATACCTTTTTTAGATTGTTGTATATAACCACATATTTATTGAATTGTGATATGAGTATAAAATTTGTGTAATCAAGAGTCCAAATTTAGTGAAAATAAAACCTGTGTTAATAGCATGATCATAGTGTGGAACATTGGTTCAACTTATCAAATTTAAATCATTCCTATTTGTATATTGTTGTTTCGTGAAAAGATAATCTGTGATAATAGTCTAATTCCAGTGTGGATCATTTGTTCAACTTAGCAAATATAAATTATTGCTATAGTCAAATTTTTGTTTCGTTATAAAGCCTAAGTTTTGAGATAGGAAATTCGGGTTCAATCAAGACCCAATTCAACTCACAAAAAAAATAGAATTCAATCCATGGTGAAGTGTTAACTGTTCACGAATTTAATCAAATTACTTAATTTTAAATGTCCGTCCTTGAGGAAAATTGTAAATACTAGATTAGTCCGGAACCCAGGCATGGTAAAATTGCATGTATAAAGTATTAAGATCATTTCTAGTTATCAGTAACACTAAAATTAATCTGATACTAGGGATTGATTCGCAAAAGTACAATTCTTGATAAAATTAATATGGTGATCAAATGCCGGTTTAATAGAATAACAAATTTGTAAATATTATTTAGCCATAATTGCTGTAAATAAAGCTAGGTTACCAAATAGGGTGCTCACATACCGGTTTATCAGAATAACAAAATTGTAAATAATAATTGGATATAAATTGCTGTGAATAAACTTAGGTTTGCAAACTTTAACGAAAGAATTTGAGAATAAATTATACGAAAACGCATTTCTGCGGTTAATTGAGGTGGTTTGATTTTAAAATTTGTGATGAAGGAGTGTATGGTCCAATGTTAGTGGATGAGCTATTGTTCAGTGAACACCTTTGTTGGAAGATTGAAGGCAGTGATTGTTGGGTTGTGAAGGTCATCACAAGCGGAAACGGACCTTCAACCATCGTGCATCTGTTGTGACGTTTGCATATTTAGAGTCGTCACAACGAATTTGTTTACACCTTTGTTCAACGATTTTGATAACACCTTGTTTCTACGATTGTTATAACGAATTTATTCCACGATTTTGGTTACCGATATATTCAACTACTTGGATAACAAATCCATTCAACGATTTTGATAATAAGCTTGTTCCACGATTCCGACACCAAATTTATTCAACGAGTTTGATAAAAAATATATTCAACAAATTGGTTTACAAATTTGTTCAGCGATTTTGATGATAAGTAAATTCAACGATTTCGTTTGCCTGTGTATTCAACGATTTTTGGTATAACAATTTATTCACGGATTTTGACAGTAAGTTTTTTTCACGATTTTGATAACAAATTTGTGCAACGACTTTGATAATAATTATACTCAACGATTCGGATTATAAATTTATTCAACACTTTTATTTACTAATTTATTCAACGTTTTTGCCATCAAATTTATTCCCGATTTTGATAACCAATTTATTCAACGATCTTGTTAATAACTTTACTCAACGATTTTGGTTTACAAGTTTATTCAACGAGTTTTATACCAACTTTATTCAGCGATTGTGTTAATAGATATACTCGACGATTTTGGTGTGCAACCTTATTCAACCTTTCGATAATAAATTTATTCAACGATTTTGTTTACACATTTGTTCAACAATTTTGATAACAACATTTATTCAACAATTTTGATGACAAGTTTATTCACCGATGTTGTTTACAAATTTATTCGACGATTCTGGAATCAGAATAGGATGACGGGATTTAATCATGGGTGAGTACACTTATTTCGTTTAAACTTCTTTGAGTGTGAATGTGTGTGAAAAGACATGCCAGTGATTGAATGGGGGCGTGGTAGTCGTCGAATGTGTGGGTGAATGGGTGAAGCGTGAGTGCGTGGGCGTCTGAGAGTGAATGTAGGGGTTGGGCGTGTTGATCGTGGGTCTTTCGCTCTCGTGGTCGCCAGAGTTTCCATTTTTCCACTTGTATTTCGTTCAATTTCTGCAAAGTTTCGTTAATAGCGTACGTTTTTGTATTTGTGCTGAAGTAGCAGGGTTTCTTTATCGTTCCCATGGGCTGCAGCTAGCTTGGGGCAAGAAAATCAATCTCGCTAGGTACGCTTCCTGCTATGTCATTCTCATTGGTTCGCCAATGAGAAAGCGCTTCATTACAAATTATGATAATAAAAATTGGGGTCGGACTCAGGGTCCAATAATGTGTGGGGGTTGGGGGGCCGGTTACACAAAGTATCGAAATTATTGTCATTATTATCGATTTTTTCATAATCAAGGATGCTGAGTTCAATGGTGATAGTAAAAATGTTGACCGGACTCTGGGTAGGGGGTAGTAAGGGGTAGGGGGTTGGCGGTCTGGTCATGAATAGTATCAAAATTATCGTCATTATTTTTGATTTCAACATACTTGAGGACGCTGGATCCAACAGTGATGTTTAAATTGGATCAAAAATATAAGGGTGTCACTAAAGGGTGGGAGTTTGGGCTGAAAGCCGAAAATATATTATGGGTACCGATTTTCGATAAATTTCGATAAATGCAATGGTGATGCTGAAATTAGTATTTGGGGAAATTAAAATCGAGAGAATCAACATCCACAAACTTGGATATAGAGGATGAATTATTTGATGAAGTAGACGATTGTACAGCGATCGAAAAAATACTACTCAGGATACACTACACTACACTATTCAGGAAGTACTAGTAAATAATGGTTCATCTAAACTACCAATAATTTTGAAAGATGAAATTCCAGCTCAAATTCCAGCAACTAGTAACATAATATCACAAAATTCAAAAACTGTTGGTTGACAAAAAAAAAGTCCTATTAACACTTTGAAGTGTTCAATTAAACTTGAAAATGTATCAATAAATCTCTTGAAAGAATTGAGAGTACGGAGCGAAACACAAAATAATCGAAAAAAATATTGGAAGAACAAGATCTACTCTCTATGGATTCTCTAAATTTTCAGAAGCAAGAAAATACATAATTTCAAACCGAAACTTACGAAATTTTATCAAATAAGTCAGAAATGGAAGTCGAGGAAAATGTAGCAGAAAACAATTCTTCAATAGAATCTTTGAAATGTTTAATTGAGCTTGAAAAACTATTAATAACGCAACTCACTAAATTCAGAGAAGAAAAACAATTAAAATATGAAATGGATACTACAATCTTATCCAAGCGTGTTGACAAAATGAAAAGACTAAATGTCGTAGAAGATCAGGAGATGCAAAATGTAATGCTAAATGAGAATAAATCAAGCCTCCAAAAACGACAAAGAGATGCAGCAGAAATAAAAAAACGACAAAATCAACTCATTGAACTGAAAGAATCGATAACAAACAACGAAAGTAAACATAGAACTCAATTAGTTTTTAAATAGAATAGCATTATCATTGAAATTTGAAATCAATCAACCAGCAATTACCAAAATAAATAGCAAAACATTTTCGTTCAATTTGTAATACATAGTGTTTTTCATAGTACAAATTTATTACGTGGTTCTGCATTTCAACATCGCCAGTAGATTCAGCATTCTCGATTTGTAGAAAAACCAATATTTATTATGTATGTATATTTGAACATTATCCCAATTTTAGACCCAAATCCTTATCCTTTAGTTTCTTCCCTAGGGCCCAAATACTAATTTCAGCATCACCATTGAATTCAGTGCCCTTGATTTATGCAAAATCAATACTCATAATATATATGTGAATATTTTCGGCTTTCTGCCCCCAACTCCCACTCTTTAGTGACACCCTTATATTTTTTATCCCAATTTAAACATCACTGTTGGATTCAGCGTCCTCAAGCATGTTAAAATCAACACTAATGACGACAATTTTGATACTATTCATGACCAGACCCCCAACCCTCACCCCTAATTGAACTACCCTGAGTCCGGTCAAGGTTTTTATCATCACCATTGAACTCAGCATCGTCGATTATGTAAAAATCGATAATAACGACAATCATTTCGATACTTTGTATAACCGATTCTCCAACCCCCACCTATTATTGTACTACACTGAGTCCGTCCCCAATTTTTATTATCATAATTGAACGCAGCATTCTCGATTATGTTAAAATTGATAAAGATGACGATAATTTCGATATTTTTTATAACCGACCCCAAACCCCCACCCCTTATTGAATTACACTGAGTCCGGTCAACATTTTATCATCACCATTGAACTCAGCATCCTCGATTATGTAAAAATCGATAATAATGACAATAATTTCGATACTTTGTATAACCGACCCCCCAACCCTCGGGGGTACTCAGGGTAGACCTATTATTGATATATCCCGAGTTCGACCCCAATTTTTATTATAATGATAATTTCGATATCTTTTATAACGGACCCCCAACCTCCACCCCTTTTTGTACTACCCCGAGTCCGGATCCCATTTTCATCATCATCATTGAACTCAACATCCCCGATTATATTGAAATCGACACCAAACATGACATGCAAAAAATTTTTTTTTTCTACGATAAGGGTACCCCCCTAGGGAGTAAAAAATGCTTATGTCACCGATCAGGGGGTAATATGAGGGATTGTATTTGTTATGAAATTCTGATTCTAACGATATCCCACATGACATATTTTTCTCATTTAATATGTCAACCCCACCCATTGGGTTGGTTGGGTGGGGTGGGGTTTGTGCAAACCAACTTTTGGACTCAAACGTTGCGCCGGTCTGAATAAAAGATAATGGTGCCGTTAAATTTTTTTATCTCTTTCCATTTATTTTATATAGATTTTACCGATTGGTAAAAAAAACGCCCGATTCTTAAAAAAAACGATAGTTAAGTTACGAAAATAGGTTTCACTAAAGACTTAGGTTCATGTATAGGTTAGGATGAAAACCTGACTATTGATTTTTATGTCATTCTGGTTGTGAATTTTTTCATTGATTATCTATCATAACTAAGAAACCCTGTAAGTTTAATTTCCAAGGGTTGACGACAATACCTAAACAACTAATTAAAAAACAATAATTTAATATAGAAAAATATTAGTTCATCTATCAGAATATAGATTTAGTGAATCTAATTAAAATCAACAAATCATAGAATAATCAATTAGCTTAGGTCAAAACCTTTCGATCATATTAAATTAGTAAAGTTCACCTTTTTTACAATAGATGTAAGGAATTAATTCAGTAAATTATTTGTGATATAACATCACCCCGATGGAAAATCTCCCATCAAGAATAATATAAGAACTGAATCTAAAAAATTATGGTGCAAATTATGAAACTTTTTGCAATCCATACAATTTTAGAGCGATCTAGTTTCGAACCAATGAGAAAATTTTTTAAACTTTAAAAAAGTTTTTCATTCTCATCAGGGCTAGCCGACTAGATAAACTCTACCAAAAAATGTTAACGCTAATGATTATAAACCAAAAATTGGGTTACAACTCTAGCGAGTTGGGTTACAACTCTTTATCTAGTCGGCTAGCCCTGATGAGAATGAAAAACTTTTTTAAAGTTTAAAAAATTTTCTCATTGGTTCGAAACTAGATCGCTCTAAAATTGTATGGATTGCAAAAAGTTTCATAATTTGCACCATAATTTTTTAGATTCAGTTCTTAAGATGTAAGGAAATTTAATTTATATTTGGAAATATTAAGAAAGGCTTCGATTAATTATTAAAAGTTTTTGATTAAAAAATTTGCATAGTCATCTTCACTTTATATTTGAACTTTCCTGTGAACGGTGAAAAATATTAATTAGCTGTGATTTTGTTAAAATAAAACAATATTTGAATATTATTTTATTGTTTTTATTTAATAACGATTTTTGAAAATTACACCCGGACATTCTCATCTCATCTGAATATAATAATTGAACCTCTGTTGTGAAATAGGAAACGCATCATTTTTGGAATAATTTGGTAATTCGTTTGTACAAACATAAAAGGCGGTAAAACTCAACAAATAAAAAATAGTACAACTGGACTCGTCAAGATAAATTGTGGATACGCAATCAACGAGTGCAGCTGATACTATTCATGGTCCTTCGAGCCGGATTTGCTGCATATAAAATCGTGAGTACAAGCCAAACTATTCTTTTATATATATAAACACTTTATACAAAAAATAATACTTAAAAACGGTGAAAGGTGATTATTTAAACGTGCCAATACTAATGAATGAATATAGTGAACACGTTATAAACTTAAGTGAAATTATATAAATACATTTGTGCGAAAATTATAAATCAAACTGTGAAAGGTGATTCTTGAAACGTGTCATTACTGAGTGAATCAATATAGTGATCACGTTATACGCTGAAATAAATATATATAAATACTTTGCGCGAAAATTACTAATTAAAACTGCGAAAAGATTATTGAAACGTGTCAATCCTGCAGTAAATATATATAAAAGATATAGTGAGCACGTTGTAGAATTCTTACAAATGGCGGAAAATAGAGCAATAAAGCGCTTCTTGAAAACATTAGAAAGTATGAAAGTGCAAGTAAATCTCTTTAGCATTAGTACTCCAATTAGTGATATAAAAACTTGCATGGCTCTGTTAGCAGACGATTGGAGAGAATTTCAAGCGCTAGAAAAGGCCGTAAAAGGGAAATTTGATGAATCACAAATAGACAACGTGGACAAAATTGAAAATATGCATCTTGAGTTGAAACAAAAGCTTGTCAAATGGGAAAAGCTTTATGAAGAGAATAATGCACAAATACAAAATAACTTGATGGATGATTTTATGCTTAATCAAAGCAATTTTCTCCAGCAAATATCATCTATTCATAAACCAGATAATGAGGTTCGTTTACCACGAGTTAATATACCATCGTTTAATGGAGTGTATGCAGAGTTTCCCTCCTTTCGTGATCTATATGAAGCGTCTGTCCATAACAATAACAATATCTCAAAGGTTCACAAATTGCAATATTTAAAAGGGTTGCTTAAAGGTGAAGCCTATATGCTGATCAATCATCTGGCAGTGACAGAAGCCAACTACGATGAAGCGTGGGACAAGATAAAGACACGGTACAACAAGCCAAAGCATGTCATACACAACTTGTTGAAACAATTTCTGGAACAACCAAACGTACAACAAGGTTGTGCAAGGTCAATTCGTCACTTAGCTGACGTTTCGGATGAAGTCCTACGTGGGTTGAAGGTGCTTGATGAGCGTGCTGAAGGCCGTGACCCCTGGCTAATTTATCTACTTATTCAAAAACTAGACCAGGAAACGAGAGAAGCTTGGGCGCACGAGACAGCGGGAGTCAGCTTCCCTACAATGGAGCAGTTGTTTATCTTTTTAAACAAAAGAAGTGATGCCTTGGAGAGCTTAAGTTCAATGCAGAAGACCAAAACGTATCCTCAAAGAAGAACAAGTGCTTTAGTTTCGCATACAAACCAATTAGTATGCCCGTTATGTGAAGGAGAGCATTATTTAAGCAAATGTGATCAATATTTACAGCGAACATTTGCAGAAAGGAAACAACTAGTAGTTGAGAAAAAACTTTGTTTCAATTGTTTATCTTCATCTCACCAGTCAGTGGTGTGTAGATCCAAATATAAATGTGGTAAATGTCGCAGGAAGCATCATTTGACTCTGCACTCAGAAGAAGATGTTAATAATCCACGGATCAATGCAACTCTCAACGCAAATGCATTGAATAATACTTTGGAACCATCTAGCTCAACCGATGTTCAAGCAAATGCAGCAGCCATACCAAAATTTCAATCTTTGCTACCAACAGCTATAGTTCTAGTAGCTGACAAATCTGGAAATTCTCAGAGATGCAGGTTACTGCTAGATTCCGGATCACAAGCCTCTTTCATCACAGAAGCTTGTGCGCAGCGTTTGAATTTACCGAGATCTCAAGCAAATGTTGCAGTTACAGGTTTAACAGCTGGAAAAGTAACCACCAGAGGAATTACATCAATAAATATTAAGTCGTTGTATTCGTCAGAGGAATCGATTCAAGTTGATGTTTTGATCATAAATCAGCTGCCAACGAGATTACCAAGTTTCAATTTCCAGCTCCAAGACTGTTGTTTTTTGGACGATTTAAAACTAGCTGATCCATCTTATAACCAAGTATCTGCCGTTGATATCCTGATAGGAGCTGACAGATTTTTTAGCATTATCAAAGATGGGCAGTTAACTAACTCAAATAATTCAATAGTCGCACAACGTACCATTTTTGGTTGGATTGCGGCTGGAGTTACCGGTGAAGAAAACGTCGTAAGAACAGACAGCAGCCAAGAAAGTTATTGTACTTTAAATTTCCATTTAGATGTAGACATTGATAGAACATTAAAACAATTTTTTGAGCAAGAAGAAATTCCCAATGTCCAGATTATGAGTCAAGATGATGTCGAGTGTGAAGAATATTATAAAAAGACGCACAAACGAGATGAAAGGGGTCGTTACATCGTCTCTATTCCCTTTAAAAATAATACCGCTCAGCTTGGCAACTCTATCAACGTTGCCAAAAGAAGATTTTTAGCGTTAGAAAGGAAATTTCAATCTAATCCATCACTAAAACATGAATACGCTAGATTTATAAGTGAATATCTAAGTACTGGATACCTAGAAGCTGTTTCTGAAGCTGATAAAATGATTGAGCAGTCTAAGTGTTTTTATTTGCCTCATCATTGTGTGATAAAACAAGCGAGCGAAACGACAAAACTAAGAGTAGTTTTTGATGGATCAGCGAAATCTTCTTCTGGGATATCACTAAATGAAACGATGTTAGTCGGTCCGACTATTCAGCCCACTTTATGGTCAATCTTATTAAGATTCAGAAAGCACAAAATTGCATTAGCAGCCGACATTGAGAAAATGTACAATCAAATTTTGGTTTGTGAAAGTGATAGTCAATTTCAACGTATTTTATGGCGAAGCGAAATAGCTGATGAGCTTAAACATTATAAACTAAATACAGTTACCTTTGGTTTATCTAGTTCGGCATTTTTAGCTATTAGAAGTATTCATCAGCTAGCATATGATAATCAAGATAGTCATCCAAATATTATTGATCATCTTATAAATGATTTTTACGTTGATGATTTTATCTCTGGTGCTGATAACATTGAAGAAGCGACGAAACTAAAAAGAGAAATGAATGATTTGTTAATAAGCGGTGGTTTTAATCTAAGAAAATGGAAATCAAATGTGCCTGAACTCACAGTGAATGGAGAGACACAACAAACCACTTTGTTCAATAATTCAGAAGAATCAAAAATATTAGGTCTACAGTGGAACGCAGCAGAAGATACTTTTACCTTTAAACTCGATTTGAAGGAGAGTAATGAGCCCACCAAACGTCAAGTTATTTCCGAGTATTCAAGGGTCTTTGATCCGCTGGGTTGGTTATCTCCTTCGATCATTTTAATGAAAATAGTATTTCAAAGGCTTTGGCTACACAAATTGGGATGGGATGATCATCTGCCAGCGGAAATATCAGAAATATACAACAAAATCCGTGTTGAGTTGAAAGATTTAGAAAAAATAAAGCTCAAAAGATACATTCCACAAGACGGTAAAATGGAATTACATGGTTTCTCCGATGCCAGCGAAAGTGCGTATAGTGCGGTGGTATATTGTAGAGCGGTAGACAATAATGGTGTTGTCTCAGTTAACTTAATGGCAGCTAAAACAAAGGTGGCTCCAATCAAGCAGGTGTCCTTACCACGACTTGAACTATGTGGTGCTCATTTACTCACAAAACTTATGCGTCTTGTGCAAGAAACAGTGAAGATGCCAGTGGAATGTTTTGCCTGGACGGACTCTACAATTGTACTATCGTGGTTGTCGAGTCATCCAGTCAGGTGGAAAACCTACGTTGCTAATCGTACGGCTGAAATCATCAATCAGATACCGAGAAAATTCTGGAATCATGTACGATCTGAACACAATCCTGCAGATTGCGCATCTCGTGGGATTTTGCCGTCTCAATTAATCAAACTAGATCTCTGGTGGCATGGCCCAGCATGGTTAAAAAATTACCAATCGACTTCTGCAAAAGAGGATGATTTTGCTGTGAATCCAGAATATTTGAAAGAAGAAAGAAAAATAACCAAGCTTTTAGTTTCCAACACCCATTGCAAGGAAGATCAAATCAGCACATTAATTCAAAGGATATCTTCCTATAATAAACTGAAAAGAATTTTTGCTTACGTTTTAAGATTTATAAATAATATGAGAAATGACAAGTTGAATAGAAGCTCGGGTTCTCTTACGGTGATTGAACTTCGGAAGGCCAACCTCATAATCATCAAATATGTACAGAGAGAAGCGTTTGCCGATGAGGTTGATTGCCTTCAAAGAGAGGTGAATATTAGAAAAAACAGCAGCATTGTAGCATTGGCACCATTTATAGATGCAGAGGGGATGTTAAGAGTCGGTGGCAGATTGAAACATCTGGACTGCCAATATGATTATAAACATCCAATGGTTTTACCAAAGGGTCATGCATTAAGTCGAATGATTGCAATACATGTGCACAAGAAAAATCTTCATCCTGGTTTGACTCTAACATTTCATCTGATAAGGCAGCAATTCTGGATAGTAGGAGGCAGAAGCAGTGTCAGAAATATAGTGAACAAATGTGTGGTCTGCTTCAGAAAGAACGCCAAAACATCTAAGCAACTAATGGGAGATCTGCCATTAGCAAGATTGAAAGCTACAAGACCATTCTCATCTTGTGGTGTAGATTATGCGGGTCCAAATGAGATTGCTACAAAAAAGGGAAGAGGTGCCAAGTTTATCAAGGGGTATATTGCACTCTTTGTTTGTATGGTGACCAGAGCTGTACACATTGAAGCCGTTACTGATCTATCTACAGATGCGTTTATAGCATCCTTAAAACGATTTATCTCAAGGCGAGGTGCTCCCGCACATATCTACAGTGACAATGGATCTAACTTCATTGGAGCACGTCGAAAACTAGGCGAAAATTTTGAAAAAATTAGCAATATTAATCACAATTCTCTAATTGCAGAGTTCTTAGCACAGGATCAGATACAGTGGCACTTTATTCCACCTGTATCTCCACATTTTGGGGGTTTGTGGGAAGCAGCTGTGAAGTCAGTGAAGTCACATTTACTCAAATATTCCTCAAATACTCACCTAACGTTCGAAGAGATGACAACTATGCTTACTCAAATTGAAGCCATTTTAAATTCAAGGCCACTCTACGCGACAGCTGATGATGATGCTTCTATTGATGTTTTAACACCAGCACATTTCTTGATTGGCTCAGGAAATTTTTATATTCCAGAAGAAAACATTAGTGAAAATACACCGACCAGCAGGCTTTCTAGGTGGCAAAATGTTCAACAGCGTGTTCAATCCTTCTGGAAAAAATTCAGTGTGGAGTATTTCCATAATCTACAACAAAGAAACAAATGGCGTGAATTACAACCTAATTTTAAAAATGGAGACGTGGTGTTAATTAAGGAAGACAACTTACCATCATACAAATGGATGCTGGGGAAGATCATAGAGTTGCATCCAGATGATCAAGGCAATGTTAGAGTTGTCACTGTAAAGACGTCCAAAAATATATTAAAACGCCCAATCGTTAAAATCTGCAAACTACCACAACAGGATGATGGTTAACGACTAAGTCGTTAACGAGGCGGAGTATGACGACAATACCTAAACAACTAATTAAAAAACAATAATTTAATATAGAAAAATATTAGTTCATCTATCAGAATATAGATTTAGTGAATCTAATTAAAATCAACAAATCATAGAATAATCAATTAGCTTAGGTCAAAACCTTTCGATCATATTAAATTAGTAAAGTTCACCTTTTTTACAATAGATGTAAGGAAATTTAATTTATATTTGGAAATATTAAGAAAGGCTTCGATTAATTATTAAAAGTTTTTGATTAAAAAATTTGCATAGTCATCTTCACTTTATATTTGAACTTTCCTGTGAACGGTGAAAAATATTAATTAGCTGTGATTTTGTTAAAATAAAACAATATTTGAATATTATTTTATTGTTTTTATTTAATAACGATTTTTGGAAATTACACCCGGACATTCTCATCTCATCTGAATATAATAATTGAACCTCTGTTGTGAAATAGGAAACGCATCATTTTTGGAATAATTTGGTAATTTGTTTGTACAAACATAAAAGGCGGTAAAACTCAACAAATACAAAATAGTACAACTGGACTCGTCAAGATAAATTGTGGATACGCAATCAACGAGTGCAGCTGATATTATTCAAGGGTTCATACCCAGGCTAGAGTGAAAACTAAGTTTTGGATCTAGATTGTTTTAGTATTCTGATTGCTGCTTTTGTTAGTTTTTAAGTCTAATTTTCTGCGCTTTGTTACGAAAAACGGTACGGCTATTTTTGGGCATCATCTTAATGTCGTTATTGGTACATTTTAAAAGTCGCAAATTTCAGAACCAATTAGCTAAATCAAAGTTTTTTAAAGTCGACTCCGGCTTAAGACAAGGTGATGCTATCTCTCCTATACTTTTTAATTTAGCCTTGGAATATTTATGCCGTCAAAAGAAACTACAGACTAACAACAATATCTTGTCAATAAACTCAGAACAGATGATCGCTTACGCTGATGATGTTGTCATCCTCGGCCGAAGTAAAGCTGTTATAAGTAAGACTTTCAAGTCGCTTGAGAGTGGGCTAGAAAAATTGGTCTGCAAATTAACTACAATAAAACCAAACATATGAATATTTCAGGAGAGGGTGAGAAGTTAGATTGTTATGCTCGCCAAATTACATGATATTTAACAGGTAGCATTTATAAGAAAACCTTCAATCAACTCCGGAACAAACTTAAGTTCTGTATAGGTGAGTTGACAGGAAAATAGTTATTTGTAGTTCAAACCTAACAGTAAAGACTATTTTCCTGATCAGCTACAACACTTTTCCATTTTTTGTTTATAATACGACTGCATTGCATTTTTTTATTAATAATTCTATTAATAATCATCGGTACACCTGATTTTTTTTCTTTGACCCACTCGAAGCATCAAGGTTATAATAGTTTTTGATTATATATTTGCATTCTATTTACGTTTCGAATTTTGTATATATACCTTGTTTTCGTAAAAATGAAACAAAAAGAATTGCTAACGTTTAAATTTCTCTCTTTCATATTATAATAAAACAGAGAAAGAAAGAAATTGTTGCAATACATGAACATATCCAGTTCTTTTTGCTTGTATTTTTAATTGATAAACGGGTGGTTCTTACTTTTGTTTATGTTTTGCAAATCGATAGAAAAACAAGAAAAACGTTTTGGGAAAAAATGAAACAATCTATTATTAACTGGCTTCGTTGTATTGTATGCAATCATATGCATGACGAGTTAGGGATATAAGCAATCAACTCTCCTACTCCCTCATGTTTATTTAATTTTTAAAAATATATAGAGAAGAAATATTCTCAAATTTGGGAGTTTAATTTTGATTTCAATAGATATCGACTTGATTAAATAAGTTGTTGGTGATTTTTATATAATCAATAAAATTAATTGAAATAAAAAAAAGAGTTCTCGATTTAAAAGAACAAAAAAATTTATAACATTGTTTTATATGTTTGTTTTGGTGATAAATAATAAAAATTCTAAGACGAATATATGTGTTTATATTACTTCGGGAAAGAAAATTCATTTCAAATTCATAAGAAAAAAACAGGGGTCTGGAACCACCAAGGCTTGATTTAGAGTCTATATGGAAATGTCGTCAAACTCTTGTAATCGAGTTACAAACAAAATCAACTCAAAACATGAACGCAAAAAAAGATTATTACATATTTGTTATCACATCAAGTAAACTGACCTTTTTGGAGTATATAGGAGCATCAAAACACCTGTCAACTATAATAAGTTAAGTCTTCTTTTTATTCTTAAATTTTTTATTATATGTTATTTTTGTATACATAGTTATATAATTTTTGAATTATGAAAATTGTCCATATGACCAATTAACTAACTCGCATTAGAGATTTTTCCTTGGTAGAGACCGCGCACGTTCCGTTCATCGTTTATCATTCTTAAAATTTAAATTCCCTTGGATAAATAGATAATCTATTTATTTTATTTCTATAATAAAGCTCAATGGCTGTAAGATTTGGGCAGCGATGAACGAATTGAGGGAGTTGAATCTTTTAAATATTTGGGATCAATGCTTGACTCAAACAACAGCATACTTACAGATATAAAAGCTCGAATCGCTGCAGGTAATCGATTTTTCTACTCAATTAAACCTCTCCTTGGATCACCCTATGTATCAACTAACACCAAACTCAGGTTATACAGGACTTTGATTAGACCGGTGGTGATGTATGGGTTACAAACGTGGACCCTTACACAAAATGACGAATCGCATATATTTGTATTTGAGTGTAAGATCCTACGCCACATTTTTGGTCCACTTAAGACAGACGATGGAGAGTATAGAACCCGATATAACTTTGAAATGAGAGACCTTCTTGAGGGTCCTGATATAATAGGTTGTATCCGTTCTAATAGGATTGCTATGTTCGGGAATGTTCTTCAATCCGATTCACAGTCTGGAATGATTAGAGAAATGTACATTAGTACCCCAGGGAGTGGGCGATCGCGAGGTAGACCACGACTACAATGGGAGACTGACGTAATAAACGACTTTAAAAAAATCGGCTGCCATGGTAATTATGTCGCTGTTGCGAATGACTGTAGTGAATATTAAAAGCTGATTAGCATGAACGCCGTTAAAAAAAATATTAGCTGATATTACAATATTGGTTATTTTGATGAGATTTATTTTCTCAACACATATTAACTTTTATTAATAATAAAACTATGAGTTTATGCAATTATTTTAATAGTAGACACTTTAATTTAAACTAAGATTTTTTGCTATAGAATTCAAATATTTTGGATATATTCATATATGTTGGACATCTTTTTAATCTGTTCGAGTGTTGTCGTTATAGTTATTTCGATTGTGTTCATTTTGCCGAGTGCTTTCACCACATACACTCCCCCACCAGATCGAAAAACATATTTTAGATCTTTAAGAAGTCAAAACGAAGTTGTTACTTTGGTGTGTGCAAATTTTGTCTGCTGACAAGTTGCTACATGCTGATTTTAATCTGAGGACGCAGTTTTTGTAATGAACGTGTGTGCAGTTGTTGAGATCTTTCGGGATGAAGATGTCGTTCTGATTGGGTTGCATTGAAGAAGTGAGAATTAGGGTCTTCGTATTACTTCGCAATATCTTAGAGAATTCAAAACTATCCGGCGTGTTGACTTTAAGAGTTTAACCATACTCTAGTTCTGCAGGTGTTCAGTCAAGGTCTTCTTTCAATGAAGTTCTAATATCAAGTAAAACCAGTGGGAGTTTAGTGCGCCAATGAACGGTATTGCATCGTGATTTCAGCGATAGTTTCGGTTCATGATGGATGCGTTGGACGAGATCGTTTGCTTTCGTATTATAAGCGGTTGTGCGGACTAGATGAGATCCTAGAAGCTTATTTTGTTTGGCACGATCTGTCGATATGACCGAAGGAATACCAGATCTACAAATGTATTACTGTAAAAGTGTTGATCCAATGGTATTTGCTGTTATGTCCTTAATGGGTCCAACAATGTCAATAATTTGGATATGGTCAAATCTGAAATTTTGTAATTCAATTTTACCAATGGGAGATTTTGTGTTCCTGTGGGTTCTTGATCGTTGACACGATTCACATGATTTAGTTTATATCCCTGTGTCAACATTCATTCGTGGCGATAAAGTAATTGGATGTTATTATTTGTTCATATAAGTTGTCGAAGATTGTTTTTCTGATGCTGTTAGGGAATAACGGTCGATTATAACCAGAATGCATGATGATTGTATGAACTTAAGTTTAACTGTTCAACGTGTCTGATATTATGTTGAACTGTGTATTGTCAAACGGATGTCAACAGTAGCGGCAGATTAATCGTCACAGTCCTCTGCTCAAGTCCTCTGCTTGGATTTGTGCTTACCTTTTTTAACCAGGGATGCTAAATGCCTGTGAATAGGCGCTAACAATTCGGTTGAAAGGGAGATAATAATACATCCTATACCTACGAATTGCTGCATTTAGCGGATTGATATTGCAGCTTGAAATTTGAAGATAGCAGTAATCTTATTTTTCGATGAAAGTATGCGGTTTTCGAAATAGAATGGTTTAAAAAATCATGAGATTTTTGGTCGAAGATTCATTTAAAGCTAAAATATATTATTCCATTTTCAATTAATCGAGTGAAAACTTTCTCCAAGTGCACAAAATGTTCCTCTTTGAAGCGGCTAGCTACGAGGATGTCATCTATATAAACGAAGCGGAAACCAGTTCCTTTGTTACTGCGTTGACGCAGCGCAGGAATGTCTGTGCTGAGTTTCGTAGGTCGTAAGGCATAAAACACCAAGTTCCACCATATGTTCGAGTTCGGTCTTCGCACTTTTAAGTTTCTCCGGAACCAATCATCTGGGATTAATGTATGGAAGTCTTCCGATAGTCACAACGTAATGTTTTACATTGTGCTTAGTAGCGTGGCCATATAGTTTGGTGCCTCGTTAGGTGACAAAAACTTTTTCAAGACAGTACCGAATTGATTATCGACGCATAAATGTTTAAGAGTAGGCATTTTACAATTGGTGATAATTGCATTCACATATAAAGAAGTTTTTGAATCGATTAACTACGGATATTTTAGGTCGACCAAAATGTCATACTTGGAAATGATATCAGCCCCTATTTAAGACGTGTTAAAATCTGCCAATAGGAAAGTGTGTGTGAATGTAGGCCAAAGTCCAATATTAAGTTTCAACAGCTTAGTACCATATGTGGGAATAACTGTACCGTCAACAGCAGTTAGCGTTTGAATGGGATCCTTCTTGCCATGAGAAACAGTAGAATGGAATATTACAGAGACTTCCGCACCACTATCAATTAAAAACTGTAATAAGTTCTCATCCTCTCTAACAAAAAGATGGCGTGAATTGTAGATCCCATCTCACTGTTAACCGTAGTAACAGTGGGACTTAGTAGTTCCCCAAGTTCTGAGATTGCGTCCTATTTGTAATTGCATGGTTGTAAACATTTACGTACTTTGTTGCCAAATTTGAGGTGAAAGAAGCATGTATCTCAAGATCGAGAAGAAGATCGGTGACGATATCTGGAAGAGCGTCGAACAAGTATTTCATATATTATGGATTTGATCTGTAAACTTTTGATGTGGAGAATCCCGATTTGATGTTGAATTTTGAACACGAACAAAACTTTAAGAATGCTTTTAAACAGAAAGAAAAAGTTTAACTCAATTGGACCAACAAATGTAGATGATGAAGCATACATAATCCAACTCAATGTTTCATTCAAGAAAGGGTTGAGCGACGAGGTTTTATTTTTTTTTTACTACATTGATGCCCTTTTCTAAACATTTTATTGCATCAGCAAAAAACTGGTTATGCGTAAATCAAATTAAATGCACAGCTGCCTTCAAAAAGTCTTCGAATGATTAACCCATTTGACTCCTCTGTTGTTTTCTACACATTTTTTCCAGTTCACGAATAAAGGAGTCCATAATTGCTGATGTTGGATTTCCAACAAACCAAACCACATTGCTGGCCTTCTGACAATAAACCTCTCGATACGCATCTGTATAACCCGAATTTCACCCAAAGTTCAAGTATATCGTATTGCAGCAGAACTCCTTTTCTGGCTCTTCCACTGTTGATGTTGTTAAGTATGCCTCAGGAAAGTACCACGTATCGCTCCGATGGAGGGCCAAATAATTAATACCACAGCCACCACGTTGTAATCCAGCTTGTAGGTTCCCTGTATGTTTTTTTTTTCCTTTTTTTTTGTTTTAAAATGTAGGAATCACCAATTACTTGGAAATTACTGTTACTGATGGTAATTTCTTACTTGGCAGACTTCCATCAGTGATGTCAAATGATAATCCAGTCCAACGCAATACCTATACCCAGGGTGACAACGTCCATCCCATAACACAAGTTTCAGTGTAACATCCGGGCACAATAGGAAATCCTATACGAAATTCAGACGCTGCCATTATCAAACAATTGGCATTTCCAAACCAGCATCCAAATCATCATTATCAAATAATATTACAATCAATTATTAACAAGGTTAATTCATTAAACAATAGCGGCACAAAATCAACTATTCCAAAATAAATAATTACCAACCGCTTTTTATATTAAATAAAATTATAATACCAAAATCAACAACTACCAGTAGTCCTTGGTTTGGTGTGATAGAAATAACCGATTTAAAATAGGTTTGACTTAAAAAAAGAATGCAGGTAGTCCTTACCACCTATGATATCCGTAAACATCGTTGCATTGTAGAAAGAAAATAATGTAATCTAGAACATTCTTTCCTGATTTATACGCACATGCACCACATGTACTCACGCATGCACATCCACATCCACACATATACACACTCACACTCACACCACCAAGTACACATCCATACTCAGGTATGTGTAAATATATTTAAAAATATACTGTAAAAAGACTCACCCCATGTCTGGTAACCAGTCCCCCTCTTCCAGCCTCCGAACTTAGTTCTGCATAATAGTGTTGACTGATTCCAATTCAATACTCATATAGCACCAGTACAGGAGATTGTGTAAGATTATTTTGTTTCCTCTTTTTTTTTTCAATTATTCCCGTATTGTCTATTGATTCAATTTCAACCAAGCAAACAAGCCAATAGTTTCTCTTTCTCTTTACTATTTTCACGCCACTGCATAACAATTTCCACTAAACATTAAATGTCGCTACCATTTTTTTTTATTTTATTAATTGCACACATTTTTTTTTGAATTTATTGAATTTATTTATATTTGCATTTATTGAAAATTAACACTAAACAGGTAATTTATTTTAATTAAGCTCAAGCAAATGTCCATCTGAGTTACCTAAACAGTTTATCCTAAGTTTACTAACAATTAAAAATTTTTGTTTTTTTTTATTTAATGGAACTAATTAACATTGTCCAAATATCACAAATGTGTTCTCCTTCAATCAAGGAAGAACCAAGACAATACTCAGAATTCTTCTTGTTTAAGTAATTTAGTAACTTTCATCGACAGACATTTTCTTTTTTGTTAGTCCATCTTTGTTAATTAGATTTACAGTAATCAACATTAGAAAGAATTGTACAATTAAATTAGACCAGATGTTTCTAGTAAGTTCTATTTTTTTTTAAATGCAAATTTGACTAATTATCACACAATACAGACCGAGAAAATCTTTCGGTATACTCAAATTAAAATTCCTCTGAATACTATCAATTAATATCACTTTGGCTAAGCCAATTTAACTTACTATCAAATTTCCTAAAAACATATGTGAGTTAAATGAAAAATTATTGTAAAAGAAAAATGAATTCTACAACTCCGGTTTGGCATCACAAAATAAATTAATCACAAATAAATAAACTAAACAAATAATTTTCTGAATTTTTTTAGACTTTAAGATTTCACGAACTGACAGATAACATGTGATGCCTAATTAGAGAATGTTAGACTAAGAGAAAGAGGGTCTCTATCGGCTGGTATTTATTGCTCGAGAAAGGCCGCTTTTAAACGACAACAAAAAAAAATGATAGGCACTATCTGTTGGATTTTTGTTTTTTTAACTATAAGGAGATTACACATCTGCTTCGTAACAAACTTGAAAAAAAATAAAATATGTAAAAATCATTACGAATTGAATGTAAGAAATTGTGTTCGAAAAAAAGAATAAAAACAATTTCAAAAGTTCTTGGCATTAAAGCAAACGAGCAGTAATATATTGAGCTCAATTTACAAATCAGTGCATGTAAGAAAATAGAGCGATTCTAAATAAAGGAGATTAGACAACTGCTTCGTAACAAAAGCTTTCGACATTGCCGGATTAATTTGGTTAATGCTTCGATTTTCTGCTTCACATAATTTTGTAATTGCTTCAGAAGTCACTGGGTTCTTGACCATATTTTGTTTTACTAGTTCTTTAAAACTTCTTGCTGCAATTAAGGATGCTGGTCTCGTTTCATAAGCAAGAATTTGTAATTAGAAATGGTTGATTAGATCCATTTCATTCAATCTCCTAACAGTTTTTTGAAATACAGTTTCTGGCGACAAAACTAGGTCAGTATGAAGAACTGTGTGGTACTTTTGTTTACAATGATAGTACCTTAGCTGTGCATATATACACGTTTCGACTATTAATTTAAGATAGTATTTAATGATGCATTTCAGAGGAGAGGTCACGTTTTCTTTAATGCATTTAATTCCACATTAGAAATTGTAACCTCCGGTTCTTAAAAACTGTTATTAGAAGCACAATAAAATTGTCTCTGTTTCGGCACCAATGTTTTTTGATTCTGTTAAACATTGAAGGGGGGGAGACAACCAAAAAGAATGGAGTCTTCTCAGAACAGGCAAATATTGAAGGGAGGAGTAGACCGGAAAAGGAGGAGTCTGAAATAAATTTCTTTGATTCTCTTTTAGAAATAATTTGATTGAATTTATTCAAAAAATCAACAAAAACATTTTCGATCTGATTATGTAAAAAACACTTAATTCAAACTAATGCACATGTTCCTCTCTCGAATTAAATTTCCATTGTAAAAAAATTGGATTAGTTTGATTGTTTTTTGGTTTATCAATTCCCATTTGTATTAGTAGTTAGAACTTTGATGACTTTCATTGTAGGTCATTTCATTTTTAAAGTATCAAACAATTAAATAGATATCGAAATTGAATAAAATTTATTTAATTGTTTGGAATTAATGGAACAAAAAAAATTTAATAAAATTCATTCGTTTACTACGAATGATTCAAAGGAATGAATTGTTATGGCGGGTAATTCAAACTCCATAATTGTAGTTCGAACCACAGTCCCGCTCACACCAAGTTTACCTTAACATAAATCCTCATATTTGTTTTTCTTAGTTGTCTTCATTATTTTTTCTAAAAAAAAAAATAGTTTCTTATACTCAATCCATAGTCAGTTTCCGCTACAAAAATTTATTATTTATTAAAATGGTAGTGTTATGTTTCCCATGGTATTATTCTTTGTTCAATTTGTGACCGTAATCACTATCAACCAGTTGTAAAAATCCTTCATGCGAAATACACTGATTTTGAGTTACACTGCGTTCGCACAAGCATCAATTTGGCATTGGCTGAGACTTCCATAATTGTTTTTTTTTCCTTAAACTCTATCCGTAACTGCCATCTACTACAGTTGTCGTAAAACATAGATTGTCCTAAAATAGTTGTGTAATATTTCTCCAATGCAATTTCCTTAGTTCAATTTGTATTCGTTCTTCCGCTACTTTCAGGTCGATGTCCTCCAACAGTCTATCAGTTAGTAATATTTTTCCAGTGTAATTTCCTATGTTTAATTTATAATCATTAATCGCTGTAAAATTGTCAGAAAACGGTTGTGTATTATCATTAATCCGTAAACGCGCTATTTACATATATAATTCGTTCCATTGGTTCGGTAAACAATGTTTCATTTCTTAAAATCTTTTCCAAACGATAAAACCAAAAATATAATTTCCCAAGAAACTACCTTATCGATTCGTTATTGGGGAATAAACAACGAAACGGCGTTGACCGCGTATAAATAGCAGCTGACAGTTAGCTTCGGTCTCTTGTGCATTTTGAAAATTTCTCTCGTGAATATCAGAAAAAAATTGTGTAATTTATTTTTTGAATTCACGTTTTTCCATTTTAATTTAAGTAGTGAAATTTTAATTAAAGCCAATTTAGAATTAAATAGTTTAATTTTATCAATTTTATTAATTAGTACAATTCAATAGTGCAATTTAAATAAATTTTATATGTTTGTGCTGTATCATTAGTCTAAATTTTACAAAAAAATCAATTTAAAAATTGTTAAAAAAAAAAATATTTCTATATGTTTGTGCGTTAATTTAAAAACAAAAAAAAATATAATTTGCGACGTATGTGAACTCTCTTATTTTTAATTATTCTATTGTGACGGGGAGTCAACTATGTTGTGTCATTTTAAACAATAGCTGTTTTGGTTGTTTTCTGACGCCTCCATCGTGGAATAAAAATTAAAAATGTCTAAAAAAAGCCGAAAACTTATTTGTTTAGTTTAATTAAATTGTTTTTTGAGATAAATGTTAGTTTATTTTGTGAATAGTGTTAATTTAATTTGTGATGAATGTTAAATTATCTTGTGATACCAAGCCAAAGTGATATAAATCAATTGTTTTATTACAATAAGTCTTCCATGACGCGATTTTGATTGTTGCGTAAATTGTTAAAGAAATTTCAATCAGAATCTACCGAAAAACTTTTCTCGGTCTATATTGAGTGATAACTAGATAAATTTGCATGCTTAAAATCGAATCTACTTGAAATCTCGGATCATAAATTTAATGCCAACGTTGATTACGGAGAACACCTTGGTGAAATTTGGTCAAGGTTAATTAGCTCCATTTAATACACAAGGAAGCAACTCCAATTGGTAGTAACATTCAATATAAACTGTTTTTTTGTACTATAACTGAATGAGTTATTGGCTTAAGTTTTTTTTTGTTACCTTTTTAGCGTTAATTGTTAATAAATGCTAATATAAATTAATTCAATACCTTCAGAATTGTGGGTAATTAAATAAAAAAATAATAATTAATAAAATATAACCTTTGTGAAAGTTGGACAAACGTAATTAGCTCCCTTAATAAACAAGGAATCAATTTTAATTTATAGTAAAATTATTATTAACTGATAGTGTAACTCAAAGGGATTATTTTCTTGAGTTTTTTTAATTTTAAATAAGTTACCTGTTATGTGTGAAGTCTCAATAAACTCAAAAATAAAATAAAATTCAATGAATTCAAATTAGTGTGCAATTTCTTACAACATATCAAAACCAAAGTAGCGGTGCTTCATGTTGAGTGGAAAATTGTTATGTGCGTTATGTAGTGGTTGGCAAACCGAGAGGAGAAACTAGAGGCTTATTGATATGGTCGAAATCGAACCAAAAATGAAGGAGGGCCATCCTACAAATTTGGAAAACGAACGTGAAAAGGGGAAAGACAACCGAATCATACACCATCTTCTGTACTGGTGTGTTTTGAAAATTGAATTGGTATCAGTGCACTATATTATGCAGGACTAAGAGTGGAGTCTGGAAGAGGAGGACTGGTTATCAGACATGTGGTGAGTCATTTTTCAGTCTTTTTTTTAATTGAATATATTTACCTATACCTGAGTATGGATGCGAGTGTGTATATGTGTAGATGGGGAAGTGCCTGTGTGAGAACATGTGATGCATGGAGAATGTGCTAGATTGAATGAGTTTCTTTCCACGCAACAATGATGTTTACGGTTATCGTAGGTAGCAAAGACTACCTCCATTTCATTTTATTTTAGAAGCCAAACCTGTTTTATTTGGATTATTTCCATCACATCAAACCAAGGTCTACCGTTATTTGTGGATTCTGGTATAAAAAGGTAATTTAAGTTAAACAGTTGATTTTATATATGATATTGTTGATTCACGCAATAACCTCTAACCGATGCAGGACAGTAACATACTTTAATTCATAACATATCACGGGAGTGGTGTGATAAGGGGGGATACCATGGAATTCGGTATTATTGCTATTTTACCAACCAGCAACTGGACCTGTTATCCAAGTTTATTACTTCCTCCTGAGAAAACGAAAAGTAACAACAATTTACAATAAAACAAACAAATTATTTTTTTGCTAATTATTTTTTTTTTAAAGCTTCCGATATTAAGTACCATTTTATGTGTAAATGTTCAAGTGAATGTGTGGTTGGACGGGCTTATCGCGGTTCTTTCGCCTAGGGGGTCGTCAGAGTCTCATTCTTTCACTTGCTTTTTTTCTCATTTCCGTATATATCATGTATTTCGCGTACATTACGATTATTTGTGCTGCAGTAGCAGGATTTCTTATTCGATCCCAATGATTGAAGCAAGTCAAGGGGCTATAAATAAACCTCGCTAGGTACGCGACCTGCTATACGACTTCGTTGATCTCCAACGAAGAAGTGCTTCATTACAGAATCGAAAGGAGTGAATTAAAAAAAAACTATACTCTTACGAGTAAGAACGATATTTAAAATACATAGTACACTTTGCCGTTTTTTCGTGAGTGAAATTTTGTTCACGTGAACGTAAAACCAATAGCTGGTTGAGGATTATATTATCTTGTTTGATTAGATATTGAGTACCAGAGCTTCCCTTAAGCGTAATTTTTCAAATATAGAAATCAATATCACTATAAGTTTAACCAAGATGTGTAACAAGAAAAGTAGTGGAAATGTACAGACAGAAGTACAGAAATTTGACAAAAAAACCAAATGGAATAAATTTATTTTCATACACGAATTTAACATCAAACTCTAAAAAAATATAAACATATCTCCCCTCTTTAAGTAACGATAGTGTCTGTAATTTCCATGGTTATTTAGAATTTTCACCAAACGGATATGAACGTTTTGTTTTTAAATAATAGATACCACGGGCATCATACGGTACTAAATATCCCATATATACAGGAGATCCAGAACAATTATTTCTCTCCAGTTCTTGAAAGTTATCACATTTCATCGACAAAAAATCTTTTTCGTGACCCATTAGAACAGATTCTGCGTAAAGATCTAGAGATCTTACATGTGAACAGACTAAATCCACAAAACCATATGTACATCCTTGTTGAATTTCTACAGGTCTGATTAAAAAAAAAAATATAGTTAATAAATATTCCTAACAAGGAGTTTACATATTCTACCCGTTTGGATAAAAATCAACGTGTCCGATTGGATCCTTAATTCCCAAAACACCATTGTTTGTATGAATAACATCTACAAATTCTGCATCATTTTTGCTTAATTTATGTATCGTATTTTCGCGTGTAAAACATGGAAGAGCTGGATCTAAACCAGTAATGTGTGAAATCATTTCCCCTGTGATGTTATGATACCTGCTACCTATTCCTCCCACAAGATGTGCACCTAAGCTTATTCCTATACAATGAATATTCTTTACTGGATATATATCATTCACTTCTGTTAAAGCTTTTGCTACAAAATTAGCTATTATCTCAGCATTATAAACAGCCCAAGTGTACAAAGGAAGTTCGTAGTGAGTTGGATCCAATATTAAAAAATTAACATTATTCCTTTTTAAATATGCATCAGCTAAACTAGACTTTATCAAATTTGGAAGTAATGAATAATCTACTACGTATCCACTCACATAAAGAACTGTTGGCCATTGCTTTTTAAACAATTCACTATTGAAAATCTGTTTTATATCAGATAAACGGACTGTTGATTGTTGTTCGTTTGTTAATAAAATTAAATTGATTTTATTGGCATCTGCAGTCAAGAATGAGGGTGTTATTTTACTTGATGGCTCGAACTTGGGACAAATATATTTATTAAAAAATAGTACGTTATGTTTATATTGAAAATTTTTTAGTTTCTCCCAAGTTGAATTAGTTGCATCAGTTTTGGATCCAAATGGCAATAGAAAATATCTTTTTGAATATGACAATGATATCCAGAAGAAGATTGATAATATTTGAATTACATACTTCATAACTAAAATTTTTATTTAAATTGTCGTTTGAATACCACCGTAGAAATTGAACTACTGATCAGAATAATAAAATCAAATTTAATGTAAGTTTTAATATTTTAATCAGATATAAGTAAAAATAATTAGTTGCCGTAAATATTTTACAAATTGAACAAAATATTACCAACTCATTGTTATCGTTTTAAATTTATATCAGATATCACATTTCTTTTCATATATTAAATCGGCTAGAGATTGCTTACATTCCAAATCAAACAAACTTATAATTTGTGTAATTTGTTGTTTTATTGAAATGATGATGTTGATTATTTCATTTGGTCCAACAGTCTGTGACTTCTATAAATATAACGTTGAATGTATATCGTTGGCCTTTCATAGTTTTACTATTGACTACACGAAGTGTTTTGCAATCTATTTCAAGCTGGTGTTGAGTCTATAAACTTTGAATAGACAGTCGTCAGTTGAGTATGTCACCCAGTTAATTCAGACGTTGAACTACATTTTAACGGGACTCCAGGGAATTGACTGCTATGTCTACTTAGATGACATTGTAGTTTACGGCAAAAGTCTCACAGATCACACTCACAAACTCACCAACGTACTTTCGAGATTAAGGCAACATAATCTTAGACTGCAACCAGAAAAATGGAATTTCCTCAGGCGAGAGGTATCCTACTTAGGGCATTTATGTACAGAAGCAGGTGTGTTACCAGATCCCAGTCGTACAATTGCGGTACAAAATTTTTCCCACTCCTAAAACAATTAAACAAACTCAATCCTTTTTGGGTTTGTTAAATTATTACCGAAGGTTCGTGCCACATTTCTCACGTACTGCTAACCCGCTATATAAACTTCTACAAAAAGGAGTAAAATACAATTGGTCTGAAGACTGTAAAAAAGCTTTCCAAACGCTAAAACATGCAGTAGTATCTCCTTCAATTCTAACGTACCCCGATTTTAGCAAACCATTCAACCTAACAAAGGACGCAAGTAACGAAGGTCTGGGTGCTGTTCTATCACAGGGAAATACAGGTGAGGACAAACCAATAGCTTACATCAGTAGAACCTTCAACAAAGCGGAAAAAAATTATTCCACGATTGAAAAGGAACTCTTAGCTATAATTTGGGCTACCAAAACATTTCGATGTTATTTGCTAGGTAGAAAATTTACTGTTTATTATGATCATCTGCCATTAAAAGAAGTTTTCAACGTAAAGGACCCCACTTCAAGATTAGCCCGTTTCCACCACAAACTTTTCGAATTTGATTACCACATAGAGTATGTACCATGGCCGAAAATCAGAGTAGCAGATGCATTAAGTAGAAACTTAACAGACCAGTATCAACACAGAGACACACTGAATGCTGAAGCAAGGGATATAGATACTAACGCAAGAGCAGAAATTACACCAAAGGACAACAATCATTAACTCATCATAGATGAACACTCGGATGAAAGAAGAACAGAAACCAACCCTCCATCGATCAAAATACACCACTCTGAAACACAAACACTTCAAACTTGTCTAGCTGTTACCAGAGCGCAGAAACAAGCAGAAAAGGAGAAAGAAGAAGAACTACAAACGAGCACTATACAGAAGAACAATCGCCAGAGCAAGACATTCTTATACGGAGCGACAACGAGGAAACCAACGACAGAGAGACCAACTCTTACACGGACAAAGGTGAGGATGACACGGATGACGTAAACGTGCAACTACTGACCAGCCAACAGGATATCGGTACAGTTTTAAAAGATTCACATGACAACCCGTTAGGTGGCCACCAAGGAACAAAACGGACTTACAAGAGACTAAGAAAACAATACATGTGGAAAGGTATGATGAAGGACATTGCTAATTATATCAGAAAATGCCCGTTATGCCAGAAGAACAAAGTTTGCAAACTGAACAAAATGCCAATGGTAATAGGGGAAGTGGCCGAGAAACCTTTCGAAAATATCTACATGGATATAGTAGGACCCTTACCGAAAACTTTTAACGGAAATATTTACATCCTGACATTTGAAGACGATTTAACCCGATTTATGGACTGACCGCAGCAACAGTAGCCCGAATCTTTTTCGATGAAATTATTTCGAGGTATATTAATTACAGATCAGGGTTCAAACTTCACTTCCGATCTTTTCAAAAGAGTATGTAAATTTTTAAAAATAAACAAATTAGAAACCACCGCGTATCACCCTGAATCAAGTGGTGCTTTAGAAAGAAGCCACAGACCGTTGGCAGAGTATTTACGAAGTTTCGTGGATGAAACTGGCTGTAACTGGGATGAATGGCTACGGCAAGCCATACATGTGCGCAACAACACTCCACACACGGAAACCAAGCTGTGTCCAATGGACTATCTTTTCGGATTCACTGCCGAAATTCCATCTAACCTAAAGAAAGCTCCCTCACCTCTCTATAACATGGATGACTATTTCCTAGTTTTAAAATATAAAGTGCAAAAATCTCACTTAATTGCTCGCGAAAACCTTCTAAATAGTAAAAAATTGTCAAAGCAATACTACGACCGAAACACACATCCAATAAAACTCTATATAGGGGATCTAGTATTATTACGAAATGAAACGCGAAAAAATAAATTCTCTAACATTTGGAAAGGACCGTATAAAGTTATCTTACTTAACAACGACGTAAACACGACGATTCAAATAGGAAAACGTACAACGAAAGTACATAACAATCGGTTAAAATTATATTACATTTAAAATTTTGCTATAATTTTTTTTGATTTTCCACTAATTACAAATTACGTTACGATGACCAGTTAGTTCAATTTTTCTTACTAAATTTTTTTTTAGGCATGTATTTCATCACCTTGTTATTCAGCTTAGCGGCAGTAAACGGCGAGACAATTGCAGACTACTCTATAAGACCAATCAAACAGAATGGAATAGTATCTGAAGGATTAGGAAAAGCCACATTTTACGCTAGAGAATGGAAAATCTACACAACCCTCAAACTAACAAATTTTTCGGATGTTTTTTCATTTATAGAATATAGCGAAAACGAAATGATCAAACTCTGTAACAAACTAAAATTGAAAGGTTTAGAGAAGCATTCGGCTTGTGGAAATTTTATTCATGACCTTACAACTTACGTGAACGAAATTAAAGGCCAAGACTCTGAACTATCTCACCAATTTAGTTCTAGACGAACTAAGCGCGCCCTAATAAACGCAATGGGACGGTTAACAAACACCCTTTTTGGAACGATGGACGACGAAGATTCCAAAAACATATATGACAGGCTAGAAATGCTCGAACGGGACGACAATAGTACTTTTAAACTTTTAAAAGAACAAATCTCGGTAATAACATTCAATTATAACTTACTGAACAAACCCATTTTGATAATCAGAACCGAGACAGCAGCGTTTAAAACAAAAATAACTGACTTGCATAAAATCATTGACAATTTAGATACGACATTAAATACTGCTATAGACGAAGACCGAATTCAAATAAAAGTGAACGAAATATCCACTTATATACTGCTTAAACTGTTACAAATACAAAAGGAACAAAACACTGCTCTTTCTATGATCCAATCCTTACAGAACCATCAACTACACCCATTAATAATAAAGCTCAAAGATTTATCCACGTTTATGGCAAACATTACAAAAAGTTCGAAATAAACCACAATTTTCTGCAATTGCACCATCTAGAACACATGATTACTATCGATTATTTCAAATACATTGACGGATTTATAATACGTATATTGGTACCTTTACCCGAACACACTACTTATAATATATTTAAGATCTATGTGTTACCTATTTATGCATCCGATGAGACATACCATATTCTAGATATAAAGGGTGAATATTTGGCAAGTACAGATTATAAAAACAATTTCGTAATCATGAGTACATCTGATTATTTGGCTTGTAAAACTCTCGCCGTAAATTTCAAAAGCTCCCTAAAACTTTGTAAGCAAAACAAACCGAAGATCCTTAGCACAACAGGAAGCTGTATATTAGAACTTTACCATAACCCGATGCAAAAGAAATCAAGCTGCAAAACCCAACCTTTTTTATTTTGAAAACGACATTTTTGTACAAATGGTACAAACGAGCTCTTGGTTGTATATGATACAACACCCTAGGACAATTTTTATTAAATGTAGAGATCTCCAACACGAAGAAGAACAACAAATTACTAATCAAGGAATAATGACATTCAATACAAACTGTGACCTCCATACGTCAAATTTACTATTCTCCACAACCCGAAAGAAAAAAGAAACCCTTACAATTATTCAACCCGAATCCTCCAAAACAGACTATCCAAAATGGTCGGATCCAAAAACAGCAACAAAATACAGAGACCCAACTGAGACAAAGAGCATACAGATTCCCAATAACGATATGTTTAATACAGAACTGATACTTGCTAACCCAGCATTGGAAACGCTACAAAAACACTTGAACCTAACCGAACACGGCTGTTATTCTAATTTTTGCAATTTCAACTGTGTTAGGAACCTGTTGTCTACTAAAAAAGACAAAGCAAAGACTCGAAATGTCCTTATACTCTCATAGGAGATCGTATTCTTCCAGAGCCACACATTTCGAAACTATTTCTGCAAAACCCAAAATTAGACTCCCAAAAGTACAATACTCTGAAGATATCCCTCTAAACCAAATACCCATTAAAACAGTCATCAATGCAGAAGTTCAAAATGATCAACCATTCAGATTGGTAGAACCCGTAAACTACACTTAAAATTCAAATCACTCAAGTTAACGTAATTTATTCCTCTAAACATTGCTTTTTTCCCACAAAATCATCATACGACTAAAACTGATCCAAATACATTACTCAACATATATATCAACAAATACACAATTCACCAAATCACCTAGTTTTAAAAAAGCCAATGCGTTCTGTCATTTTAAAAATATTTGTTGTTGCAAATGTATATAAAATTTTTTTTCCAATGTCAAGTTGTGTTTATGTAAACAAATTTTTATAATAAATTCTGTCCCATTATATAATAGAGTAAGAGCCCGCGACGGCCAGACCTTCGTTATTTTATAAAAGCTGAAAGTTTCTCTGTGCATACCCCCTACTCAGGTAGGAACGATTAGCGACATATGAAGTTTGGATCATAGTGGCTTTGGCAGGGAGCAGGTTCCAAAGGGGCCTCCAAAGTTTCGTGATAGTATAAAAGCTAACTTTTTTATATATTTTTCGGGATAGTATTAGAAGTCACGTCACCCATTGCCAGACACTTACTATCGTAGAAACCCCCTGCCAGACACCCTTACACTTTAAAGTTAAAGGGTGTCTGGCAGGGGGTTTCCACGATAGTAAGTGTCTGGCAATGGGTGACGTGACTTCTAATACTATCCCGAAGAATATATAAAAAAATGTGCTTTTGTACTTTCACGAAACTTTGGAGGCCTCTTTGGAACCTGCTCCCTGCCAAAGCCACTATGATCCAAACTTCATATGTCGCTAATCGTTCCTACCTGAGTAGGGGGTATGCGCAGAGAAACTTTCAGCTTTTATAAAATAACGAAGGTCTGGCCGTCGCGGGCTCTTAGTCTATAATAATTTGAACTAAAAAAAAAATTGCACGCATAAACATTAATGCAGTTTTTAGTTAAGGTAAATCCAAATACATGCGTCATATTAGGAATGGTCAGTAATCGAACCATTAAATAGAATAAGAAAAAGAAATATGGAATACTTAAAAGAAACGTGTACTTTTACTTTGTATTTAATATTATAATATAACTTTAGATAATATTCCCGGAAATAATTTTGAAATGCAGTTTTTTTAAGCGAACCAAATTTAAATTTAACAAGCAGAAAATTACGTTTATTTGCTATATCCGTAATTTTCTTTTCTGTTAATTCTATCAGTTGTAATAGTAAGTCAGTTAAGTTTTATCAGTTAAATTAGAAATTAAGTCACTCAGTTCAAGTGGAGGTCAGAAGTTCAAGTGAAAGTACTAAAACAAATCAATTCAGTCGATCATTTAGTCAAGCAGTCAATAAAAGTCAGTTACTAACTTCTGTTAATTTAGTTTCGCCGCAGGAGGGATCGATTTTGATCGATTATGATCAATGTTGATCTACGGGTCTGACTACCCTGCGTACTCCAGTCCCTGCCATTGACATATGAGCTAGCATGAGATATCACATACCACTGGCAATGGCAGGAGATGTCATTAGCCAAGATGATATCTTAGGGTGCTGGCGGACGAACTTTAATTAGTCAACGGCAGCACTTCCAGTCTTAGCGAGGCAGCGTTCCGTAGCGGTACCGCTTATTAGCTCTTCCGAGGAATCGAACCAACACGTAGTTATGTGTGGGCTTTGTGCCTCGATTAAGGTGGTGGGCGGTGCGTATGGGGTGCGCTGCATCAGCTGGATTATTGGCATTTAGTTTTGTTTTGTTTTCTGCATATCTCTCACAATTTGTTTTTCACTTATTATTTTGTTATTATTTCTTCATCTTATCATGAAATATTGGCATATGTCATATTTTGTTGTATGATAGGATTTTTACTTAGTTATGCATTTTAAAATAAAACACAAAAAAATAAAATAAACATTTTGATATATATATGGCAGTACAACCGAAAAAAAATAAGTCTGCAAGTGGTAAAGCAAATTTGCGCAATCCACCCGCCCATAAAGCGGCATGTCCACGGAATTTGCAGGGACAAAACATATATGAATCAATAAAAAATTTTAAAATACATGTTCAAAACATCTGCGGATTGAACGCTAACCATGACCACGTGCAACATCATCTTGAGCACGACAAACCGAACATTCTATTCCTTACAGAAGCACAAGTTTCTGAAAATTTTCTCTTTATAGAATCGCTTAATTCCAAATATAGGCTCGAATTAGCTTTCAAACTCCATCAGGGCGTATGCGCATTCATTCATGAGAGTGTTGCGTACACGCGCTTTCCAAATTTTGAACTACACGGTGACGGCTTCAATACAATGGTTTTAAAGATTTGTCTTCCAGAAATGACTTTTTTTACAATAGCTTTATACCGGTCCCCCAACAAACGTAACCCAAACTTTTTTAATATACTGACAAAAATTATGGACGAGATTAGAGCAAAGTCCCCTAATTGTGAAGTTATCGTTACCGGTGACTTCAACGTCCACAACAAATAATGGTTGGAATTCTTCAAATCGACCGACGATGTTGACAATAGTGGAAAACTGGCAGAAATTTTTGCCGCGTCTCAGGGCCTATTCCAAATTGTTAAAGTCCCGACTTTTACTCCCCGTAATGGCGGTGATAATAGTTTTCTTTTAGATCTCTATCTTACCACAATGCCAGATATTACGAGTGTCGATGTCGCGAAAGGTAGTATTGGAAATTCTGATCATTATTTAATCTCATCAGTTATCAAAACTGATTTACTTAAAACTACAGCTCCCAAACCCCGTAAAATATTTCACTACTCAAAAATGGATAAGAGTGGTCTTCAAAATTTTTTCCATGGTTTCCCTTTCGACCGTCATTGTTTTTACACTGACAATGTAAATGTTTCTGCTCAAAACTTTACAGAAACCATCCAATTTGCTATCAATAAATTTGTCCCTTTCTCCATAGTATAACCCAAACAAAAATACTTGTATTCGAAAGCTGCCAAAACGGCACTTAGAAACAAACGTAGATCATTTAATATTTGGATTCATAACAAAACTCCCACTAATCGATCCCAATATCTAAAGGCCAACAAAATATCTAATCAGATTATCTCAAACGAAAAGTCCGAAATTGACAGAGCGAAAGCCTCAAAACTTACGTCTATGTCTGTTTCTGACAAGAGTTTCTTCAGTGCCATTAATTCTTTAAATTCTGGTACAAAATTTTCTATTCCCCCTATTATTGATGGTGATTTAATCGTCAAGGATCCCGCAAGAAACGCTAGCTTGATCGCTGAACGCTTTGCTCTGAACTTCACTGTTTTGGAAACTCCTAAAGAAATACCCCAAATCCAGTCTTCGGGAGTTAATATGAATGAACTTCACTTCAAACCCAAAATAGTCGCTAAACTTTTAAAGGGGTTAAACATCAACAAAGCATCAGGAATGGACAATATTCCACCCATTATTTTAAAAACCTTTTCCAAAGAACTTGCACCAACTTTAACTAAAATATTCTACCAATCCTACAAATCTGGTATATTTCCCTCGTGCTGGAAGTTGGCAAATGTCCAGCCCGTCCCCAAAAAGGGACCAAAATCCGATATCTCAAATTATAGGCCAACAGCTTTACTATCAGTCCTATCCAAAGTCTATGAGCATTATATTGATACACATATTTCAAAATTTCTGGAAGAAAATCATTTAATATCCGACAGCCAATACGGTTTTCGAAACAAAAGATCAACTACCGATCTATTAAACTATGTAGCGCATTGTTGGAACAGCATACTTGATAAAGGTGGTGAAACATACGTTATCGCTTTAGACATCTCCAAGGCATTCGATCGAGTCTGGCATGCCAACTTAATCAATAAGCTAATCAACCGATACATTTCGGTAACCTTAGACGGATTTTCTTCTGAGTCTAAACTAATTAACGCTGGTGTACCCCAAGGCTCAGTATTGTCCCCAACCCTATTTTTGATTTATATCAACGAATTGTTGAAAATCACCAGCAACCCAATAAATAGTTTTGCAGATGATAGTACTCTGCACAAGTCGTTCGAGCCTCTTCCTTCAAAAGGTAAAATGCACGAACAAATTAATCCTGCCCGGAGAGACGCTGCCATAAACGTGAACAAAGACCTGAATAAAGTCGCCGACTGGGGTGACCAAAACCTTGTCAATTTCAACTCCACCAAAACACAGCTGTTGATTGTTTCCAGATTAAAGACCGAGTTCCCCAAAGATATTTTATTTAGTATGTGTGATGAACCAATAGGTGAATGCAAAAATATTCGTTTATTGGGTGTCACAGTTTTAAATGACCTACTCTGGAACGATCATGTAATGGCGATGGCACAAAGCGCGTCTAAAAACTCGGCCTCCTAAATAAATGCAAAAAATTTTTCACTCCATACCAATTGCTCCATATTTATAAGTCCTATATTCGTCCCTGTATGGAGTACTGCTGTCAAGTTTGGGGTGCTGCCTCTGTTTCCATCTTGGCCCTCTTGGACTCTGTTCAAAAGCAAGCTATACGAATTGTAGGTGATCGAACTTTGACATCAAAACTTGATTCCCTACAACATCGTCGCACTGTTGCTGACCTCGTTGTTTTTTACAAATATCGTCATCAGCAGTGCTCAGATGAAATCAGCGGCATCATGCCTCAAACTTATTCTCAGCCCCGTTCCACTCGGCAATCGGCTGCCGCAACCAGTGAAACGGTAAAGATCCCGCGCTGTCATACTGGCAGATCGCAGAGAGACTTCTTTGTCCGAACTGCGTACAAATGGAATAGTTTGCCGGAACACTTAGTCTCAGGTGGCTTCAACCCACAGATGTTTAAAAAAAGCGTTAATCTACATCTTAGAACGCCAGTTGTTGTGGGACCCAGGTCTAGACCTAGGTCTTAAAAGGTATTTATGTGTTGTTGTGACACATATTCTAAACCCTATTACACAACACATTTTATTAAAAAAAAAAAAAAAAAAGTTTAGTTGAAATATATTTGTAAGCTAGTAAAATTTTATCAGTTGTGACAATTAAATTAGAAATTAAGTCACTCAGTTGACGTGTATGAAAAAATACATTGAGAAATACTAAAGTTTTGTGTAGATAATTATTATCGTAATTGCAAGAATATTCCTCAGTGCCACAAAATCATTGAGTAAACCAATAATTATAAATAAATTAATTAAAACAATTTTCATTTTTAAAGTGTTTCTGTTATTAATAAAAGTGTTTTGAAAGAACTATCCTCGCAGGCACAACAACACATCGCGAAACGCTGTCCCAATATGATTCTTTGAACGGAAAAACGCAATCATAATAATCAAAAAACAAGCCACAGTAGCTGCACCTCCGTCAACAGAAAATTTTCATCTAAGAAACACTATAGCGACAAAGCTGAACCCACAAGAAGATCTCGGATTTCAAATTTATATCGGATGTTATACTTTAAATTATCCATCAAAGTATAATCGTATTGTATGTTTCATTGGATCAAATCAATTTTCGTCATCAGAAATAGATTAAAAATGACATTATTTTAGAAAAAAGTGCTTTGTAATAGTCTACCGGAACTCACGATAGATAATTTGGTTGAGATTCGGAGCCTTTGTAGAGGTGGAAAGGACGAGTGAAGCACTTCAATGGCTCGTACTTGATTATTGGTTAGTTGGTTGACCAGCTCAACGATTAGTTCGTGCCTAGTATCTAGGTAACATGGTGTACACAAGGTAGTGGAGTCCAAAAAACAAAGGGCTTCTATATCAAAGGGCTTTTACATAAATCAACGGTCCTACAACTTGAGGATTCGTTTATGTACCAAAACCCTGGCAAATTAACAACGAGGAGAAAAACGTCACGCTAATTAGTATTTCCTCAAACATGTTAAAGTCTTGGGAGAGGTGGATAGACTGGCACATAAGAAATTTCTGAAGAAAAACCCGCTAAGCATATACTTATCCACCGCGAAAGTTAACCAACACAATTCTCTCAGAGGTGGTTTTTGACATTAAAGAGACTATTCCTTAAAAGTTATTTGTTCTTGGCACTTTTCTTAACATAAAAGTTGGATTCAACAAAGCCACTTTTGAGTCACTTTCTATAATGGAGTGGAAAAATAATGGTGGAATAAAACACTCCTAAAGTGAATAACGGACATTGGAAGACCGATGTCAATTTATTCACACGAAGAACAAAACCTCAATCCAAGAAAGTATGAATCGTGGATGTTCAGAGACGGGCGTTTTATCAAAACGCATACGGCTATGGCGATAAGTATTGTGAGCATTATTGTCTATCTAAGGATCTATAACATGAGGCATCTCTGCAGGAGACCAACGATTAATGTTGAAAGAATGGTCTAGCAATCAATGTTTCTCAATCACAAAATCTGACTTTAATTGGTAATTACACATTAACTCCCCTTAATAGTGCAAATCATCTTGATGACAGACTCAACTGGAATGCTCATGTTGAGACCAAATGCGCTATCCCAACTTGAGCTATTTTTTGCGAAACAGATTTGTCGGTACCATTGTCAGCTATCTCTGACGGGTCCCTTGCATAGTTCTTAATAACTATTGTTGGGTTTTCGATTAAAAACTGGAAATGGTACAAAAGCTTGGTTGCTAATGAATCACAAGTGCATTTTATTACAGTTGAAATGCACCATAACATTTTTCTAAAAAGAAAAGAGAAGAACCAAATGCTCACCGTAAACTTTCTACATGCATCAGCCTGAATTTTTTGTTGGTAAACAAATTCAATGCCTTTGTTTTTGCTTAAGCTGAAATTGTCTGGGCTGGTGAAGTATTTTCTTTGATGATCGAAAGCTTAATTAAAATAATGTCAACTTCTTGTGACTGATTTGCATAAGAATTATGGAATGTGAAAAAATAAATATCTTATATATTAATACGCTCGCTAACTTGGTACTTTGTACAGCCTAAGGCTTTTCTATTCAAATTTTCACTGATTCCAAATTTTCACTCTTAACTGATATTAGTGTAACCTAGGTCTGAGAGATTTTTGAGATTTCCCGGATAGTAAATAAAAAAGTTATAGACGAATTATAATGTATTTTTGAATTCAACTGCCTCCCCTCAAATCAAATCAAATGGATCAAATGGAATCGTCCAAATCTTTTCTTTGTTTATAGTATTTTATATTTTCTTTTCAGTTTATGTATTGATCTAGGAGACTATGGACGTTATTTTTCTTTGTTGTTTTATCTTATATATTAATACGTTGAATATTTAGATTTTTAATATATAGCGACCATTTTGTAATGTGTGTGTTTGGTATGATAGTTTGAGATCGTTAATTGGATTGTTTGAATTTTGAATATATATTGTTTGTGAATGAGGATAAAAAATTGATTATTGATTGTTGTATTTTTTTTCAGCGACAATTTTGTAATGTGTGTGTTTGGTATGATAGTTTAAGATCGTAAATTTGATTGTTAGAATTTTTAATATATACTAGGAGGGCCCGGCGTGCTTCGCTACGCTTATAAATAAAGTTTTTGCGTAGACATTTTGTTGACGTAGAAGTAATGATTTCAAAAAGTGGTAATGAGAAATGCTAGCATATAATTTTTAATTTTTCTTTTAAATATATGAATAAAAAATAATCAGAACTCTAGCTGATCAGTTCGGATATATGAAAAATTAGCGATCAAATAAGTTTTCAAGTAAGCTTATTTGATCCAAACACACACACTTTTTGAAATCATTGCTTCTACGTCAACAAAATGTCTACGCAAAAACTTTGTTTATAAGCTTAGTTAAGGTAAAACATTAGAAATTAAGAATATCAAACAATTAGAAAGAAAGAAAAACTTGCATAAAAATATATTCACTGTCACTTTTTGATGTAAACAAACTTTGACGTTTGTTGACCGAAGCTATGGTGGACTGAGATTTTGCTACATCTATTGTTGGACTCTTGAGCTGTCTAAAATAATAAGCGATCTATCGGAAAAAAATTGTGTTGAAAGGTTGAATTTTCACCGGATTATCTCTTCATCCGGTGAAAATTCAAGGAAGAAATGAATGAGCAAGAATGAATGAGCCAACAAGGTTCACGATAGAATGGTGATAAATATCGATCAACCATGACAAAACACGCTCTTCTTATTTTTGTGACTAGCAAGTAATAAGTTTCGTAATGTGGCAAAATTTAATGTAATTTAAAAAGTTTAGTCTTTGGTTTAAATGTTATATTAAAAATTATTTCAATAAAAATCTAATGTGTGTCTAGTCCTAAAAGGAAATTGAGTTATTTTTATTGGAATTTAGAAGGTGCAAATATTTTATCCAAATTAGTGACAGAATTCTTGTCACAGCCGCCATCAAGAAAACAACATAGTGATTGCTATTTTGAGTGATGTCCAAATAAATTGATAGTAATTGCTTCAACACAAATTTGTCGCTGATGCGAAACTAGATGTTGGTGTTAATTATCGCGGGATAAGTTTGTTGTTTTTTTTATTATAAATTTGTGTATTGTTGCCGATGCTAGAGAGGGTGTTGAGAATGCAATTGCTTGAGATGAAATATTCGATTCAGCTTAGATTTGCGTGTTGTGGAAGGTGCAAAATAGCTTGTTAATAATCGTGGCGGTCAGTCATCATGGTTCATTTTGATCAGCGTCCGTATTTGCAAAGAATTAATGGAACCAACATAGTGCCACAGCTGTACAAAAGAATGATTACTGATCAACGTTGTTATTCATCTTTGTTGTTTGTTTGCTAATACTAGTACCTGAGAAGAAGCATTTAAGTCAACACGGATATACGTATTGTTGCGGTTGTGGATGAATTAATCTGGATAATTTGTGGGTTTTTTAGAATTCCGTTTTTATACCGAACATTATTAGTGAGAGTAAAACGTGTTTTTCACATTATTTCGATTATATCGATTACTATGAATCCAATGAACCTGAAATTTGGCGGGCGTATAAGACTAGTCTGACCACACAAAATGAGGAGTTGAAAAATAAATAAAATGGTTTTCGTTTGGTTAACAGGGCTATGATGTGAGGCCTTTGAGAAAATTCATTTTTACATCGCGTCAAGTAGGGAAGTAGTGATCATATGAAAGGGCTTTACTTCCGTATTTCTAAAAAATGTATTTTAGAATTTTACACCCCATAATTTTTTGTGTAATTCTAGATAATGGCGTTTTCAGTATGTTTTTTTTCCTCGATTAGATCCGAGACTAAGTAATCGAATATCTTAAAAAGTATTTTGAGTGATAGACAAATTAGTAAGTTTTTAAAGAAAAATATAGTAAAGTACCAAATACTAATAATTATATTTATTAAGGGGGAGGATATGAGAAGGGGTAAATACACCATTCAAAGCCCGCGGTCAAGTGGGGTGTCATTTGAAAGAGCACAAAAATTGAGAAACATTACAATTTTTTTTAGAATTGTGCGATGCACCGTTTTTGAATTATTCTCAAAAAAGTGCCACAAAAAGTTGGTCCCCCCCCCTATACGCTTCTTCGTTGATTGAAAGAAAAATGTGAAAAAATTCATAAAGATAGGAAATTTGATAAGCCCTTAACGAAAAATATAGCGAAGCCTTAAGTGATTTTATTTCTATGTGTTTAGGGGATGGGAGTGGGGAAGGGTGATAAAAAATGTTTTTCGGCTCACATGACTTGGGTGTCATTTGAAAGAACACCAAAATTAAGAAAGATTACAATTTTTTTAGAATTTTCCGATGCACCGTTTTTGAATTATTCTTAAAAAAGTGCAACAAAAAGTTAGTCTCTCCCCCCCCCCCCCCCCTATACGTTTCTTCGTTGATTGACAGAAAAATTTGAAAAAATTCACAGAGATAGGAAATTTGATAAACGGAGACTACACCAAATGGGTTTCTTTTCGAGATCTGTTCACGTCATTCATACATGAAGATAGCAATATACCAAAAGTTCACAAAATGAGCTATTTTAAATCGAAATTAACGGGAGCCGCAGCCAAATTAATTAGTCATTTGCAACCAATTGCAGCAAACTATGACCCTGCCTGGGAAACCATCAACAGCAGATACAATAACAAAAGGTTATTGGTAGCAGCAACGCTCGACATGTTTATTATATTTAGCAGCAACGCTCGACATATCTCGAGAATCAGCATACGCAATACAAACACTTCATGATACCACAAAGGAATGTATCTATGCACTAAACAGCAGTGACATTGATACAAAAAATTGGGATCCAATAATAGCTCACATTTTGCTTAAAAAATTGGACAACGAATCTAAAAGGCTTTATGAAACATCACTAGACCAACCGAGAGAAATACCACCGCTAAAAACGCTACTCAACTTTCTCGAAGTCAGATTTCAAAGCCTGGAAACTATAAACAATGGAGGAACATCCTTTCAGAAATTCAATCAACCTAGACAACAATCCAAAGTGACACCGTTCAGGTCCTACGTAACAAATCATACGCCAAATTCACAAATAAAGCATGCAATAACTCAAGCTACAAATCATGCAACAAACCAAGCAATAAAACATGCAACAACTCAAGTTGCAAGGCAAGTAGCAAACCAACCAACAAACTATTCTAGAAACCAAGCCGGAAATCAGCAAAATATAAGTTGCTATCACTGCAACAAACCACACATCATATATAACTGCGACAAGTTTTTTAGACTGCTAGCACCAGCCAGACTAACCATAATAATAGAACTTAAAATATGTCAGAATTGCCTCAATCATCCAATCAACGAAACATGGAGAACAAGAAGATCCTGCAGAATCTGTAACCAAAACCACTATACCTTACTGCATTCACCAATGAAAAGCAACCAGAAACGTCACCACAAACGAACAGAACCTTTACGACACACATATCAAACAACGAAGGGGAGGTTCTGTTAGCAACAGCCTTAGTAAAAATTACAATATGGAACGGACAACCAGAATTACTATACGAGCTTTAATCGATCCTTGTTCAACATCCTCAGTTATAACCGAAAATGCTGCCCAATTTCTAAGATTAACAAAACACAAGGGACACGCTGAAATAGCAGGTGTATGTGAAACCAAGGTCGGTCACTCGAAACATTACGTAGAGCTAGAAATTAGACCTCAATTCTCGTCTAATTTTCGATTACAAGTCATATCAAATGAAGGCGAACACAGCATGATGTTAGCAGATCCAAACTATGGAACACCAGCAGCCATATACCTTTTAATTGGAGCAGACAGCTATGGTCCAATAATGTTAAATGGTATCAAAAAATGGTCAGATGACGGATCTATAGCACAAAACACAGCATTTGAATAGATAGTTACAAGAGCTACAAAAACAACCCGTAATACGTCCAAAATAACAACATTAATCGTACGAAACGATATAGACTCCCAACTTAGAAAACTTTGGAGAGTTGACGAATTGCATCCAGACAGACAAACCACACCCCAAGAAACAAAATGCGAAGAATCATTTAAAGCCACATGCACAAGGCAACCAAATGGTAAATATGAAAGCAGTTTACCACTAAAAACATGTAACACTGGAAATTTAGGCGAATCACGTAAACAAGCCCTCGCCAGATTTTTCCAAGTAGAGGAAAAACTAAACGTCAATCCAGAATTAAAAAAAGAATATGAAAAATGCATTTTCGAATATTCACTACTGGATCACATGGAACCACTTTCATCAGAAGACCTACAAACTCCAGAAGAACAAATTTATTACCTACATGCTAGAACATCATGCAGTTTTCAAGGAAAACAGCACAGCAACAAAGCTCCGAGTTGTATTTGACGCCTCAGCAAAAACAACATCAGGACTCTCACTCAATGATATAATGTTAAACGGTCCAAAACTCCCAAATGACCTTATATATATATATATATATCCTAATCAGATGGAGAAAATATCCATATGTCTATAAGTCAGATATCGAAAAAATGTTACAACAGATCATGCTCAACCCAGAGCACCAAAACTTTCACATAATTCTCTGGAGAAGCAAATCGAACTTACCAGTCAGAGAATTAAAATTAAAAACTGTAACTTACGGAACGACTGCAGCATCTTATTTAGCAGTTCGAGTACTACATCAGCTGGCAGATGAGGAAGCTAGCAATTATCCACAAGCCTCCAAAATAATAAAACACGATTTATATATGGACGACCTCCTTAGCGGCAACTACAGCCTTATCGACACACTAAACACAATAAACGACATTGGACAGTTATTAGAAAGGGTTGGATTCAACATCAGAAAAGGGATGTCTAATAACCCACTCTCACTACAACAAATACCACCCGAATTACAAGAAAAAGTATCACTAGAAATAGATGCAAATGAAACTCCAAAAATACTGGGATTATATTGGCACCCACACACCGATAATTTCCAATTTAAATTTAACTTGCCAGAGGACATAGATCACACAAGAGTCACAAAAACTCACAAAGTCACAAAACAATATTATTTACCACAGCGAAAATTCCTTTAGGCTGGTTATCACCAGTAATTATAGCTGCAAAAATATTATTACAAGACATATGGGTCTCTGGAACAGACTGGGATGAAGCCTTACCAGAATCAATAATAAAAAAATGGGTTAAATTATCCACAAACCTATACGCAATAGCTAAAATTGAAATAGCGAGATAGATCCACCACAAAAATGAAGACCAAATAATAGAATTATACGGCTTTTGCGATGCCTAAGAAAAAGCCCATGCAGCAGCTGTATACACAAAAATCTACAGCAATAATGAACCCAAAATAACATTAATTGGTGTCAAAACAATGGTAGCGCCAATCAGCACAAAAATAAGCCTACCCCGTTTGGAACTCTGTGCCGCAGTTTTGTTAGCAAAACTAATAAAAAACATCAAAACAGCCTTACATGCCCAAACCAAAATATACGTGTGGACGGACTCTACTATAACCTTAGCATGGATCAAGGGAGATCCAAATTCGAATCCGATCCGAAAAAAGACGCCATCAACCTCAACACACTCAGAATTCGTTGTCTTACACACAATGTCTGAAAACACATCAATAATCGAAAGATTTTCCAGCCTAAAAATACCAAATAGAATCACCGCCTTATGCCTAAGGTTTATAGCCAGCATAAAACGGACTAAAACAAAATCAATCGGCCTACTATCAACTGAAGAACTAAAAAGCGCGGAAAATTCAATAATAAGATTAGTCCAAGGAAACGTATTTGAAAGGGAAATCAGTGACCTTAACACTAAAGGTGTCCCAGCAACCAAAAGCAAATTACTATATCTATACCCATTTTTAGATCATGAGGGTATACTAAGAGTTGGAGGCCGCGTACAAAATTCCTTACTGTCATACAATCAAAAACATCCAATAATAATACCAAAACAAAATCACTTAACAACACTAATAATTCGTGAAGCACATCATAAACAAATGCATGAAGAAACCTTAACATCCATAAGACAGAGTTATTGGATCATTGATAGTAAAAACACAATTAAAGGAATATTACGAAATTGCGTTACCTGCCATCGGTTCAACGCAAAAGCTCAACAACAACTCATGGGAAACCTCCCAAAAGCAAGAGTAACACCATCAAGACCTTTTGCAAATTCAGGAATAGATTACGCAGGTCCAATAAATATTCGTATGTCCAAGAGAAGAGGCAATAAGTCATATAAGGAATATCTTGCCATATTCATATGCCTCGCAACAAAGGCTTTTCACATAGAAGTAGTAAGTGACATGACTTCTGAAGGATTTATAGCAGCACTCAAACGTTTCTGCTCAAGAAAGGGACTATGCAGTAACCTATACTCAGATAACGGAACAAACTTTGTTGGAGCCAAAAAACAATTGCGGACGAGTTTTGAGAAGGCAATATACAAACTACATCCCGAGCTACAAAACATACTTGCAATCGATAACACCCAGTTCCATTTTATACCCCCGGCAAGCCCACACATGGGTGGAATTTGGGAAGCAGCAGTTAAGCCTATGAAAAGACATTTAAAGAAAACCATTGGAGACAGAACTCTAACATACGAAGAGTTATCCACCGTACTAACACAAATAGAAGCATGCCTGAACTCTAGACCACTCACACGAATAACAAGTCACCTTACTGATATAGAAATCATTACACCTGCACATTTTCTTATTGGAAGTTCGCTTATAGCTCCACCAGAGCCAATATATCCTGATAATATATCACTAAAAACTAGATATATGCTAACACAAAAAATGACTCAGCATTTTTGGCAATCTTGGTCATCAGGATACATTACCGAGCTTCAAAAACGGGCAAAATGGGAACATACTCACCCCAAACTGCAATGTAAATGAAATAGTATTGATCAGAGACGACAACCTATGTCCAACCAAATGGTCCTTGGGAAGAATCACGAAACTTCATCCCGGAAAGGACGGTTTAGTACGCAGTATTTCAATAAAAAGAAACAACAACATCATCAAAAGATCCATTACAAATGCATCTTCACTTCCAATATACGATGAGATAAATCAAACAAAGGACAAGGAGTCATTAACCAGCTCAGTGCTACTAACAATACACAGACAGGTATCAACAGCAAACACTCAATCCAACGCTATTACGCAAACAACTCGTACACTAAAACGAAAGCTACCACCACACAACAAAACATCAATGATACCTCCAACAGAAATTGATACTAAATCACCACCACCAGCTCGAGATTGGATGCGTGAAAAAAACACAAGACATGCAAAACAAGGTGCACAACAGCTACAAAAAAGGGTTCAAATATCTTCAAGAAAAAATGTTATCAACATACAGCCGTTTGCACGACCAGCAAAACCATTGCTATACGCCACAATGCTACTATGCATCTTACACATTACTATGGCCAAATCTCTATTAAAACCATACAACATAACTCCATTCGAACACCAACCAGGATTGTATTTTGAGAATATTGGTCAATTAAATCTAATTGAAGGGTCCTGGATTATAATAGCATATCAAAACCTATCCAACTATCGGAGCGGACTTCATGAAATTCGCCAATGTTTAAAAACACTACAACACGTGTGCAACACTCCTCCAGACGAAATAACGTGTAAATCCTTATTACCCCAATTGAATCAAATGTACTCGGAAATATTAAAATCCAATGATTTATTATATAAAAATGATGAGGACACACTCACCAGAAACAAAGAGGTCTTCAAAATATCGGAGGAACAATTGCTCATGAATTATTCGAAGTGTTAGATGAAGATGAATAAAATCATTGAAAACAAAACTATGATGTCCAAGAATAATGAAGACTACTTACTTCAACTAATTAAAAATCAGACTTCAATCACGGACTCAACACTAAACATCGTCAATCAACTCTCACACGAAATAGCTGAACACTCAAAACTATACCAAAATCGACTAAACTCATTAGTTAAACATTCCAACAAGGCTGATGATGATATGTCACACATGAAATCTATGAACCAATTCAACTCCATATCATTACACTTGATAATGATGATAATCAATTATCAAACGACACAAAACTTACTTCTGGAAGCAGTAACAGATGTACATCATGGAAGAATACACCCAGGATTATTATCACCACAACAACTGAGAACGGAACTCTCAAGAATTCAACAATCTATACCAAATGAGCTAATACTTGCCACTCAAACCCTAACCATAGATGAAATAGATAAGCAATTAAGCGCTAAAGTTAGAGTTCTGGAAAATAATATAATAATCCAAATAACAGTTCCTCTCATAAATAAGGAGTATTTCCAATTATACTATTTCATATCCATACCAGTTCCACACAGCAACTACACGATATCTATATCACCATCAACAAAATATTTAGTCACAAATCTAAAAAGAAACCAATATCTTCCTTTAGATGAAATGGACTTACTTCACTGCGGAAAAACAAAAGAGCCTGGACCAAGGAACCTGACCAAGGAACATTTTGGCAAACATTAAGGCAGTCGGACAGTTGGATATACGCATTCATTAAACAACGCACAATAGATATAATCTGCAACAATTTCATAAATCACGTTCAACTAAATGGAACCGGTATCATACAAATACAACCAAAATGTACCATAAGTGAAACTGATATGACAATCAAAAGCAAACAGACATTTTCCAACCGATTAGCCATGTCATTATTACCAACAATAAATATTACGCAAGCGCACAGTCAACAAAATATATCATCACATATATTAAGACTACCTACGAGACCAACCGATGATGCATACAATATACTATCCCATAATATATGAACCTTACAACACAACCTAAAGAAACAAAAAACCAAGGAGAGACTCAATTCCCACCTACAGGAATGAATCTTCATAACATCCATCAAAATGCCATAAGTTACTTTCTCCTAGTTGTATTAGTGATCGGAGCTACCATCTATAAACATCATCATCGGACAATTGATCAAACAAAACCAATACCGGCCCCACGGCATGCATCATTAACTTCGGCCCAAGAGAATGTTGAATCCAGCATCCAACATAACCAGGAATTGAGCTTGAAAACATAAATAAACAAATTTGTTATCACATATAACCAAATTAAAACAATTAACAGCTAGAAACAACAAAAAACTCACATAGTATAAAAATTGTTTAGTAAACAAATATTCATATTTCATATAAATATGAATTGCATTGTTTTTCAATTTTCAATCAATATTTAGGTTTTATATAAAATAAATGTAAAATATGGAGGGGCTGAAATCTCACAGCTCTGAGATATCAAAACTTCGGTCTGGGTTAAGGATTTTGATATAGTTTTCGGCAAAAAACTTTTATGAGGACATGGTTTTTAGTTTTGGGCAGCGATGTATATCAAACATAACTTGTAATGAAGTGCCTCTCAAGATGATAATGGGAGTGGCTTAGCAGGATGCGTACCTGCGTAATTTGTTGTATTGCCGTTCGACCTAGTCTCAATCATCGTGAGTAGGAGATATTATAAACCTGCTGCTTCAGCACAAATGCAGAAATGTACGCAATTTTTAAAATAGATCGGAAAATGGAAACAAATACAAGTGCGAAAATGAGACTGTGGCGACCCCCTTCTACGAAAGAACCACGATCAACACGTCCAACCCCCACAATCACTCTCAGACGCCCACACAATCACACTTCACACATACGAACATTCACCCACACATTCAACGACTAACACGCCCCCATTCAATCACTGACACGCCCTTTCACACACACTCCCACTTCTACGTTAGACAAAAAAAAAGGAAATAAATAAAACAGGTTCACTCACCCCATGATTAATCCTCCAGTCTTCACAGTCCTTCGGCCTTAGCCCTCCATCAGTGATGATTCATCCAACAGGTATAATATTACGAAATAAATTTACAAAAAATCCTTAAAAGGTTGAGTTGTAATTCGGTACCAGTAGCCAGAAATTTTATACAACTGGTGTGTTGACAATACGGCAGCAATAGCAAACAAGTTGATGTAAATATTGTGTTGAAAATACGGTAGTATCAGCAAAAAAAATTGTATATAAATAATAAGTTGTAACAGCCAAAATTTAGTAAAAATGTTGCGTTGAAAATATGGTAGTATCAACAAATATTGTATGTAAATGATACGTTGCAATACGGTGATAACATCCAAAACTTGGTAAAAATGTGGCGTTGAAAATACGGTATAATCAGCAAAAATGGTATACGAAGATTAAGTTGAAATATGTCAAACATACGGCAACAATAGTAAAACTTTGACTCAAATGCTGCGCTGAACCAAGTAGTAATAGCCAAAACTTGATATAAAATGATGTGTTACCCCGAATATAACATATGACAGCAATAGCCAAAAATTTAATATAAATGTTGATTGGATTGGTCAAAAATTCAATATCTATGTTGCGTTGAAAGATGTATGAGATCCAGTAGTAATAGCCGAAATTTTGACACCAAGGTTGCGTTGAAATGGTTAGTAATAGCATAAATTTGATACCAGGTTTCGGTAAAATATGTATTAATAACATAAATTTGATATCATGTTGCGTTGAAATATTTATTACCAAGCTGTGATGAAATCAAAGCAAAATTCTTCAATTCACTCTCCAGTATTTCCAATATCATCAATAACCGCTACCCTTCATTATTGAAAGCCAACACAACAAGCCATCACATTGAACATTGTACTAATCCTTGTTTCCAGTGTATGTAGTATTTGCAAGACAAGGCCAGAATCTATTTCGCACAATCGCAGGGTATTTTTCGCTGGAGTCTAGCAAAACACTATAGATATCGTTCATGCACTAATTTTCTTCATATCTACAACTGTGGTTTACCAACAAAAAAAAACATGCAGTTGATCACAAGATTGTTTGTCGACCCTCCCTTTTAATTACCGTAATCACGGTTAAACCACCACAAAAAAATTAGGTACAGACAGTAACATTTGTTAGATTTAACAGAGATTTAACAGATTTAACACCATTTATTCACTTAAATCGTTAATATGATTAATTAGTATCAATAAGAATTATATATCTATTCTCTGCGATAGGTTCTTAAACTATGACTTTCTTTACAGCTTATAAAATTAAATCATTTAATGCATCTAGGATAGATATAACATTTACAAAATTTTATTGATTTTTATTTACGTTCACCTTTGTGCATATTGAATTGAAAATGGATAATGTTAATTATATTTAATTTACACGATTCACATTTATATTTTAAATAATTATAATTATTGATATTACAAATCAGTTCGGATATGAGAACACAACAAAACAAGTATAATTTATTGTGACCTCGTATTGTAGATAAATCTACCACTAATAATGTTTGGTTTGCAAGTTTTTTTGCAATTGTTGCCTGTAGTCATCTGTTTTATTATTTTATTTCTTGGATTCAACCAATTAGTTTCATAACTAACAGTAATGCCAACGGGAATTAATTCATAATAATCCCAAGTTCGGATTATATTTTAGGATTCTGATCACTGATCGGCATAAAATGGATTGGCGGTATTAGTTTCTTATGATCAAATAAATTTTATTGGTAACACGAAGGTTTCCAGCCCAAAGAAAATTATTAAAACTAATACAAAGTAAAAATCTAACGGTTGTACCGCTACACTAACCTGTCGTGCAAGGCCACCATTCCACATATCATAATTTAATTACCAAACTGCGAGTGGTTTTACTTCTTTCTTTGTGAAATCACAATAAACACAATTATAATTTAGCAAAATTTCACACACTATTTTACCAAAAACAGACGGTAATGACAAGGACACCGGCACAAACATAGAAATATATTTTCTTGTGGTTTAAATTCCACTTATGGCGGAGACTAATGAAGTCAACCATTTATTCACACGTAGCACTATATTTCTTGTTTTAGTTCGACCGATCTAACAATTTTATCTAAATAATTGCAGGACTACGTACCAAAATAAAAAAACAAAGAACTAACACCGAATTTAACTTTAGAACATTTGATAACTTTTTATATCCGGAAACAAAACATGCAAATTGACAATGTCGACCAAATCCAAAGAGACGTCAAACGCCCGAATAAAAATGTAATAAACTAATAGGATGAAAACATTACAGTCGTTCATTATATACCCAAAATTTCAACATCGAAAAAACTCGAATACAGTGTTTGATGTAAGGCAATTAATTCCCATCTTGTATTTAATTGTTAGGAATTTTTATAGTTACACAAAACTGTTTGTTATTTGATATTATTGCACAAAAACAATTTTGTGATACAAATCATCTCCGATACATCAATAACATTTAACATTGAGTTTTAGAAGGAATTAAATGCAAGTTTAATCGACGTTACGGCGTTCAGGTATTACAAAACTACAATCTACTATATCAGCACAGTGAAGTTCAGTTCCATAACGGAAATATTGTTTGAAGCAAAATATTCATACAAAGATAAATCGAATGTTTAACAAAACAAGATAGTAATTCTTTGTATGTTGACGATTGGACAAATACGCACAGCTGTTATGAGGCTTGAAAACTTTGTCGTTTAATAGCGGTTAGTATATGGAGAATTCAAATTCAAATAATATAGTGAAAATAATCGGATGGAAACGTAGCGTGAGTCAATTTTAGTGGGTTGTAAAATTAAATTTTAATGTTTATATAGATAATATTTAAGGAAAATTTTTAATAAATTCAAATTAATTAATATTATAGTATATTAATTAATATTTAAAATTAGTGTAATTAGTTCAATTCTCTTCAAATGTGTCTGTCCAGCTATTGAAAATTTAAGTAAGTTTTAGGAAAAATAAGAAAACTATGGGTTACGGGGACTATAAGAAATATGACTATTGATGGTGAATGGATGAGAAACTATTACGAGCTGTACATGTTAATAAAAGAAAACTGACAACTAATGAATCTGAGACTATACGAAAAATGTGTCTGTTAATGATGGATGAAAAAAAAACTATTACAAGTTACTTATGGTAATCACAAATGACACTAAAGAATCAGAGACTATAATACACCGTGTTCAAGCATTCTTCCAGGCTATCCATTACAAACTCTTTGTTAAAGTACAAGTATTCAGAGATAAACTCTGTTTAAAAATTTATTACAAAACTAACACGTTGCCGGAAAATTATAATTAAAATTCCAAAAATATTGTTCGTTAAAATCAAACTTTTTTCAAAATTCCAAAAATATTCCAAAAATTAGAATAAAATCAAATATTTAAACTTTTTCTAAATTCCAATAATATTCCAAAAATTCTTAAAAATTCAAACTTTTTCCAAAATTCTAAAAATATTGCAAAAATTATTTCAAAATCAAAAATTGAAAATTTTTTCAAAATTCCAAAAACTATAATAAAATCAAAAATTAAAAATTCTGTATTCTGCCGAAATTCTAAAAATATTGCAAAAAATATTACAAAATCAAAATTACAAGCTTTTTCAGAATTCCAAAAATATTTCAAAAACTATAACAAATTCAAAAATTTCCATGTCCAATTTCATTTTAAATTACATTTACGTCATAAAAACAGCTACATTTTTTTTCCCAAAAAATTGGGTAAAAAATAAATAAAAATAAAAATCTTTCTTTTGACACACTTGACAACATTTTTTTGACAAACTTATAATGCAATAATCTAGCTTTTGGTATGTGAGAACCAATCCCTACCATCAAGATTTCTCCAAATTTAATGTTCCTACTCGTAATCACTTAAAATGGACGTTTTTTAAGACAAAAATATGAAAGTTTGCTATTTTTGACACACATAATGATTTTTTTGACACACTTCCGGTACAATTATCGAACACAGCGTCCTTTCGGAGCTGTCCCTTGCGAATACCTATTTTTAGAAAAAAAAATTTTTGAAATCCTTCCAGCCGTTTTCCATGCAGCGTAGGTAATGACGGACGGCCGGCCGGCCTACAGACATTTTTTTTTGCTTTTTTAGAATCAGTAGGTCCTAAAACGTCGAGAAATGCCAAAAAAAGTGGGGATAAGAATTTCACTTTGAGCTCATCAATGTAATACTTAGGTCTGTCAGACCGAAGTAATAAATGTAATTCTCTAAATATTTCCGGATAATACACTTCCTCATTATCTTGTATAAGTTGTATATAACGAGGAAGTTTAAGTACAATAAATCAGTTAACGACTTACAACCGTATTTTAATCAAAGCAGTTAATTCACCAGTTGTACCTGATCCAGAGTACAATCACAGATCATTAGCTCCCTTACATTAAAATTTCACGCGTTACAATACGAGATATCACATATCACTGGCAATAGCAGGGAAATATCTCTAGCCAAGGTGATGGCTCGAAGAAGTGCGTCTGTATTATTTTTTTTTTTTGAATAAAATGTTTTGCGTTATAGGGTTTAAAATATGTGTCACCACAACACATAAATGCCTTTTAAGACCTAGGTCCCACAACAACTGGCATTCTAAGGTCTTGATGAACGTTTTTTTTTTCAAACCTTTGCGGGTTGAACTCACCTGAGATTATGGATTTCGGCAAACTATTCCATTTGTGTGCAGTTCGGACAAAGAAGTCTTTCTGTGAGTGTGATCTACCAGTATGACAGCGTGGGATCTCGACCGTTTGACTGGTTGCGGTGGCCGATTGTCAAATGGAACAGGGGTAAGAATAAGTTTGGGGCATGATGCTGCTGATTTCATCTGAGCACTGTTGATGACAATATTTGTAAAAAAACAACGAGGTCAGCAACAGTGCGACGATATTGTAGGGAATCAAGTTTTGATGTCAAAGTTCGATCACCCACAACTCGTATAGCTCGCTTTTGAACAGAGTTCAAGAGGGCTAAGATGGAAACAGAAGCAGCACCCCAAACTTGACAACAGTATTCCATACAGGGACGAATATAGGACTTATAAACATGGAACAACTGGTATGAAGTGAAAATTTTTTTGCATCTATTTAGAAGCCCGAGGTTTTTAGATGCGCTTTTTGCCATCGCCATTACAACAATCAACAGCTGTGTTTTGGTAGAGTTGAAATTGACCAGGTTATGGTCACCCCAATCGGCGAATTTTATTAGGTCCTTATTCACGTTTATGGTACCGTCTCTCTAGGCAGAAGTAATTCGTTCTTACATTTTTCATTCGTATTAAACCCTATATCTGAGCAACACATATTATTTTTAAAAAAAATTTTCTGGATTACAAGTCTTTTGTGGTTCTCTATGGTAATTAGTGCATTCTTTATATAAATTTAAAACTATTCTCCAATATGTTCTTGATTTTCATAATGACTTTCATATTTTTTTTATTACTTAAAATAAATTTAAAAAATTACTAGGGTAAGCTTCATAAAAACAATCAATAAAAAAATTTCTTCTTGACATTTCAATAACTTCTGTATTTGATTTATAGCGATTTGTTAAAATTTATCATATAAATAAATTTCAAGTACTCGTTCTACATTCAAATTACAAAAAGTCGCAAAGTCGATTATCAATATCAATAAAAAAAAACTTGAATCAAAACAGAAAATTAAAACATTTATTTCCACGTATTTCCTCATAATAAACAATTTCCTAAGTTGGTGAGTTTATTGTTATGTTAAGAAAGATATTGATATAAAAAGATACTGTTGCAAGGCATTGTCAAACAGTGGCTAAAATAAAAAAAAACTCTAACTCTCGTCAAACTCTAGCTCATTCGAAGGCCTCAAAAATTTGCTCATTGATTGTTAAATAATATCAATCCTTTTATATTATTTGGTGCAATCTCCTATTTTCACCACAACCGCATTTTGTATGCCAATGTTAATAATAATAAAACTATTGATCAATTATCTAGATCAATCACTATTTTCTTTTAGTTAGCATTTTAGTTTTAGTTATTGTTTTGAAACGTAACAATTAATTATTTATAAGAAATCGAAAGTGAAACAAGGTGCAAGAAGAAGACTTTGACTATAATTTTATTGAAATAACTCAACTTTTAGAAGGTATATTAATATTTTTTTATTAGTTGTAAGAGTATTTTCATTATTAATTTGGAAGCCTTAGCCGTTTTAATTGTAAATAAAATGAATGAACCACCACTAATCAAGCAAATAACTCAACCTCTAAGATTCATTCTGTTAAACTGTAAAAAGTTGTTTTTGGGAGTAAAGTAATTCTTTGTTTTAAAATATTGTTCCATTGGCGTCTAAAGGTGTTGGTATGGTGTTTGATTATTTTAACTTATCACATAACATTTGAAGGAAATTGGGCTAGAACCATAAATTTGCGTGTTGAGTTTACTTTTTGTGTTAATTTTAATCATAGTGACATTTGTAAGGTACCTTACCCGACTAGTAACTTACTAATCAAAATCTTCAATCACTAAATATTAGATTCAGTACTTTTTAGCTTTTTGCTATTGGAACTAACTCACTTATAAACCCTTTCTGTGTTTGAAAAGTTAGGTAGCCAAGCGTGAACATGTCCGTCACTAAAATTTTTAAATAGATACAGTTGTTGTGCTGATACGTTCTCTCGATTTGGTCCTAGTTCCCTTTTTTCTAAATCTTATGCGTCTGGAAATTTTCCTTCAAATTTTGATTACGTTTGGTAACTGCTTAATTTTGTTCTGTACACGTGGGTTGTCCGGAGTCGAATACCCCCAGTAGACGTCAAATAACGAATTAAATCAAATATTTTTGCTGATAAATCGGCTTCCAAGGATTGTTAATCAAATCTATTGGTGAGTCATCCGTAATCTACAAATTAGTTCAAATTTCATAATTTTGAAAATATTTTCGTATTTTCCGGATGAATGGAAGTGCAAAGCGTGCAACAGAGATAAAGATGAACCAACTGTCGAATGCTCGATATGTGAAATTTATTACCACCAAGTTTTTGTAAATGTGATGGAGGATAAAGTAAAAGACGTCGATTGCCATTGCCAAGAATGCAAAGCGGAACGCAAAACGAGGGAAAAATCTAGTAGGTGTAGTGTCTCCAAATTTGGAGGAAATTTAATTCACATTCAACAACCAAATGGTGGGGTTCAAGCTGTGCTAAATATGTTGAAAAAATTATGGTATGGTATATTTGCGGATGCGCCGGAAAAACTGTAAGTAAAAAATGGGTACAGAGGATTCCTTTTAAAAATGATGTGATTATTACCCCATTCTCAAATCGTTTCATTAAACCAGTTTTAGAAAAACCCACACATTAAAAGGCGTCCAATGGGCAAAACGCTACGGTAAATACAACCAACGTTAACAATATCCAAAAGCAACGTAAACTACCGTTTTTTGATGGAAATTCACAGGAATGGCAAATGAATATTTATGCGTTGTAGTTGTCAAATGCAGAAAATTTACTTCCTTTGCATGAATTTCTTAAAGGTGAAGCGTATTCATTGGTAGAGGATAATCTGCAATTTGCCGAATCCATTCCAAACGTCATTATGACATTGAGGCAGTTGTATGGTCAGGCTGATAATATTCATCCATAATAGAAAAAAATCGAAGAATGCCGTAAACAACATTTTTCGGCGTCAGTTTGAGGTACTGAGGACTCGAATCAATCGGTAGTTAAGATCCAAATTTGGCTGCTCTTAGTGGTATTCGGCCGACGATACTAACCAGGTCATTTACATGAGAAAAGGTTCAAACTTCGTCGTGTTTTATTTGCGGAAAGAATTTATCTCATTCATTGGCCAATTATGATAGTTTTAAAAATATGTTGGTGAATCGTCGCTGGAACTTTGTTGTTGAAAATTGTAATGAAGCGCTGCTTCGTTGTATGATCAACGAAGTGGCAAAACAGGCCGTGCACCTAGATGTGATTTAGCTAGCCCCAAGCTAGCTTCAGCCTGTGGGGACGAGTAGACATACACCTGCTGCTCCAGTTCAAATAACGGTATTGTAGGCGTATCTCATAAAAGACGGCTTAAACGAAAAAGCAAGTGAAGATAAGTAGACTCTGGCGACCCCCATTAGACGAAAAGAACCGCGATCACCACGTCCACTTCCATAATTCTAACACACTCACACACACACACATACACTCTCGCACTTCGCCCACTCACTCACACAGACACTCACTCACATACACACATTCATGCCCATAAGCGCCAGTTTGTACATCATAATTTAGTAAGAGTTGTTCAACTGTCTCCACCAGTACAGACTGATCAATCATCTGGCACCAGTCTGGTTGAATAGCACACATACTCAAAAAGTTGACTGCCAGCTGCATGCCACGATGCGTACTATAAGTGGTACTATCAGATCCACCCCTTTACCTTGGCTCCCTGTGTTAAGCAATATCGCTCCACCTGCACTCAGACGCTCACATGCTCTCATGCGTGAACATAAAAAAGTAACCAACAACATCACGTTACCCTTGCACGAATATTACGGTGACCACACTCGGATTGAAGTCAAGAAAGTCTCCACATAAAACTGCTAGCAATCTGCTGGCAACTGATTTTAATATCTTTGATGCCTGGGACACCTCCTGGCAACGTTACAACACAACTGGCCTTTATATTACTAACCCGACTTCTACCCAACCTGGTTTTGATTTGCCTCGTCAAACCTGGACCACATTAAACCGAATAAGAACGAATCATGGTCGTTGTGCTGATTCTTTCTACAAGTGGGGCATTTCAGAGTCCCCTGAGTGTGACTGCGGCTCTCCACAACAAACTATAAAACACATTGCAACTGTGTGTCCAGTTCGACGTTACAATGGCAACATCTCAGACATCCATTTGGCAACTCCCGATGTAGTAGCATGGATAGACTCGCTCGATGTAAACATCTAATGTTCAAAATGTACTGCCCAATGTTCAAATATTTTACTTTTTAATTTTTCCTTCAAAGACGCGCAATCAAATCGATTGTAAGCTCATTTAATGTGTATCCATGTTTTGTTTTAGGTAGATTTCATAGAAAAGTATACCTGTTTTTAAGTTTAATTTTTAATGTGTCACAAAAAAAACCATACGCTAAATAAAAGTACAGACCGATCATATTTGTATAACTCAATCCGTGAATCCATTGATGATGTCACTATATTTTTCCGTTTTGGAAGCTGTTTTTTTTTATTTATAAAATCACATCCGAACCACACATCTGTCCAACAAACGAGAAGCATAACCCGAAATGCCGTTGTAACATTGATATTTACTTTTGTTCCAAACTTAATAAAAGCAGATTAAAAGAAGTTCTTCAAAAATAATATTTAATTCACTCTTACATTATAAGGTAGTATAAGAAGTACCGATTTGACCAAAAATATTATCCGTTGAGATGCAATAACTGGTCCAAACACTGGTAGAATAGCAATAGAATAACGATATTTTTCATTTGCAATATCTTTTTTATTAGTCTATTCGTGACTGCTAATTCTCGAATTTTTGTCCTTCATACCATCATCCGATTTACGATAAACTACAAATGGTTGAGCAAATAATAATAAGCCATTCATTTTTAATTTTATTTAATTATAAGTTTTTATCAACAAATTTCACAATATACAGGTAAAATTCTCGCTTATATGGCTTCAACTGGATCCTGGCAGACACAGACGCATGCAACCAAGCTACTCTCTCTTACGTAACCACCCCCACACCCCCATATATTCACACCCATACCCCCACATACACATCCATAATCATTCACACCCACACCTAGAATAAAGTCAAAATATGACTCACCCCATAGGTAGTCCAGATCCCGCCTTAAAGAGCCTCTTTTCTCACACATCCTCATACAGTATAGGGTTTGGTAAAATTACGCCGGTATTACTTGTAGATGTTTAGAAAATCTCCTATTCCGCCTTAGAGGTGGTTGTTCTTCCGGAAATATCTTTTATGGATCACACCGAATTCCAAATATAAAATGGTCGGTACGGAAATGTACTGCCGTATTCAGCACACCAGGCGCAACTGTGACAAGTGATAAATTGTTCAATGCGGATTGTTTGTAAATTTTTTTGTGTTTTATAGGTTGGTTTTTTGATGATCGTCTCCCTTTTAGACACTCGTTATTACCAAATCATTATTTTAACGCACAATTACGATGTTCATTGACTAACAGTCTTTTTAAAAAAAAATATTCACAGAATTTCTCCCAAAAAATATGGTTATGATTTTTTTATTGTTTTATTTAAAAGATTTTTTTATTCTAATTTTACAATGTTCACTAACATCGAATTATACTAAAACGTTGGACATGCGAATAAATAGGAATTATTTTTAATAGTTTATTTACCCGATTTTTATAATTTTTGCAAACACACAACGATAATAGATTTTTCTAGTTTTTCAATAATTTATTTAACAGCCCACTATCCAACTTTTTGATATTAGTTAACACCAATACTTTTTTTTATATTATCTTGGGTTTTATCATTAAATTAATCAATTCTTGCAACAAATTGAAAAAAAACCACACCGCTTCTATTTATATCATTGTTAACGGCCGTTTGTAAACAATAAAAAACGATAAAAACGATGAGTTTGTTTCTTGGGAAGTTTTCTTTCGTTAAGTTTTGCACCCACTAAAGAGTTTGCACAACTAACTCATATCAAACTTGAAAATAAATTCTGTAAAAAGAAGATTACGAACCGAGTGCAAGAAAGTGTGTTGGAAAAGGGTAAAATCAAATTAGAAAGTTCTTGTTAATGTTAATTTAATGCGCGCGAGAAAGTAGTGCGACTCCAAATTACGAAGTTTGAATAACAGCTTCATTACAAAATCGGTTATGTCGCAAATGTCTTAAGCAACACTGCAAATCTGATTGTGACCAAGATGAGCAGAAAAAATGGGAGGTGCCAGATTGTTTACGTTGGCATCATTCATTGTTGCATAAAGTTAAAACACTCTTCAATTGAGAATCAACGAATTCAATCAATCAAAAATCAGCAATAACCAACCTACAGCGAGTCAAAGTTTTTTTTTACATGACGTCTTACAAAAATCGATTATGTTACGAATGTTACAAGTAATATTGTACAATTGGGCGAAAATTATTGATTTTTTGGCATTCTTTGATGACATATTGGTGTCTTTAATGGATAAAGGTATCGCAAATTAGCTCTCATATTATCTGGGGTCAAAAAATATGTATGCTTAAAATGGACATCAAATCGTGTTCGAGTTGAAAACCAGCGTTTCTGGTTCAAACAATAAAAAAAGCACTTCATCGATAAAATTTACACAATCAGCAATCTTGGTCTTCCGAAACAAGCGTTTTCGGCTGACATATATCGCTAAAATTATTTGCAGAACATACCATTACGTAGCTACGATATGAATAAACCACGTATTTTAATTGCGATGGACCAGACTAAGTTGGGTGAATCTCTGGAAGTTCGAGGGGAAAAGTCAAACGAACTATTTTATACTAAAACTTGAATCGGCTAGGGGGTATGTGTTCCATGGAAAGTGATCAGGATAATATTAATAATCCATATCATCATTTGCATGTGTGTCAATTTCACATTGGAAAACAACTACACAACCGAAATCAAATGTTTGACAACAACGACGCAACCGACATCAAAGGTTTGATGTCGAAGGATGATGAACGGGCTCTTCAACAAATGGAAAATTAGGCGAAAACTGTTGGTGATCGATATGAAATAGGTTTGTTATTTCGTCATGATAACATCAGTTTTCAGACAGTTATAACATGGCTCTCAAACAGTTTCAGTGTTTGGAACAAAAGATGAGACGCGATGAAATCTTCCCAGCATATAATCAAACAAAAATTGCTCAATATGTTGAACAGAATTAGGCGAAAAAATTGAACGACGACGAATTAATTCGTTTTCAACGAACGTGGTACTTACCTACCGGTTTTTGCGGTAGGTAATCAACGCAAATAAGCCTGGCAAATTTGGTCTTGTCTGGGACGCCACGGAAAAGGCTGGTGGCGTATTTTGCTCAATTCCGTTTTGTTAAAGGATTCCTCCAATGAACACAACATTGCACAAAGTATTATACAATTTTTGAGTCCGAAAATTGGCCGTTGCCAAAGACATTCGCGAAATGTACCATCAAGTTTTAATTACTCCAAAGATCGTGAATTTTGACGTTTTTTTATAGAGGGACGGTGATTCAACCAAAAACCCCAACGAATACCAAACGAATAATCAGCCGCACAACTCATTAGAAATAAAAATGCGCGAAATTTCGAAAATCAACATCTTCAATTGCATGCATTATCATCAATTTGTATCATTTCGTGTTGGAAATTCTCACAAAAACAACCGTGGGGGATTGGAAATGGATTTCTACTAAAGGCAATGTTTCAACCAAATGGGCACAAACTCTAAAAATGTCATCGAACTAAAATGGTTCAAAGGTCCAGAATTTCTGTCTAACAATGAAATAGAATGGCCTGGTGGTGCGTGGAAATGCTAAGCTATTGACCGATGAAGAACAAAAAGCCCAGCAAGTTTGAAAATTGAAGTTATATTAATTTCAAAGGTACCTTTTGATGTTCATAAGTATTCCGAATGGTACGCTTGTACCACGTCAATGCATGAATTCATCGATATTGTCAAATCTGTGAGCAAAATCGAAAAATAAGCCAAAGGTTTGTGGAAAAGCGTTGTTGTATCGTAAGATCGTTTAATCAGAAATATATTTTTTCTGTAGCACAATGGAAACACTTTAGTTCTGAGATCATATAGTTTCTAGAAGATCCAAATAAAAAATTTATTGAACGATCAAAATCCTGCAACTATCACCTTATTATGGTAAGAAGATGCAGTTGCTTTGCAACGTTTTGTTGCCAAATTGATGCGATGAGAGGAATCGACGGGTTTCAAAAGCGTCCAAAATTCTTCCTCGAAAAAATCCAATTACATTTTTAATTTTAATTAAATTCTGCTAGAAGTGCTTGCATCAAAACTCTGAGATTGTCTTCAATGAAGTGCGTCGAAAATTCGATATCTCCTAACAATGCAAAAATTACTGCGAAACCATGTTCCCCAGAAATGGGAGATTTACGAACAACTAGGTTATCAACAATCATTCGTCCATTTTCTTATTTGTGGATCCATAGCGCCATTTACGAGTTTAGTCCCATAATAACTTTTCCACAAACCTTTCTGTAAGTTTAGTGAAATCTAAAACCAACTGTATTGCCAGTCTCTACAGTTACAGAGCCAAAAATCCTAGCTCTGACACTAGAAAATGTTCGACATACACACCAAAAGTGCTCCGGGTCTGAGTCTTCTTCAAGACAACACCCACACACAGGACTTTAACTTAGCCCCATGATGGAAAGGTGTTTATTTAGATGTCCGTGTCCTGTAAGGACACCCACCACAGTGCTGAGGGTTTTCCTCTTCAGACTTAGAAGAAAATTAATATTTTTATCTGTAATACAAAAAAACACTTTAGTTTGTCTGCCTGTCGATGACACATTCCACAAGGCCTTCATCTTAAACCATCCACCTTTAATAGTGACAAGGCAAACGTTTTGGATAACCCTAAGGCGTGTTTGGAAATCCTAAATAAAAAACCAGAATAATTACTTGCAATCAATATAATAAAAAAAAATTGTAACAAAAAAAATCAATAATAAAATAATTTTTTCCAATTTCATTCGAACGGTAGACTTAAAACGAGCAATATCGAAGGATTAAAATTAAATAAAATAAATTTAAATTATACTTTTGAAAATTTGTTTTATTAGTAAAATTAAATTAGTTCATGTTTGGAGCTTTAAATTAATTAGTGACAATAATTAGTTCCGTGAGAAACATTTTGGTGCCGAAACCCGGGAATTTTTAAGGTGATAAGTGCACGTGGAAGTTGCTGCATTCAACATTCATATAAGCACAGATAAGTAGCCGTTTTCGTTTAACTATAATTTATCAAATATATTATTAAATTTCCATCTTGTAATTTGTTGATTTGTAAAGATTAATTACATTCCTAAAATGAAAAAATAAGTAATTAAAGTTGAATAATAAAAACATTAAAACGGTGAAGAGAATAAAGTTAATTAAGTGAGTGTAAATAATTACAGTGTCGAATAATTAAATTATAAAATGGATCGCCAATTGAGAGTCAGAGATAGAACGGTAAATCAGTTGAAGGCAATATACAATTTTAGTGCCGCCATTAACGCTAATACCAAGCTAGAAGCAATTCAAACGCGAGAAACGAGCTGCGAGAAATTGTATAAGGATTTCAACGATCACGAGCTGCAACTACTAGCGTCTGATCAATACGTACCCATAACAGATGAAATTGATTCGATATTTTTGGATACTATGACGTTATTGAAGACCGCAATTAATGAAAGGTCAACGAAACCGAACATTGAAGTAACGGACCTTAACGCTACGCTCGGTCAATTCATAGGCCAACAACAAAGTTTTATGACCGGAATTCATCAATCGCAGAATGTTCGATTACCGAAAATCAATATAGAACCATTTTCCGGTGACTATAAGCTCTGACCATCATTTCATGACTTATATGTCACATCAGTTCATGAAAATAAAAACTTAAGTGCTGTACATAAACTACAAATCTTAAATGGCTTACTGAAAGACGAGGCAGCGCATTTGATAAAGCATATAAAGATTACCGAACAAAATTATAATGAAGCGTGGGACAAGCTGGTATCCAGATATAATAAGCCAAAATCCGTAGTATGCTCGTTAATTCAATTGTTTTTGAACCAAAAAGCTTGTACACAACCTAATCATCGGGAGTTAAGAAAGCTATGCGATACATCGGATGAGGTAGTTCGCGGATTAAGAACCTTAGGAGAACAAGCTGAAACGCGTGACCCTTGGTTAATCCACCTATTACTCAACAAGGTAGATGCAGACACGAGGCAGTCATGGGCAAGGGAATCAATTAATAACGCACATCCAACATTTCCGGAATTTTTGATCTTCCTAAATACGAGATGCGATGCGTTAGAATCGTGCATGGAAAATACCAGACATACCAATACATTACCAAAGCATGTGAAATCATTCAACATTACATCCACGCCTACTAAAAAATGGAGTTGCATAGATTGTAAACAAGATCATATGTTATATAAATGTGCGTTATTTAAAAGTTTAAATGTAGAAAATCGTATAAAGATGATTGAGAATGCCAATGGATGTACAAATTGCTTGAGATCTGATCATCAGGAACGCCAATATTTCCTACGGGCTCGGTGTTTGATTTGTAAGCAACGTCATCATTCTTTATTACATAAGGAATCAGCATCAACTAATTTATATGTAACAACCGAACAACAATCAACGAAAGAACAACAATCCATATTGGATCAACAATCAACGAGTTCCCAACAATCAACGAGTTCCCAACAATCAACAATTCAAGGCAGTGCTACTAATGCAATGTTAACTACTTATCAACTTACAGATATCCCAAATGAAAATAGAGCTATAGATGTACCAGTTTTACCAACTACTGTAACATCAACTGCTATAAACTCTCATCATGCAACAAACCGAACTAATGTAAATTCAAAATCACCAATAGAAACAAACAATTCATCAATTACATCCTTACAGGAAACCGACATTCCTTTTAGAACCTTATTACCTACAGCCTTGATATACATTCTTCTTCTTATACGTCTTCTTTTATATCGGAATCGTGCGTACAACGCTTAGGTCTACGTCGCGCATACTCACAAATGCCAATATACGGCCTAGCTGCCAGCTCTGCAGGAAAAACAAAGGGAAAAACGAATATAAAAGTCACCTCCCGTGGAAAACCTTATTACACGATCAAGTTAACGACATTCATTATTGATAAAATATCCTCCTCGCTACCCACAACTAAAATATGTATACCACACAATAACGAAATTTGGAACCTAGACCTAGCAGACCCACAATTTAACATACGATCAGCAGTAGATATATTGATTGGAGTTGAATTCTTTTTGGACCTGTTAGAAGAAAAGAGAATAAAAATAAAAAATTTTCCAATACTCCATTCCTCGAAATTTGGATGGATAATCGGAGGGAAAATTTGCTCGCATCAAACAGACAAAAAATGTTCACAAAGCTTCAATGTCGGGGTAACCAGCCACAGTAATGAGAATTTAATAGAGTTATTAAAAAGATTTTGGCAAATTGAAGAACCGTTAAGTACCTACGACAAACGAGTACCGTTAAGTACCTACGATCTTCAGCAAACAACCAGAAGATCGGCAGATGGTAGATTTATTGTTCGCCTACCATTTACGCCTGCAAGGTCAAAATTAGAAGACTCATTGGCGACAGGCAAAGCAAGAATGTTGGGTTTAGAAAAGAGATTCTCGCGTTCCCCCGAATATTATAACGATTATCGGCAGTTCATTCAGGAATATATTCAACTGAACCAAATGGTTCCTATGACTTGGTTTGAACTACCACAGCAAAACAATGAGAAGTATTTTATGCCACATCATGGCATTTATAAAGAAAGCTCTACGACAAAGCTACGTGTGGTTTTCGATGCGTCATGCAAAACAACCTCTACGATTTCATTAAATGATTGTTTACTAGTGGGACCCAAGCTCCAGCCTGACTTAACTACCACTCTACTGCGATTCCGTATGAACATTATTGCCATCAATGCGGATGTAGAAAAAATGTATCGGCAGATATTGGTTGATGCAAACGATTCAAATTTTCAGTGCATTTTATGGAGAGACAATCCACAAGAGGAATTAAAACCTTATAGATGTACCACAGTCACTTATGGGACAGCTTGCGCACCTTTCCTTGCGATACGAACATTGGAAGAATTAGCAAAACAATATGAATCCAAATACCCAGAAACTGCACGAGTTATCAGAACACAATTCTATATGGATGATTTGCTCACGGGCAGCGATACGGTAGAAGGTGCCATAAAACTAAAAAATCAAATTATAGAAATACTAAATGACGGTGGATTTAAACTTCGAAAATGGAAATCTAATTCTGAAACGTTTTTACAATCATTGGAACTCGAAAGTCCCGTTGAAATTCCTAGATTAATCGAAGATGATACAAGCACAAAAACGCTCGGCATTATGTGGCATTCAAGGCGCGACATGTTTACATTCAAGCTAAACATTGAAACTAACGATGTAAAATGGACAAAGCGTAAAATATTGTCAGAAAGTTCTAAATTGTATGATCCTTTAGGATGGCTGTCCCCTGTGGTAATTTGTTTTAAAATGCTACTACAAAGACTCTGGTTAACAAAAACAGATTGGGACGAAGAAACGCCGAGTAACATTTTAACTACATGGAAAAAAATATGTTTCAACTTACCTCAACTACAAACTATCCAAATACCTAGATGCTCGATACCGAAAATAGCGCCCACCACGGTCCAATTACACGAATTTTGCGACGCATCGGAATCTGCATATGGGGGTGTAGTATATATCAGAACAACCAATGAAAATGGAGAAATAATTTGCCGAATAGTTTGTTCTAAAAGTAAGGTGGCTCCTATAAAGCAAATAAGTTTACCAAAACTCGAGCTGTGTGGTGCGGGTCTGTTAACAAATTTAATTAAATATTGTCAAACCATATTGAACGTAAACAACGAGAACACATTTGCCTGGACTGACTCTATGGTTGTGTTACATTGGTTAGCAGATGTGCCAGCTAGGTGGAAGACTTTTATAGTAAATCGGACAAGCACTATTTTAGAAATTTTACCAAGAGAAAACTGGAATCATGTGTCCTCAAAACAAAATCCAGCCGACTATATATCGCGCGGAGTTGAACCAAAGCAAATACTCAACTTGAATAATTGGTGGCATGGTCCTAGTTGGTTGACAGAAGATAAATCCAAATGGCCACAAACTAAGTCACAAGTGTCGCTTGAGGGAGTGGATCTCGAAGACCGAAAAAAGGGGTCATTGGTATTTGTCGAAACAAATGAAAATGAAATTGTAAGTCAATTGTTAACCAAGTTTTCATCGTGATTTAAAATTAAGAAAATAATGGCTTACATATTACGTTTTTGCAAATTACCCAAAACGATGAACAAAGTCACGAGAAAGGGAAATTTAACTCACGCGGAATATATAGAATCCGAATTATTTATTATTAAATCGATTCAGGCGGCCAATTTTAAAGCTGAATTACGCAAAATTCATTTAAATTTACCATTAGAACGCAACAACGTGCTAATTTCACTCGATCCGTTTATAGACCAACATGGTATACTTCGAGTAGGTGGTAGATTGAGGAACTCACAAATAAATTATTCCGCAAAACACCCAATAATATTACCGAAAATTCATCCAGTCAACAACTTAAGCGTTCAAAAAGTGCACACCACTAATATGCATGCCGCAACCACGTTGATGATGAATTTGTTGAGGCAAAGGTTTTGGATAATTGGTGTTCGATATCTGATAAAAAGACATATTAAATCCTGTGTCACATGTGTAAGATATCGAGGCACACATCGCACACAAAAAAATGGCGGATCTACCGGCAGAACGATGCACCCAAAGTAGGCCATTCTTAAATACTGGTGTAGATTACTTGGGACCAATTTACATTAAAATGTCTCAACATCGAAATGCGCCACTTACCAAGGCTTATGTGGCCGTATTTATATGTCTAGCAGTAAAGGCTGTTCATTTGGAAGCTGTGAGTGGTCTTCAGACTGAAGCATTTCTAGCAGCGCTAAAGAGATTCGTGTCTCGACGCGGACTTCCTAACCAAATATGGTGTGATAATGGTTCAAATTTTATCGGTGCCAACAATGAACTAAAAAAACTTAAAAAAGAAATTATGAACCAGCAAAATAATGAAATAATTTCCAATTTTTTATTACAGAAAGGCATAGAGTTTAAATTCAATCCTGCTAGTGCTCCCCATTTCGGTGGGTTATGGGAGGCGGCTGTCCGGTCCATAAAATATCATTTCAGGCGTACCATGAATGATTCAAAACTCAACTTTGAAGAGACAACCACGTTGCTGACCCAAATCGAGAGTCTGTTAAACTCCAGACCGCTATGCCGAATTAATGACGAACCCGCTAATTTAGATGCACTAACTCCTGGGCACTTCTTGATTGGCGAACCATTAATAGCTGTTCCAGAACCACTTTTAGAGATGGTGGCACATAACAAGTTGTCCAGATGGCAAAACATTCAACGGCGCATTCAATCTTTCTGGAAAATGTGGTCTCGAGACTATCTAAGTACGTAAATGAACGATCCAAATGGAAACGAGGAAACAACAGCATACAGCCAAACGAAATTGTTATCATCAAAGAGGATAATCTGCCACCAAATCAATGGCTGCTTGGGCGTATAGTTCAGACTCATCCAGGCAGTGATGGTATAGTTCGAGTAGCAACCGTTAAAACAAAGGCAAATATCATCAAACGTCCTGTAACGAAACTTATACCATTACCAAATTGGGGAATATGAAATGTTGAACTTAGTTTAAAATGCTTTGTATTTATAATTATAGCTTAAGAAACTATTGTCTAAATAATTTCTTAACGCGGGGGAATATGTTTGGAAATCCTAAATAAAAAACCAGAATAATTACTTGCAATCAATATAATAAAAAAAAATTGTAACAAAAAAAATCAATAATAAAATAATTTTTTCCAATTTCATTCGAACGGTAGACTTAAAACGAGCAATATCGAAGGATTAAAATTAAATTAAATAAATTTAAATTATACTTTTGAAAATTTGTTTTATTAGTAAAATTAAATTAGTTCATGTTTGGAGCTTTAAATTAATTAGTGACAATAATTAGTTCCGTGAGAAACAGGCGGGTTCTGGACCTAAGTATTTTATGCGCGCTCCAGCCCTTGCAAGTTGATCCGATTTTATTTGGCCCGGAATGCCACTATGACCTGGAACCCACGGCAAAGTGATAGTATTGTATTGTTTTGTTGCGCTATCTTACAAAGATTTATCTACACTTATTGAAGAGTTTGGAAGTAGTATCTGAGCTTACCAATGCTTTGATAGCTGTTTGGCTATCCGAAAATATGCAGACTTTTTTGCTTGCACACGCAGAAGAGTTATTACATGTATGCGTTCATTGATAGCATACACCTCCGCTTGAAAAACAGTACAAAACTGTCCAAGCGGAGATTTTTAGCTGTTTATGACATTATCTGCTTCCAGGTACACGCCAGCTCCTGCATTTCTATTCAACAGTGAGTCATCTGTATAGAAAACATAAGTCTCGCTTGAGGTCCATTCTGACCATGTCTCCTCCCATTCCTCTCTAGAAGAGATGACCAGTTCAGCGGGCTTCTCAAGGCTATATATTTTGGTCATGACGTCACTGTGCATATCTATTTCGGACAATCTGTCTGTAGTCTATCAAGTATGTGACCATGACCGCATATTTTTACTCTGTTTACTTACGTCCCTGCCACATGCAGTCTGTAGACAGCTCTTTTAGCCATGTACTCTATATGTAGATGTAAAGGAGCCAGACCCAACAAATGTGTGTGGATTTCTTTGGTCCGATTGAAGTATAAGTTGGACGTCATCATGAAAAACGTTATGGAGCTTTATTTACATGACTGACTGACTGGTCGAGCAATGCATGTCGAATTCACTTATACTCTTTCGACAGATTCGTTCATATTGCAACATCAAATGGCAGTTTAATCCCCCGTCATCACCGCATCAAGGTGGTGCCTGGGAGTGACTCGTACAGAATACACCGAATGATAAGTAACTTCGTTTGTGTCTAACAGAAGTCGACATAATATTGAATTCGAGACCATTAGTACACATACCGGTGAGACCAGAAAATCCTAAAGTTCTCACCCTCAATCATTTTTTATTGGGTTCGTCGTCCGGTGCCAAGCCCACAGAATTGTTTTCAGATCGAATTTTATTACTTTGAAACAGTTGGAAAATCTCATAAAAGATTGGTGATCTCTTTTGGAAGCGTTGGGTGTCAGAATATGCACCGACAATAACTTGTCGAACAAAAAGGTTTGACAAAGTTAAACCTATAGAAATCGGTGATGTGGTGGTCATCCTTGATGAACAGCTTCTTCGAAATAATTGGCCATTAGGTAAAATTGTTGATACCAAACCGGGACATCTGCGAAAATTGGGATTTTAGACGTCTTACAGAGAAATCGATAGGACGATTTCGATATATCAACGTCGGGTTTGGTTTCGGAATTGAAGTCCTGTTTAATAATTTTTTTTACTTTCGTCCTGTCCTGTAATATTCAAGCATTTATCATTTAAAGTTTTGTTCATTTTCGTTTTTACTACAGAAGAATTAAACCATTTAGAACCGTCGTTGTAACATTAAGTAATTAGTCTTGTTATTTTTATTTTTAAATTCCTGCCATTTTCCAAAATTGTTTGCTGCTTAGTTGACACAACATGCGAGTTCCATTTTTTATATATTTAGTTGTGCCCGATTTGTTTGGTGAGAGTATGATGCTCTTTAAGTTTGGGTTCGGGTTAAGTTCTGCTTAATCTTCTTTTTATTTTTCGTCCTCCCCTGAATGTTCAATGTTCAATGTCCTTACAAGAACTAAACAATTCAGAACCTTTGTTGTTGGATTTATTACTAATACCAATGAAACATTCGAAGAGTATAATAAATGTTTCATATTCCCTTTACTAAACTGTCAAACTTATTAATAAAAAAGCTCATACATATTTAACTTGTAATTCTGTTATGAGTTTCTTAGAAACTCAGAATATTTAGAATATTTAGAATATTTAGAATAAAGTCACAAAATAATTTGTATTAGAAAATTTTCTAAATTTCATTGTGTCTAGACGTGCAGATAAAAAGAATCCCTTTTTCCCAAGTTTGCAATATTTATGTTAATAGAGAAAAAAAAATTACAAGACTTCAATTTTGTGTTGATTTAATCAAACAATATTTTTTTTTTAAATCAGCAATATTTAATAATGAAGCTTTTTATGATAAAATATTTTATCTAGTTAAGTGTTAATCAATTGTGATAGTTCTATTTTGTTAAACAGAAATATCATAAAGAAAAATGAATGGAAAGAAGATTCATGTATGCGTGATTGGAGCAGGAGGAGCTGGTATTTGTAGTGCTAAACATTCACTAGCATCTGGAATGGACGTTACACTTTACGAACAAGGAAATTCCGTTGGAGGAACATGGGTTTACACAGATGAAATTGGGACAGATAAACATGGACTACAAATACATACAAGTATGTACAAAGGACTACGAACAAATCTACCAAAAGAAATAATGGGATATCCAGATTTCCCTATACCAGAACAAGATGCTTCTTACATAACATCCGAAGAGATGTTAAGTTTTTTAGATTCGTATGCAAAAAATTTTAATTTATACGAAAAAATTAAGTTCCGTCATTATGTAGTTAGAGTAACACCGTACAACAATACACAGTGGGAGGTAGGTAAAATCTACAAAATTTTATTTTCTAATTTCTATTTTTCCAAATGGTTAACTCAACTTATTTCGATAAAATGAAAATAAAAATTTAATTGATAAAATTATCAACAGAATTTTTTTTTTTTTATAAAATAATTTATCAACACAAAAACGATTTAGATAAAAGTTTGGGTTAAATTTTATTATAAATTTTAAAATTTTTGTTATAATTTTAGATAATTGTGAGAGATTTGAAAACCGATAAAATTAAAACAGAAATTTTTGATGCAGTTTTGGTTTGTAATGGACATTATAATACACCATCATTTCCTAATTATCCAGGAACAAAAAAATTTTTGGGTCAACAAATTCATAGTCATGACTATCGATGTGCTGAGCCATTTACAGGTAAAACGGTTTTAGTCGTTGGAGCTGGTCCAAGTGGAATGGATTTAGCTTATGAAATTTCAAAGGTCGCTAAAAGAGTGACAATAAGTCATCATCTTCCAGAGCAACCAAAAACAATATTTCCGGATAATGTGAAACAAAAACCCGATGTTAAATTGATAACAGAAAATGGAGTAGAATATATTGATGGTACGTATGAAACGTTTTCAACAATATTTTACTGCACTGGATACAAATACAGTTTTCCGTTTCTAAGCGTTGATTGTGGAATAGCTTCTGATGATAATTTTGTTCGTCCATTATTCAAACACTGCATCAATATAAACCATCCAACAATGGCATTCATAGGTTTACCATATTATGTTTGTGCGTCACAAATGTTTGATCTACAGGTACGTTTCTGTGTTAAATTTATAGTGGAAGAAAAACAACTTCCATCAAAGCAAGAAATGCTGAATGATACCGAACGTGGAATGGAAGAACGATGGAAAAACGGATACAAAAAACGACAAGCGCATATGATGGGTCCAGAACAAGGAAAATATTACATAGAACTTGCTTCAATAGCTGATATTGAGCCAATTAAACCAGTAATGACTAGTCTTCATAATGACAGTGCTGAACGTTTTTTGGATGATTTAGTTAATTATAGGAAAGATCGATATCGAATCATTGATGATAGGACTTTTGTTAAACTTCAACCGTTAAATCAAATAAAATCAGGATAATGTTACGTACTAATTGTTATTGAAAAAATAATTTTCAAGAACCTAATAATTGTTTTAAGCTTAAAAGTTAACCTATAATAAATAATAAATAATCGTTCTTAAGCGAAACTGAATAAATCTCTTAACCGTAGCTCTACCGACCACCTGAGCCAGTTCATTCAAATTAAAATATTTTTGCTTTTGCTGATTTTCCGCTTAGCATCACATCATCATATTCATCTATGTTCATATTCATCATCATATTCATATTTATCAGTAATCTATGATTACACAGTTCTAAATTTTTGTATTAACTTTGTAGATATTGCTGTGTGTGAATTCGTAGGAGAAGAAAATTTTGAGTCAATATTGATTTTTTACCCGTAAAACTTTATTTTAAAAAATCAGTCATATATTTTAATCCTTTGTCGCCTGATCCAATCAAAATAACAAAAATAAGTACGAAAAAATTAAAAAAAAGAAATTTAAGTATTAGAACAATATCGATCGAAGGTTAGTTACATCGTGGGTCAATACCACCCACACCTTGAGAAGTCTCAGGCCGGGTAACCAATTCACAATTTTAATTTAAGTTTTTATTATGTCTTATGTATGATGCACACCTAGACCATAACATCAAACACTTTAAGATTCTACTCATCTTTAATAGTTTAATAATAGTAGTTAAGGGTTCTTGTTAGGGTTGTTGTGTTCAACCATCCACACCTCTGCATCTCAGTTACTTCAGCATAAAAATCCAACAAAATTAATTTTTTCCCTGAAAATATTTTCCTTTTAAAAAAAACCATTAGCACATTACAAACAAAAAAATACAATCCATCCTTCAATCATTTTGTTTCTCATATTTTTTCATTTTCCATGCAATAGCCAGCTCGTAAAATATTTGTATAAGTGCTTTTTTAGTAGAATCATTAAACCAAAAACATTATTAAACTTTATTCATTTCCCAACCATATTTTGCTTAAGCGAAGATTTATGAAGTTTTTGATGGGAGTCGTTAAATGTTGTTTGTTTCGTTTAATGACAATGTTTAATTGATAATTTTTCAGAACGTTAAGGTTGTACGAGTAAGGTAAGCTTGATGATAATTTGACGATAGAGACGTTAGAGAGAAATTTGATGAATATGAATAATATGTTATTGTGTTTTTCATATCGGTTTTTTATGGGATATTTGAAATAACCATGTAATAAAACAATCAGTGAAAATGAAAGAATTATTTATCACAATAACAATTTAAAAAAAATTTAATTTAAAACCACATGCCCAGGTATCCAGTCAACTGCTACATTGTTACCATAATCAAGCTTGTTTAAATTGCCAACAGAGTTCTAAACTATTCTGATTCTGATGACGTATGCGCTTAGAGCCTTAAAGGGTGGTTAAATCGGATGTGCATAATATATGTCTGCCATATTGAGTTTACTGTGTAGCCTTTAATTTCACAGTGTCTCAGAGTTTGATGATGCTGTTACCTAAAATAATCCGAATTTATCAAATAGACACGAGCGGTGATAAAACTCAATTCATTGGAACATTTAGTAATGCAAAAACAAATATTACAACCCTGAGATTTAGTTTCAACTACCTTAGTTTGCAAATTGTCACACGAGCAACCAGATGCTTTAAATCGTTATGCTGTTTGACCACTCCAGTGGGCATCAACAACAAACTTGCTGCCCACCGAATGTCTCAATTCTCTTGATAACATGAACACAGCGTTTTTCAATGCATTCCATGCATGTATACGGTTGTGGATCATGATGTTAAACTGTTGGGCTGGTTAATACATTTGATCCTAACACCGTCCTTTTTCAGAGTTTTATCCAGTCCAGCAAACGCAAGTATTGACACACCCAATGGTGAGAGGCTACTTGCTGATATCACAAAACACTGTTAAACCTTTTCCCCTGTGAGCGATATTAGCGTTCCGTCTCGAAAATCGGTCAGTTCCACCACTCCCTCTTCGGGGTGTCCAAAACTATGGGAGCGATCGGTATAACCTTAAATTTGTCTGGTAAGAAAATCTAAAAGAAATTACAAGTAAGATTCAAAAGCAAGAAGCGTAAGTGTCCTAAACTACCTTTGTCTAGCTTCTTCCAAAGCAATTTATTCTAGTCCTACCAATCTAGGGTACCCGTATAAGCCCGAGGGTTGTTACGAAGAAAATAAAATTTGTCTGTCTTGCTGAATTTTCATATTTATGTATCAATTTTTTTCTGTTTCTATTCTCCTTTTCCTCTTCCTACGCGTGCAGTACAATTTATCGGTCTTAATATATGAGTCGCTGAGCACAATCTACCTTACCAACATATGTCGATGTTTATTTTTTCAACGTGTTTATTATTCTGTCTCGTATTAAAACTGCTGCTGGCTCATGCTATTGAGAACATATTTAGTGCGACATATTTGATATTCGAAGAGTCTTGTGAATTTACTGTGGTTAAAATTATTTTTGTTTTGATTTGTACATCAGGTGTTGTGTTACATTGATTTGGATTTCTATCACTATCGCCTTTGCATTCGGCGCAACAAGTTACATTGATTTGAATTAATTTTTATGATTAATGTTCAACTATCGCCTTTACATTGTAATGGAGAGCTTTTTCGTTAAATAGTCAACGACCTGGCATAGTCTGCCGCGCACCTAGGTGAAATTTATGTAGCCCAAGCTAGCTTCAGTCTGTGGGGACGAGAAAGAAATCCTGCGGCTCCAGCACAAATTGTACGCGTGATACATGATACGAACGAATGGAGAAAAAAAAAGACAAGTGAACGCATGAGACTCTGGCGACCTCCTTACACGAACAAAACCACGATCACCACGTCCAACCCCCTATTTCTTTCACATTCACACGCTCTCGTACTTCATTCACTCACTCATACACAGACGCACATACCCATACCTACACACACATGCACACATTCAAGCCCATACACACATTCACTCCACCCCACCCATCAACTACTGCATTCATACGCTCATACCCCAAGTGTAATCTAAGGTAGGCTCCATCCGTAAGACTATATTATTGAAAGTGGCTTTCATATTCTCAACATCGAATTGCGTTGGCAGATTTGGTTATTGATTTAAGAGAAAAATTATATCCTACAATCCATTCGATATAGCCAAGCTAATATATTCAATCCAGCCGTTTAAGAATAGTGGGAAATATTGTATTTTCTTGAATGTTTTCTATGAACATTCAGACGTTTTCCCCGGCTCAATTACATGACAAAAAAAATGGTTAGGAAAAGAACATCAGAAGATGGAAGATCTGGTGCTTACCGGCTTGAATAAAAGGACAAAAAGTTATGTTTAACAAAAATTAGTGCATGACTTCGTTGTGAAAGTGGATCTTGTTTTAACTTTTAGATAACTGGTTGTGATGCTTTCAATGCAACATTTCGTACATCAGAATTTAGTAAAAGCTGTTCAACTGCGACTACTAGCATAGACTGATCATACTAGTACCACTCCTTCCATGAATCAATTAATGAGGTCAACATACCTCCATGTTTTGGAAATGTTTCCCTTCTTTTTCTATTTTTGTTTAACATCACCATTCATGAGTCCAAATCAATTTTTGTTATCAACTCAACACGTATTTTATTTGCATCTTTTCCCGAACTGTTAGACAAAACTCCCTATTTTTCAATCAGAGAAGAATAGCAAAAGTAAGAGACAGAAAGACTTTATTGCTCGTATTTATAGTTGAACAACGGCCGTTATTAGACAATAATAAAACGATGAGTTTGATTCTTGGGAATTTTTATCGTTTTATTGTACCCACAAAGGAGTTTACCCAACTTTTTCATAATAATTGAAAGAAAATTATGTATAAGCTAATTACGAATAGGATGCAAGAAATTGTATTTTTAAAAAAATAGGAAGCAAAAACAACTTCAAAGGTTCATGACATTGTAGTGGACGAGAAGTAACCTATTGCTTGATTTTTTTCTGTCTTTTTGGGAAATAGAGCGATTCCGAATTGAGGAGATTGCACAACTGTTTTATGATAAATTTAAACAGAAACTATTGTAAGGGACGATTACGAATTGAAATCAAGAAATTGTTTTCGAAAAGGGCAAAAAGAACTTCGAAAGCTCCTTTTAATATAAATTTAATGCGTGTAAGAAAATAGTGTGACTCTTAATTACGAAGATTGAATAACAGCTTCATTACAACATTCGGTGCAACAATTACGCTCAATTAAGACTGGTTTATGATTATTGTACAACAATCGCCATTAAAATTGGCGCAACTCACACATTTAATTTTACTTAGTTAAGATACGCGTGATGATATACTACGTGTGAAGAAGTTTGAGAGGAGTGAGATCTCCTACAACCATGGGGTGAGTTACTCATATATTTGGTAAGTTTTTTATGTAAACGTACTACTAGAATTGGTGTGAATGTGATGACCTTGGCATCTTCTTTTTGGGGTCGTCAGAAACATTTCTTCCCATTTTCTTCCCGTTATCCATCTACTGTGTCTCATAACGCACGTATTCTGGTTAATTTGTGCTGGATTGGTGGACGTTCGTTCTCGTATCCACATGGCTGTCACTCGTCAAAATATAACCTCACTAAGTGTTCAATCCTTCAATTGCTTCCTGTTGGTATTCATACTAACCGGATAAGAGTCCATTACAGAATGACTGTGAGTCCCATTTGTTGTTCTGATGTCCACAACTGACACTGATATGGCATAAATATCATTACTTGGAGCCACTCTTATGTTACGAGCTACCTTAATAAGGTAGCCTTCCACCCAAAAGTTTGCCATTCTATTGCTCGCATCATTTGTGATCCTAGTGGAAATGTTCAGTATGCGTGACTCGTACTTTTCCGTTTTCATTTGAGATAAGCACACAGATGTTTATTTTTGTATGGGTTACTTCTCGTGCTATGCTTGAAGACACAGCTAATGTTTTAATTTATTTTAATTGATGATAGGTTATAATGGAATCAGACCCACGCATGCAAATCATTTTGTTTTTCAATGGATTAAATCACAAAAATACTAATACTTGATGGCCGACACACATTGTTTTTCAAACCCTCGTTAGCAGAAAACACAAACGAACAACACTTATATAATAAAACATCTTTGCAAAAATCTCTCTCTGTGTTTTTCTTAAATGACATTGGTAGCAACTCCTTAAACTTTGTTGTTTCGTTTCATTCTATTAAATTATTTTTTTTTTATTTAAATACATAAATCATACTCCAAAACCCACATTACAAACCTTGCTTCATAATCAAATAACAAATCCAATAAACTTTAAATATATGACCATGCCATCGTTATATTTTAACAAAAGGTCTTACTCATACATAACATAACCTAAAAATAACGCAGAAAAAAAAATCTTCATAAATTGTTTGACTTAAAAAGGCCAAACTTTAACCAAACAACTCTTCATATAAATTTTGTGAGCTTTCAAAAATAAAAAATAAAAATAATAATAAAACAAACAAAAAAATTACATACAAGAAAAACTTAATTCAAATTTTCCACAAGACAAAAGGACAATAGACTAAATATTTTCTTCATAAAACAAACAAACGAACCAAAAATTAAGATATAAATCTTTTAAGAAATAACAAAACAAGAACGATGGAAAATATCACACAAAAGCTAAACTTTTTTTTTTTTTTGAAAAAAATTGAAAATTATGAAAATTTTCTTATTTTTAATTGTTTTGTATGTGGAGGAAATATATGAAATTTGTTTTATGGTTGATTCAGAACAGCACATACAAAACACTTACATTAACGAGGGTTTGTTTATCAATTTCGAATTATTTTAGTTTTTTTTTGTGTCATATTTTAACAAGTTGGACAAACTGAGCTAAAAAAATAGATTTGATTGAGTTATTTAATTTTTATAACTTTTTCAATATGTTCAATCAAAAATCCAACCCTTGTTTGTTGTAAAAAAAAATCCGATTTATAAATTTCAACTTTAATTTTCTTATGCTGAAATTTTAATTTTCTTACAAACAATACAATCACATACATAATTGCTAGAAAATTATGGTATAAAATATTAATTTTTTTTTGTTTAATTTTAAAGAAAATAGTTTTTCTGTAACTTGGATCCTACATCCTACTCACACACACATAATGTACATAAATAATTTGAAAGTATTCAGTTTTGGTTGAACTTACAACAAACAAAAATTGAAGAAAATGAAAATTTGTTTATGACATTGTATGGAAAATTAAAACGGAAAATTAAAAATTTTTGTTTAAAATTAATTTATAAGGAAAATTATGTTGCACAAAATGAACAAACAAAAAAATTGAAAAGGATTTTTTTGGTGTATGAAATTGGGTTTTCAATTTATATATTTGTTGGTTTATTTTCTTCGTTTAAAGAAAAACGGAAAAATTAATTTTGAAGAAAATAAATTTTAATTGTTTAATGGGTAATTAATTTTTATGGAAGGATAGAAATAATGCATAGAAATACGAAAACTTGTTTATTGTCTGTTAAAGTATAAGATAATGTGGTACAAAAAAAATTATGCACTGGTGGAGGACTCCTTTATCGCTTAAGGAGTTTAACTTATAAGAAGACTTGTTTTATGATTACAAATTTATTATTATTACTTTGTGGTTTTAAAATAAGAATTTGGCTTAAAATCGCTTTTCATTTCAATTAAATTTTAAATTCAATTCCTCTCTGCATCTGTCATGTGAACCAGAGTGATCGCAAACTATTCGTTTTATATTCTATGACATATAAAACTAGGAGTTAAGTAACAGTTATATTTTAGTAGAATTAAAATTGACCTGGTTTCAGTCCCCAAATTCGATGTGATTTATTTAGGTCATCATGAAAATTTATGGAGGTCTTCTGGATTGAATTTATTTTTTGATTTTCACCATTGAATAAAAGAGAACGAACGACTACCTGCATTATATATTTTGAAGTGTCTACTGGATAAGTGGTGAGATTCAACAATTTTTGACACTAAAATAAGTTTAAAATGCTCCTAAATATTTGAATCACATTCCTCAAACATTATTACTGAAGTTAGATAATCGTTGAGTTTTTATTGTAAATCAAAAAATAAAACTATTCGAAGTGCTTCTTTTATATATAATCTAGACATATATATATCTATGTTTTTTTGATAAATATAATTTCTATTCTTGTTTAACAATAATAACCATTATTTTATTAAGTTATAGAACAAATGCGTAAAATACTAAAGATGAACAAGCTTGGTAGTGTAATAAAAAGAAGTTTGTATGGCTGTCCGGCTCGAAGGACCATTTTTTTATTACACTCCAAGCTACCTCTTCATCCATTTTTGACATTGAACACATTCGGATTGCTTAAATAAATACACAACTTTAGATTTCTGGTTTTCTTGCTAATCTGTAGTGAAGAGCTTCTTCGCGGCATAGCAGCGAAGTGGTATAGCAGGTCGCGCACCTGGATTGATTTATTTAGCCCCAACCAGCTTCAGCCTATGGGTTCGAGAAATGATTCCTGCTGCTCCATTACAAATAACAGTGTTGTACGCGTATTTCGGGACCAAATGAACGCATAGAAAGGAAATAAAACAAGTCAAATGAGTAGACTCTGGCGACCCCCTTATGCGAAAGAACCACGATCACCACGTCCAACCCTCCCCATCATTCACAGCACCTAGTTACACGATCTCACACCTCATACACTAACATGCATACACAAATACCCAGACACACACACACACACACACACACACACACACACACACACACACACACACACACACACACACACACACACACACACACACACACACACACACACACACACACACACACACACACACACACACACACACACACACACACACACACACACACACACACACACACACACACACACACACACACACACACACACACACACACACACACACACACACACACACACACACACACACACACACACACACACACACACACACACACACACACACACACACACACACACACACACACACACACACACACACACACACACACACACACACACACACACACACACACACACACACACACACACACACACACACACACACACACACACACACACACACACACACACACACACACACACACACACACACACACACACACACACACACACACACACACACACACACACAGGACGAGCAAAGCTGCTATCTGGACCTGCAATGCTCTCCCTTTTGAACGCAGATCTAGTCGTCAGCATGAGAGTTTTGTCTATGCCAAAATCAAAGGTGTCCACTTCTACAGCTGCTACATTCCTCCTAGCACTCCACTGGTCGAATTCGAAGAGACACTTGACCGACTAGTAACAGACGTCAGAGGTAAATCACCCATCGTAATTGCGGGTGATTTTAACGCTTGGGCCGTTGAATGGGGAAGTAAACGTACTAACCCTAGAGGTAGGGCATTACTTGAGGCATTTGCCAGACTTGATCTGGTACTGCTCAACCATGGTACCACAGAGACATATAATAAAGGAGAAGCAAGTTCAATTATCGATATCACTTTTGCAAGTGGGACACTCTCGAGAGGAGCACAATGGAGGGTGTCTGATTTGTATACGCATAGTGATCATCGTGCTATTATATTTGAAACCCAACCCCCACAGCGGTTTGAAAGGCGCCAAGTCAAGCGGAAGGCGCAGCAAAATGGGTGGAAAATCAAAGAGTTGGACACGGAGATGTTGGACTACATGGTTGAATGCATGCCAATACCGGAGAGTGGTGCCAAGATAGGAGCAGAATTTATTGCGAGATATCTTAAAAGCACCTGTGATGCATCTATGCCGCGTAAAAGCAACGGTAATGGACGGTCCCCAGTCTTCTGGTGGACCGAAAACATTGCCCGTCTGAGAAAAGAGTGCCTCAAACTCCGGAGGAAATGTACACGAAGGAGAAATCATGAGCACTATGAGCAGTTCCAAAATGATTTTCGCGAAAAGCGGAAAGAATTGCGGAAAGCAATTGCTAATAGTAAGAGCAGATCATTCCAGTGTCTTATAGATGAAGTTCAGAATCACCCCTGGGGAAGTGCCTACAAAATTGTGCTTACTAAACTCAAGGGTGTTCAATCAGCTGCACCAGTGTGCCCAGATATAATGGCTGAAATTGTGTCCGGCCTTTTTCCACACTACGTTGACTTCTCCCTACCTCGTGAGCTGCAAATTGACGAAAATTCAATTTCGGCTGTCACCACCGAAGAGGTCCTAAACGCGTTGCTCAGATTATCCGTTAACAGCACGCCCGGTATAGATGGCATCCCAAATATCGTCTTAAAAACAGCGATAAAGAAGAAGCCGAATGTATTCGAAAATATCTACACTGCGTGCCTAAGAGAAGGGATATTTCCTGAGGAATGGAAGCGCCAACGCCTTGTGCTTATACCGAAAGGTGACAAGCCACCAGAAGAACCCTCGTCCTACCGCCCACTGTGCATGCTGGACACAACTGGAAAGATCTTTGAGAGAATTATTAGTACTCGACTTGAACATACTGAAGGCGAGTGGGGTCTTTCTGACCGGCAGTTTGGTTTCAGAAAGAAGCGCTCTACCGTTGATGCAATATCTGCAGTATGTGAGATAGCGCATAAAGCTTTGAGTGGTAAAAGATGGCTAGAAGGTGATAAACAGTATTGTGCTGTTGTCACTCTGGATGTTAAAAACGCCTTTAACTCTGCCAACCGGAACCAAATCATGAGAGCCCTAGACGAACTGCATGTACCTGACTACCTGCTACGTATAATAGCCAGCTACTTCACGGGAAGAACTCTGGTCTATGATACCGAAACAGGTCCTAAGAAGTACAATATAACAAGAGGAGTACCCCAAGGATCGGTCCTTGGACCCCTGCTGTGGAACATCATGTACGATGGTGTTCTCAGAGTACGTGTGCCGGCACAAACAACGATTATCGGCTATGCAGACGACATTTCCATAGTTGTCGTAGCCAAAAACCTTACGGACATTACGAGCAACTGTAACCAGACCATAACCAGCATTAGAGCATGGCTGAACAGCAAAGGACTAGAGTTGGCCGATCACAAAACGGAACACAAAACGGAAGACGGAATGGAATGATTAGCAGAAAAGTGGTGGAAAGTATCGATATCCAGGTTGGTGGACAGATCATAAAATCTGGCCAGCACCTGAAGTATCATGGAGTCGTTCTAGACCACAGACTCAACTTTAGAGACCACTTGATGTACGCTGGTGACAAAGCCAAACGAGTGGGGGTTGCTCTTGCAAGGCTAATGCCAAACATTGGCGGCCCTAGACAACCGATCAGACAGCTTCTCGGTAGCGTTACCACATCAATATTGATGTATGCGGCACCCATATGGGCCTCAGCGGTGGAAACGCCCTCTTATGTTAGACCTATCAAAACGGCCTACAGACTGACATCGTTGCGCATTTGCTGTGTTTTTCGCACGGTGTCTGACGAGGCTGTAAATGTTATTGCGAGTAGGATGCCGATTGATATTGCAGAAAAAGAGGTATCGGCTCTGCGTATAGCAACACGAAATGATAGGGACCGACGAACACGTGAAGACTTCAACATGGACAGTCATATAGAATGGCAAGCGAAATGGGAAGCTTCCACCAACGGACGATGGACCTTTGTGATGATCCCTGACATAAAAACATGGACATCAAGAAAACACGGTGATGTCAACCATCATTTGACGCAAATGATCTCAGGCCATGGATGTTTCCGTGAGTACTTATACAAGTATAAGCACGTAACGGATCCATACTGTCTCTACTGTGAGGGTAAGGCCGAGAACGCTGAGCACGTGCTAATCGAATGCGGAAGGTTTGCACATTCGAGAAGACTTATTGAGCAGCATATGGGAGAGTCAATCACTCCGCATAGCCTCATTCAATTTATGCTGAGCTCAAAAGACAACTGGGACATAGCGAATGAGATCATCACAAGTATGATGAATCGACTGAGACAAGACTAACGAGAGCAGCCATGCTCCACACTACACAGCGAAACCACAACAACACATAATAAACCCGGGGTCGCCTGGAAAGTCGGGTTCCAAGTGGATTTTTGAAACGTTTCATCTTCCTACGAAAAACAAAAAAACACACACACACACACACACACACACACAATGGCCGATTAATCTTGTAAGCTATTAATCTTACTATTGCTGATATTGTCATTAGTTTATTATTATTATTATTAGTTTCATTTGAATGTAAGTAATTGTTCCCAATCACAATTGTATTCAATTTTACAAAATTATTGGAAAATGTAGATATTTCGTTAAAAAAAATGGACTAGTAAAATTATGAATATTGTTACAGTTATTATTGTTAGAAAGTGATACAGGATTATTTATATTAATGAAAATATGATAAAAGTGGTAGAACATGAAATAATAGCATTTTTTAAAGGATTTGCCAGATTATTCGTTATAATAGCATCACTTAGACTTATAAGTGGATCATTAATTTGCGTATTTATTGATTCATTTGCACGTTGCAGTTACTTTGAACTGTTTGGTTTAATTATACTAATAAATTATTGACATATTATTTTTGGTTTGGTAACGGAAATACTTAAACCTGTTAGTAGCTCAGAACACATAATAAATCTCACCATTAGTTATCATTCCCCCTTCTTTTCTATTACAGTTCCATCAATAAGTTATTGTTGTAATGACTAAATAAAATAATATAATGCACTATTGAAAATTTTGCATAAACAGAAAAAAAACATATACTGGTAGAGTGTCAACTCCTACCATGCCAATTTATAACCTGTAAATTTATTTTTGGAAAGAAGCAATATTCAAGGCTCCAATCATATATTCATTCACCCACACATCCACATCCCGTGCACACACACACATACACGCACCCATTCATACATACACGCACACACTCACATATATATATATATATATATATATATATATATATATATATATATATATATATATATATATATATATATATATATATATATATATATATATATATATATATATATATATATATATATATATATATATATATATATATATATATATATATATATATATATATATATATATATATATATATATATATATATATATACATACAGGGTGAGTTTTTTAAAAAATGCCAGGCTTTTATCTCGAGAACCATGCTAGATGGGACAAAATAACCCAAGGTGATATTTGTTAAGCGTCGAGGGGGACGTCCAATGGTAATATTGAATGCCCTTGAAACTCATAAGTATTGGAGATATATGCCAAAATAGGTTTTTTTAAAATTAGAACCTATACATTTAATATTTTTTTTAAATTAAGTAAATCAAACTACACACTTTTCGCCTCCAAAATTTTTTTGTAAAGTGTACGATTTTGTAGATATGATGAAAATTGATTTGCACTAAAGCAAACGTGTCTTCGCTAAGTTCTTCAGAAAAAAAATAAAATTTCGATAAATTAAAAAAAAACAAAGAAAATCATTCATTAATTTAAATATTATTGCATCGTGGTCTACTGCGTGAAATTGATTTTCGTTGTTTTTTTTTGATTTATTGAAATTTTATTTTTTTTCTGAAGAACTTAGCGAAGACACGTTTGCTTTAGTGCAAATCAATTTTCATCATATCTACAAAATCGTACACTTTACAAAAAAATTTTGGAGGCGAAAAGTGTGTAGTTTGATTTACTTAATTTAAAAAAAATATTAAATGTATAGGTTCTAATTTTAAAAAAACCTATTTTGACATATATCTCCAATACTTATGAGTTTCAAGGTCATTCAAAATAACCATTGGACGTCCCCCTCGACGCTTAACAAATATTACCGTGGGTTATTTTGTCCCATCTAGCATGGTTCTCGAGATAAAAGCCTGGCATTTTTTAAAAAACTCACCCTGTATATTAAAAATGACTCACCCCATGGTTTGTCCAGATTTCCCTCTTCAGCTCCTTGGTTTAGGCTATCATGATGTTCAACGAATCCTTAAAATGTCACACCTTGGTCCCGTAGATTGGTGCATGCGTATGAGACTATCCACGATAACAATCGTGAAACTGTTGTATTCTAGGTTCTGATCAGCGATCGTAATCGTACTACTATTTTTGCAAAGTCTGATTCACAACTTTGGCATCAATAACTCACAAGCCCCGGTTTCACCTTCTTAGATTATTTCCTCCAATCAATAATGAGTATCTTGCGCTGAAATACCGCGAATGACTATCTTACGGTCCTCTTTAGCATGTACCCAACAAACAGTATGTAGTGAGTTGGAAGGTTTTTGATTCGAAATCCTACTATAGTATCCTGAGAGAAGAAACCGTCAAAGAAAGAATACAGTTTACTTTTCCTTTCGTTACTTTTGTTGACTTCGTACTAAACAACACCACTTGCTTTTTGGGTTTTTTATTACTCTTTAAGCATATCACAATATAAATTCCAAACCACAGAAAAAAAAAGTTAAGGTCCCCAACATAGTGATACATAAGAGTTTACTGATTTACTCATTTTCATTTACCATTACTAATGGATTTTTACTATACAAAAAAAAACAACTAATCTAGTTTTTAATACAATAAAAGTGTACGAATCGATTACACAAAAGCAACTAATTTTGATTTTAATACTAACTCGTGTTTAATTTAAGCTACTAAGTTTTTGTTTTAACTTAACATCACTAACACATAACATTTTTTTTTTGTTTGGTTTATTTTATTTATTTTACTATCTTAATTCAATGTATTAGATTTAAAAAAAAACAACAGGAGAACACAGATACCGTTAAATTTAGTCTATTCGATTTTCAATAACACATATGTAGAATTTTATCCCGGATTTTATTCGACCTATTTATAGTGCTAAGCCTTATTGACCTTCTGCTTTATTTCATCGATTGATTTTGCGGTGCGAAAACGCGAAGGTCATACCACTCGATACATATACAAAACTACAAGGACCACATTTAAATAAAGTAAGTTGTAGAGTCATGCACAAGTATTACACAAAAAAAAATAACCAAATATGATCTTTATAGTCACCTATGCCGTTTTATTTTTGGTTCTAATCCCATCTGTCGCAATTGCTCGAATCAGGTAAATATCCCACGATCTCGTTTTCGAATTTGATATCTTTATCCGACAGTATAACTCTTCCAGTTAGTTTAGCATTTGTGTGGTTACTTGCATGCATTTACTTGCGACCCGAGAAGCTTGTTTTCTCCAAAAAAAAAAATTACTACTGACAATAACCTTGAACAGCTTAACCGAAAACAATAACACGCTACAACTGGTTTTTCTTTTCCGGCCCAAGACAAATATCTATCATAATTATAACACAAAATCGCGGTAAATCTGACTTTTTCTATCACAGTTAATTTTTAAAAAAAAAAAAAAGCACAACACAACACTTAATTTTAACGTAGGTGGAAGAAATTATGGTGTTTCCTTTGGGTTCTTGCCAATCACGAATCGACTACCATCAAAAGAAATGTTTTTTTTTTATGATCCACAAATCTGTCACCAATTAAATGAATATAATTTTACTTGAGCACAGATGTTATTTATCTTTTCTTGTTATTGTCTCATCTACTTCTAGATTTTTCTTCTAATTTTTAGGTTTTCTATCTGCCACGTCGACCAAAGAAAAAATATCTCAACTACACGACAAGAAACAGAAACAGTCCAAACAGACTGTCATGTTATTCTTCAACAAATCGACTAACAGAGCCTCTATACGTAGCTAGCGTATTTATAGGCAACAGTCTCGACTGTTTTTACATCACAAATTAATTAAACAAATAAAACCTGTTTATAGGACATTTACCTTCGATAATTATGTGTACTAAAAGTGTCTTCACTAAAAAAAGAGACATCTATTATGAAATGATTTTAGGAAATTACATTTAGGAGTGTATCCACTAAGGAAATACTATCACCAACAGGCATTAAAATTGAAGACTACAACCAATTTATAGCAGAATACTGATTGTCAGATTTATACAGCAACATAGCGGAACTATGAATCGATGATATTATTCAACTGTTCTATGCTAATTCTACGGCAACTAACGATCACCACAGAGAACCACAAAAATTAAATGATGTATTTATTTCACATAAAATTCAATTATTATTTTTTTATTAATTATTTTGGGATTGTTACAACAATTTACAACACAACAAACAACAGATATCATAGCAAAAAAAAACTCTCGAATAGATATAAATGCTTAATGCAAATGGAAACATTAAATCAGAAAATATAAAAATAAATCGGATCGTAACCATTGAATATAAATTGAATGTTCATGTTCTGTTCAATTATCGACAGAATTTTAAATTATTTTCAAAATTTAACAGCATGTAACAAATTTGTATTCAACAATCAACCTCTTCTATACAATTGTTGTATACGAATCGATTACTGTGTCATCTAGTTGAGTTAAAAATGTATGTGTTAGGCTAATAAAAATATGTTGATTTAATTTTACAAACTCATCAAATAGCTCCTGTCATGTTTGTTAACTGTACACCAAAATCATTTTATAACGCGAACAGTAAAGATGTCACGTGAACGAAATACGGGTACAATACCCAATATGGGGTCTGTTGTGATTACAAATTTCTAGCTATTTTTCGGTATTTGATATGCATTTGTTCGTATTCTTACATGAAACAAAATGAAAAACTTTTTATGTTGGCGACTCTGGTTTTCTTTTTATAGGTTGAAGTTTTCGAATTGCTATGTGATTAACACTTTTGTATTTTTCACGCAATTCGAGTTTCAGCAGCGCTTAAGACAGCGTCTTTGATTAAATATCAGCACGAATCAATGTGTTAACCTCAAGTCTAGCCTGTTTCTTATTTCTTCGCTACCTTTCTAGTATATCTGGCAATGCAAACTCTTATTGTTCGTTCTATCCATAATAGAACAATGAGTTCAATAGTTCTTGGCTTTTATGTTTGGTTTTTGGTTTTCGATAATTATGCAAGTTTATACTTTTTAAAGTATATTATTCTTGGCACACTTAGTCCCAGGGCCTTCGCCCTTCCCCTATATAATTTTCTGATTACCACATATTTTATACACCGTGAGGCGACTGTCCTTGACCAGCCCGAAAACATTTGTTCTGCGATTTTTTTCAAATCAGCCGCTTTTGCTTTCGGCAAGCTCCGAAAAATGCCAATTGCCGATTGCCTTTAGTCTGTTGATTATATTGCGCACACGATGGAAGCATATTTTGAATTTTCTTAGAGGAAAATTCGTCTTGGCGTTTATTTTAATTTTTAGTTTGGCTGTTCTGAACGACAGGTCACCATTGATGGACTCGAGAGTTCCAGGAGGACAATAATACACATCCAACCTGAGTGGTACAAAATAAACTCACTGCAAGATAATTTTGTGCACTATTTTTAATTTAATTTAACTGAATTTAATTTTCAAATGAATTTAATTCTCCTTCTTATTTTGGCTACTGATGATGAAATGAAAACATTAAAAACAATCCAAATGTTATCTTACATACAATTATTTTCCTGGAAGTAGCAAGAACGCCCCTACAGTCAGTTATTGCTATTCCGAGAATCTACGTTACGAAATAAGTTTATTATAAACTGAGATTTTTGTGTTTGTGCTTGTAATTTAATCATTTTTTCTTCTCCTACAGTGCCGCCCTGATCATTAAATTTTGGACTGCAATATTGGGATTCGAGAAATAATTTTTTATTTATTTATTTTTAGACCTTGAGGTGTTTGGTAGTGGATATTGCATGGCCACTACACTACAGAATCTATCACAGAATCGTGATACATAGTTGGGGACAAATGTCGTGGCTATGTTATGCAGCGGACATGTCAGACATAGTAAAAGCTTAAAAGCTTCTGACCATCGTGTGAATCGATAAACTTAAGTTAAGATATAAGAATATCCACTAGCCGGAGGAAGCGGTCCTACGATATGGAATCTCAAATGTCCAGTTGGAGTTTTTGTGTGACATTAGAGCGTTGGCAAGATAAGCAAGATTTTATCCACTCATTAATATGTTTGTACATGCTTTTCCAAAAATATTGATCTGTAATCAATTTACGTGTACCGTTGACACTAGGATGTGACAAGTGTGTAAAGCGTTGAAGAAAGTTTTTTGTAATTATTCTGCGATGTATGGGTGATTATTACTCGTTAATGTTTCGCAAACTATCTTAAAACCTGGAAGTTTAAAAAACTCTAGTTTCATTGACGTGTGACATACTGAGCCAGAAAAAAACATTCTGAAGTACTAAGTCTGCTGTTAGTGCAGTGATAATAGCGATAGAATTGTAGTCGATGTGAGTTTGCCTTACACATGCTGGATATCGGTCGCAAATTGACTTATAAAATTTTGATTTATAAATAATTGCTAGTAGCTCTTGACCAAATGCAGATTATTTAATTTCAACGTCAGAAAGTTTCTTCGAAAAGAATTCCAGTAGTTCCTAACAATATTTGTTACGTGGCTGTAACACTGCTCTGACAGCAATGTTTGCATGATATTTTCTAAAATAGTTTTGAGCTTGGTGAATAAGAGTTGACATTCGTTTGTCTAAGTGAAATTTTTCGGCGTCTTAGTTTTCTTTAGTAAAACGGCCAAGTGTGAATGAATTGGGACGAGTGTTTCAACTAGTTTTGGTATGAATCGATGATAATAATCTATCAAACCGATTACCGACGAATTGTTGAATACGTTTGATTGATGTTGGTGCTGGGATTTCCGTAATGGCAGTAATTCGTTTTTGAGAAGGTAGAATACCATTAGGTGTTATCGTGTGATTGAGGAAGTTGAGAGTATTTACGCCAAAAACGCATTTTGAACTCTTTATATAAACACCAAACTTGCTAAGTTTCTGAAGCAGTTGTTTGTAGTTTTGTGTTGTTCCTCATACATTGAAGCCACTAATATATCAACGAATACGAAGTCTTAATCTCGAACGATTTTGTTGATGAAACGTTGAAACGTTTGTGCCGCATAGCGTAAGCCAAATGGCCTAGAATTCGGGTGAATTCGAAAAGGCCAAATGGAGTTGTTATCACCGTCTTATGAATTTCTTCATTTGCAACAGGAATGAGCTCTAACAAGATGTATTTTTGAGAAAATTTTGCACCCATATAAATTCATCGAAAAGTTTTGTATCTGCGGTATCGGATACCGCGTGACCACGTTCAAACTGCGATAATCTTGACACGATCTCAAATCGAGATCTTTCTTTCTAGCATGTAAAGTGGACAATGCCTTTCTGTAGGAGTTTAGTTAGTTAGGTATTAATAATTGTCCCATTGGCCACTGACAGTGTTAGATTCATTCATCTTGAGCTAAATGTTATTGATTTACACAGAATGACTAGGAAAACCGAAAGGTCTGCATCCGTGTCTACAAGAAAAGTCATTTTGTTTGATTTGTCATAAATAAACGTCTGCAGTCATTGCTCTCTACAAGTGTAACTGACGTTCGATCATACAGAGGTGCTGATATGGACACCGATCATATGCTTGTCATCTTTAAGTATAAGTGCAAATTATTATCTAAGTGCAAATTATCAATAGGCAAGCAAAATAGGCGGTACGCTGGAATGTCGAAGCATTTAAACACCTGAAAACACTGAATAGATATCAGAAAATTGTAACGCAAAGCATAGAAGAGCATAACATCCCATCTGAGATGCCATTAAACATACAAGAAGAATGGCAAACGCTTCAATCAACCATCATATCCGCATCACAAACTACAAACGGAAAACGACCACCGAACTCACGTAACGAATAGTTTGATGACGAGTGCCGCGAAAGCATTGAGCACAAACAAAAACTGCGAGAAAAATGGTTAGCAAGAAACACCCGAAGCTCCAAAATTGATTATCTATGCGCTAGAAAAGCCTCAGCAAAACTCCTTCGGAAAAAGAAACGCGAGCACTTGAAGAGCTGTATCGAAAAAATCAACCAACATGCGGCTAATGGAAATTCGAAAGAGTGTTTCGCCAATGCACAAAATCTGACAAAAGATTTCCACCCAAGATCTACAGCCATTAAAAATGGAAACAACGAGCTTACAACAAGTGAATGTGATGTGCTGGAAGTATGGCGATCCCACTTTCAAGACATACTGAATAGGACAAATAAAGTTCATCCTATTAAAGCACTTGCTCCATCAAGTGAGGAAATTTTTGTCCCTTACCCAACAATAGAAGAAGTGGAAGCTGCCATCAAAATATAAAAATGGCAAACCACCAGGTATCGATGGAATCCCTGCAGAACTATATAAGAATGGAGGAGCAGCTCTGGTCTCACGTATATATAATCTGATTCTTGCAATCTGGGACCAAGAAGAACTACCTGCTGAATGGAAAACAGCTCTCATTGTTCCGCTACATAAAAAAGTTGACCGCCTAAGGTGTGCGAATTATCGTGGAATCGCACTGTTGAACAATGCATATAAAATAATAGCTAATGTCGTACTCGCTCGGCTCATTCCGTTCGCCGAATCTATCATCGGTGACTGTCAGTGTGGTTTTCGTCCCAACCGTTCAACAACAGATCAATGTTTTACCTTAAGGATGATTCTGGAAAAATGTTGGGAGTACAACATCAGCATTCACCAACTCTACGTTGATTTCAGGCAGGCATATGATAGCATCATCCGCGACAAACTCTGGTCTGCACTCATATGCCTTGGTATTCCAGCGAAAGTTGTTTCTCTGTGTAAACTCACAACATCGGGATCAAACAGTAGAATAGTAAAGGTCAGTTTCTGACTCTATTGATATAACATCAGGTGTTCGACAAGGTGATGCACTCGCGCCCGTACTATTTAATTTGGCGCTTGAGTACGCGATAAGAAAAAGCCGCATTGAGACACAAAACTGTATATTTAACAAATCTAGTCAAATTCTTGGCTACGTAGATGATATTGTGCTGCTCGGACGTAGAACAAGCGATATTAAGGATAGTCTCTCTCAGCTTGAAAGAAATGCTAAACGACTTCGATTATGCATTAACACCGGCAAGACTAAACTTTTAACAACATCCAGGAATATACCTCACGGCAATCTGAATGCTGGCGACTATGAAGTAGAACGTGAAGAAAACTTCAAATACCTCGGGTCTGTAATAACATCGTCAAATGACATGCAGGCAGATACCAAAGCCCGTGTCTCTGCCGCATTTAGAGTTTTCTACGCATACTCAAAACTTTTGCGATTCAAACATCTTTCGCAGTCGTGCAAACTCACACTTTACAAAGCATTAATCCGACCTGTACTTACCTTTGTGTTATATTACTTGTTCTTATTATAGAAAACAACACAAGTAATATTAATATAAAGAACTTTAACTTTATTTATTTTCAGATAATTCATTAACAAGTGATAAACTAGCTATCTTGTTGAGAATGATCTAGATGCATTCAATCGCATGAAGTTGATCACAATTTCTACATTATTACCAACTTAAATAATTTAATGAAATCAAATTGTATTATACCAGTTAACATTATAACATCTTCCTTTTTTTAAAACAAAATAAACTATTATATTGCTCAACAAAACAGCTTTACATTATTTACTTCATTATATAATCCTTGAATCTGACTGGTATCCGTGTAGTGCGCGTTGGCTTCTCCTACGTAACCTTTGGACTGCCGTTCGGTAACAATTGCTGTTCTGTTGTTCCCGATGATGTCATCTTACTTGATATGTTTTGATCTGTCGTCAAATCTTGATTATTCTCACCTTGAAATTCTGTTGGGTGTTGATTTAACGCATCATCCTCTAATGGTGTGATTATTCTTGGACTAACTGCTGAGTCTAGATCACCGACTTCATCCTTGTTAGTCTTAGTATTCTTTATGTGACTTGAATTACGACGGTAATTCTTCCTATTGACGTTTACAACATATGACCTATCACTAAACACTGTCGTGATTTCTCCCTCGTTCCAACAACTATCATTTCCTTTCAACTTTACATAGACAGGCTCGCCTAAAAACATTTTCTTCTTTTCTCGTGTGTTCCTGTCAAAATAATACTTCGATCTCTATTTATTCTTCCTGATCTTTTGACTTATTCCACTACTTATCTTTTGTTTTAATCGTTTCTCGACTACTGGAATTTCACATCTCGTACGTCTTGAGAACAAACGCTGACAAGGACTTGCATTAACTCTATTTGGCGTATTTCTCCACGCTAACAATGTAGGATAAATATCTCCCCCATCTTCATAAGTTTTGTTGATAAGTTGTTTCGCTATCTCTACAGCCGATTCCGCTTTGCCGTTTGATTGTGCATGATATCGTGATGTAGTGACATGTTTAAACTCCCACCTTTTTGCGAATCGACTAAACTCTTCATTCTTGAAGTGCGTTCCATTGTCAGTGATGACAGTTTTAGGAATACCATGCCATGCGAAATTTCTTTTACAGCATTTGATTATTGTAACTGCTGTCATATCACTTAATTCATCGATCTCGAAAAAATCCGAATAATGATCTACTGTAACTAAATATAACTTTTTATTCCCAGCAACCATAACTTCCAAGATGTCCATACTTATTATTTCGAATGGAAGATTTGGAACTTCAAATGGTATTAGTGGTTCCTTTGGTTTATTCGGTGCATATATCTGACAAGCTTTACAGTTTGATACTTTGTTTATAATATGTTCATTTATTCCTGGCCAATACATAGTGTCTCTAGCTAGCTTAATTGTATTTTCTATGCCACTATGAGCACTATGTAAACGTTGAACCATTTCCTTTCTTAGGACTACTGGAATTATAATACGTGAACCTTTGATAACTAGACCGTTTTGTGTGCTTAATTCATCTTTGAACTTATAAAATGGTCTGTTATCTAACTTTACTTTAGATATGTGTGTTGGAAACCCATTCCTAATCAGTTCTATCAACCGCTGCATATTTTTGTCTTTGGCTGTTTCCAGTTGTACGATTTTGACACGTTTGTCAGATATAGGTGTATAGTTTGTAGGATTCTCTTCTTCAATCGATTTTTCTATATTCAAACTATATACCTCGTCCAAACCTTTCTTTGTTGTATTCTGAAGATGTAGCCTTGATAGTACATCAGCTATATACATGTTTCTACCTGGAACGAATTGGATTGTACAACTATGTAACGGTATCTAGATGATGTATTAATTAATTCCAGAAAGATCACTTGGTACTTCAATTTGTTTAGCTGGGTTATAGCTCTAGTATCAGAGTTCTTTTTATGATCCTGACCGTAGACAAAGATTAAATTTATAAGAGTACCTTGTTTTGTAAAATTAAATTGGTATTGTTTATCCAAAAAAAATTATTTGCATACCCAAGATTCGCGAGAGAGAAAGAGAAGAGAGAGGTCATTTACTACACCGAAAAAAATAGTATCTATCTCATATTATTTGGTCGTCTATCGTTGTAAATTTATTTTTATATTTCTTTTTAATATCATGATAATCACAAATGTGATTATAAAAATTAAAGTTTCTATGTACAAAATGAAGGATAAGTAACAATTACAAAAAAAAATTTTAAGTTATATTTTAAATTTCTAATTCTAATTTATTTCTGTTTCTTTTTATTTTATTACTGATTTTTATTTTAAATATTATGTTGGTTCTAATTTTTTTTTTTTTTATTTTTATTTAAAATAAGTATAAGCTTTTATATTAAAGAAAAATTTAAGCAAAATAACTCACTCATACAATGTTGTAATGTGGTCATCAGTTCATCTAAGTTGGATAGTATTATCTTGATCAAAATCCCCGCACAGGTATAACATAAATAGATTAGATCCAAAATTACGCAGCAAGTATGAAATTCTTCCTATATTTTTGAGCTCCGTACGATTTTTAATAACGATGTCTTCAATACCAATCACAAGTGTGCAAAAACGTTGACATGAGATCATACACGCAATTATAATTTTATTGCCTACGTGTACCCAAATTATATTTGAATAATGTAAACATTATTATTCAATAAACTTTACAAATGTTTATTCGGCATGATATATAGCTTTGCACATTTCAGCATGACCTCGAGCATTAAACTAATCACGTGCTCATGGGTCCACGAATTTTAATATATCCAAATATATTATTAATCTAACAATCACTATATGGTTAATAACTTAATTAGTAACTGACAATAATTAACTAGGGATTGTACAGATTTTTTTTTGAGTTTATATATCTTTTAACAGTTTTTCTTCTTTTATTTATCATTTAATAAAACTCCACATAGATTCACAATTTTAGAGGGCCTTGGTATATATAACAAACACAATAAACTTTACACAAGGCTATTTAACCAAAACAAATTTTCTTTATTTAATCTGAAGATTTTCATTTTCATTAATAATTTTATTTTTTTTTTTTTGTTTTATTATATTTTAAAACTAGCAAAATACATTAGTTAAAAATTTTTTTGCTTTACATATTAGCACAATACACGATAACACAACCATGCCGATTAACTAATTATACAATTATAAACTCAGACGCGAGTTATTAGTCTAAAAGACTTATTAGATAAGAGAGTTTTCTACTAGAAAAAACTGAATTTATACCTTCTTACACCGGAAGCTTCCCAATTAAATCGAAATTTCCAGAAACAACCGGACTCTCGATTATCACTCTCGATTTAATTAAAAATCCTCCGGTTTACAATGAAGATGGCAATATAAATTTTATATATTTACATTAAAATTTCATATAAAAAAAAATCATAAATCAACTTTTTTTTGTTAAAAAAGTGGAATACCTTTAATATTTCTGTTTGACCTATATATAACGTCTTCTCGTTTATTTAATTGACCTACCTCAATTACCAAATCTATTTATCGTTGCATTTTAAATGAATATGATTTTGTTTTAAATCAGTAAAAATTCGATGATGTCATATTGTTAGGATTACTTTGCAACAATAACAATAACAACGACTAAATTAGCTTTAGATTGGATTTAATTTAATAATTAAGGGACTTTTAATTTAAATACCGTCGACTCTAAAATTTTATGCCTTGGAATAAGTTAGGGTTGTTATTTACATACTATTAACACATCGATTAGTGTAAAGGTGTTGAACAACAATAAGAAAAGATGTAATAAAGTTGTGATCAATGGTTTATGGAAAATTACAATTTTATTGTAATTTGAATTGATTAGAGAAAAGTGAAATGAATACAATTTCGCTATCGGGAGATGGACGAAGGTTTTTCTTAGCTTAAGATTAGGTATCAAGTCAAGTGCAACAACTATAGCGTTGTAACGCTAAAAATATACGTTAAAGCCTCTTTGGCATGTCATTTAACGGCTTTTTGCTTATGTTCAACAAGGGCTTGTGGTCACTTTCCAGGATTATTGACTTCCCCAGAACGTATTGTTCAAACCGTCTGCAACTATATAGTATTGCCAATGCTTCTTTTTCAATTTGTGCATAACACTTTTCCGTTGCACTTAGTGTTCTCGATGCGAACGACACTGGTCTACCGTTCTGTAGCAAAACACCACCAACCCATGTACCCGATGCGTCGCATTGAATTGTTACTATTTCTTCACTGTTATAGTATTGCAGGATGACTGTCTCTGCCACTATATATCTTTTAACATATCGAAACAATTTTGTTCTACAACTGTCCAACACAAATCACTCTCAGAGCTTCTTTTGTAACTATCTCTTAGTGGTTGTGTTATTGACGACAGGTTAGGTATAAATTTTGATAGATAACCAATCATTCTTAGAAAGTCTTTGGTGTTTTCATATTTTTTATGGCTTCAACCTTTGCTGAATCCGCTTTTATACCTTGTTCCGTTAGTAGGTGACCCAAAAATGGTACTTCGGTTCTGCATAAATTTACTTTTGCTCTATTAAGTTTTAAATTTCTTTGTCTTAACCTTTTTAACAGCTTTCTTAATTTTTTATCATGATCACTCATTGCTTCCTGTAACGTTTCACCACATCCATATATTAATATGTCGTCACATATGGTTTCTACTCCGTTCAAGCCATCTATGCTCTCATGCTCTATTCTTTGGTATATTTCTGGTGCAGGAGATATTTCAAACGGTAAACGCTTCCAACAATACCTCCCAAATGGTGTCCAGAAAGTAGCTAGTTCTGCACTTTGTTCATCTAACGGTATTTGCTAAAACCCTTTCTTCGCATCTAGCGTAGTGAACACTTTAGCATTTTTTAATTCAGGAACCATTTCCTCTATTGTTGGCATTTGATAATTTACTCTTTTTAAAACTTTATTAAACTCGATCGGATCCAAGCAAATTCTCAGTCCGTTCTTTTTCTTTACCAATACCAAATTGCTGACCCAGTCAGTGTGATGATTGACTTTGGTGATTATACCATCTTCCACTAGCTTGTCTAAAGACTCCTTTAAGTCTTTCTTTAGGGTTATTGGAATTCGTCTTGCTTTTTGGATCACTGGCTGCATGGTTTCATCAATTTCCAATTTTACTTTTACATCAATTTTCCCAATGCCTCTGAACACATCATCATATTCTTTTATGATTAGTTCCGTCGATGATGCCGTCTTTATACTCTTGCATATTTTAACAAACTCCAACAATTTACAAATGTCACTTGAAAGTAACGGAATTTGTTGGGTTTTAGCAATTTCGAACTTGACCTTATGTAACACGCTATGACGAATTATATTCAAATACGAACATCCCGAACATCGTGTTACTATATTGTCCCCAAATGCACGAATAATTGTGTTTGTCTTCCTTATATCTTTACGTTGTTCTTCAACTATTGCGATATATTCTTGGTATCCTACGACGTTACATGATGCTGCAGTATCCAACTGGCAACTAATCATTTTGACTGAGTCTTCTACTAAGAACTCGACTGGAATTACTATACTTCTCGGATCTCTGGTATTTTTTACTCTGAACACTAGGGTGGCCCTTAAAAACAAAAATTTTTATTTTTTGTACGGCACCCTCCCATTTCGTGTGAATACCCATAAAAATACTATTTGCAAAATCTGATATCAATCTGTCAATTCTAAGACGTGCCTCCGACCACTTAAAGTTGAGAAATTTTGTACTGGACCCTAAAAAAAATTTTTTTTTTTTTTGTGCGACACCCTCTCATTTCGTGTTAATACCCATAAAAAAATTATGTGTAAAAATTGAAATCAATCGTTCAACTCTAAGGGGTGCCCCCGGCCACTTAAAGTTAAGAGGTTTGGTTGTGGCCATTACAAAGAAAAATTTAAATTTTTTGTACGACACCCTCCGATTTGGTGTCGATACCCATAAAAATATTATTTGTAAAATTTGAAATCAATCGGTCAACTCTAAGGGGTGCCCACGGCCACTTGGAGTTGAGAGGTTTTGTTGTGGCTATTAAAATGAAAAATTTAAATTTTTTGTACGACACCCTCCGATTTGGTGTCGATACCCATAAAAATTCTATGTGTAAAATTTGAAATCCATCTGTCAACTCTAAGGGGTTCCCCCGGCCACTTGGAGTTGAAAGGTTTGGTTGTGGCTATTACAAAGAAAAATTTAAATTTTGTACGACACCCTTCCATTTGGTGTCGATACCCATAAAAATATTATTTATAAAATTTGAAATCAATCGAACAACTCTAAGGGGTGCCTCCGGCACCTTAAATTTGAGGGGTTTTGTTGTAGCCATTATAAAGAAAAATTTAAATTTTTTGTACGACACCCTCCAATTTGATGTCGATACCCATAAAAATATTATGTTTAAAATTCGAAATCCATCGGTCAACTCTAAGGGGTGCCCCTGGCCACTTAAAGTTGAGAGGTTTGGTTGTCGCCATTACAAAGAAAAATTTAAATTTTTTGTACGACACCCTTCCATTTGGTGTCGATACCCATAAACATATTATTTGTAAAATTTGAAATCAATCGGTCAACTCTAAGGGGTGCCTCCGGGCACTTAAAGTTGAGGGGTTTTGTTGTGGCCATTATAAAGAAAAATTTAAATTTTTTGTACGACACCCTCCCATTTCATGTCCATACCCGTAAAAATATTATGTGCAAAAATTTGAAATCAATCGGTCAAATCTAAAACGTGCCTCCGGCCACTTAATGGCCAGAACAAAACCTTTCAAGTTTAAGCGGCCGGGGGAACGCCCTAGAGTTGAACGATTGATTTCAAATTTTGCAAATAACATTTTCAAGGGTATTCACACGCAATATGGGGGTGTCGTACAAAAAATTAAATTGTTCTTTGTAATGGCCAGAACAAAACCTTTCAAGCTTAAGTGGCCGGGGCACGCCTTTGAGTTGAACGATTGAATTCAAATTTGGCAAATAATATTTTTACGGGTATTGACATGAAATGGGAGGGTGTCGTACAAAAAATTTAAATTTTTCTTTGTAATGGCCAGAACAAAACCTTTCAAGTTTAAGTGGCCGGGGGCACCCCTTAGAGTTGAACGATTGATTTCAAATTTTACACATAATTTTTTCAATACCCATATTGACAAGAAATGGGAAGGTGTCGCACAAAAAATAAAAGAACTTATTTTTAAGGTCCAGAACAAAATTTCTCAACTTTAAGTGGCCGGAGGCACGTCTTAGAATTGACCGATTGATTTCAAATTTTGCACATAATATTTTTACGGGTATTGACATGAAATGGGAGGGTGTCGTACAAAAAATTTAAATTATTCTTTATAATGGTCACAACAAAACCCCTCAACTTTAAGTGGCCGGAGGCACCCCTTAAATTTGACCGATTGATTGCAAATTTTACAAATAATATTTTTATGGGTATCGACACCAAATGGAAGGGTGTCGTACAAAAAATTTAAATTTTTCTTTATAATGACCACAACCAAACCTCTCAACTTTAAGTGGCCAGGGGCACCCCTTAGAGTTGACCGATGGATTTCTAATTTTAAACATAATATTTTTATGGGTATCGACATTAAATTGGAAGGTGTCGCACAAAAAATTTAAATTTTTCTTTATAATGGCCACAACAAAACACCTCAAATTTAAGGTGCCGGAGGCACCCCTTAGAGTTGACCGATTGATTTCAAATTTTACAAATAATATTTTTATGGGTATCGACACCAAATGGAAGGGTGTCGTACAAAAAATTTAAATTTTTCTTTGTAATAGCCACAACCAAACCTCTCAACTTTAAGTGGCCGGGGGAACCCCTTAGAGTTGACCGATGGATTTCAAATTTTACACATAGAATTTTTATGGGTATCGAGACCAAATTGGAGGGTGTTATCCAAAAAATTTAAATTTCTCTTTATATTGGCCACAACAAAACCTCTCAACTCCAAGTGGCCGGGGCACCCCTTAGAGTTGACCGATTGATTTCAATTTTTACACATAATTTTTTTATGGGTATTGACACGAAATGAGAGGGTGTCGCACAAAAAAAAAAAATTTTTTTTTAGGGTCCAGTACAAAATTTCTCAACTTTAAGTGGTCGGAGGCACGTTTTAGAATTGACCGATTGATATCAGATTTTGCAAATAATATTTTTATGAGTATTCACACTAAATGGGAGCGTGCCGCAAACTGTACAATGAAAAAAAAAATTCTAGTGCAATCTAAGGGCCACCCTAGTGAACACATAATCTGCATTGTCACTTATTGACTTGACATCGTTTGTTTTCCTTTGCGTGCAAAGTCTAGCAAAATGTCCTTTCATTTTGCATCTTAAACACTTCTTAGTGTATGCTGGACACGCTCTTTTATCTAACGGGTGTTGTCCATCACAATACTTACAACCATCTCTAAGACTTATACTATTACAACTATTATTGTAACTATTGTTTTGTTTGTCACCCACGTGTTTTTTTTCTATTATATGATCTCTCGAATTTGTTTAATTCGTCCACATTGTTATTATGTGGACTGTGTGACTTATCACTAGTAAGCTCTTTTAACTGCTCCTCTGTCAGTTCACTTGCTTTGATTTTATTTATCGCCTGTATTAGCGTTATGTTTTTATCATCATACAGCTTTTCTCTAAGCTTTATATACTTGATAGAGATACATAATTTATCCAATAAGAAATTTTCTGATAAATCACGACCACATAACTCTGAATCGCATTTGTAGTTACACGATTTGACCGAATTTCGAAGACGTAATACAAACTGGTCTATTGTTTCATGATATTCCTGCTTTGTCATGTTGAACATTGCTCGTTTCGTACCTAAAATTTATTTGCGGTATTAAATGTTTTTCTATAGATTGGAAAACTGATTCACATGATATCACATCACCTTCCGTTTTGAACGACTCGAAATTCCTATGGTATTCTTCTCCTAAGGCTGCAAGTAAAATTGCCACATGTTCCTTTGGTGGTCTTTCCCTTGTACCACTAGCTACGGCATAATTTCCCCAAATTGTTTTGAAATTTTTTAAATTTGCCGACACATCACCTGTTAGTTCCAATGGATTTGGCAAAGGTACCTGGATTCTATTTTGTTGGCTTGTTTGTTGTTGAATTAACAGCGCAACCTGTGCGTAATGTTTTTTTGTACGGTGTCATCCATCATGCACTATACGTGTGTATATTTCTTTTATTTTGTAACTTTTTATTTTTATACACCTGACACCATGTTATATTACTTGTTCTTATTATAGAAAACAACACAAGCAATATTAATATAAAGAACTTTAACTTATTTATTTTCAGATAACTCATTAACAAGTGATAAACTAGCTGTCTTGTTGAGAATGATCTAGATGCATTCAATCGCATGAAGTTGATCACAATTTCTACATTATTACCAACTTAAACAATTTAATGAAATCAAATTGTATGATACCAGTTAACATTATAACACTTTGGAAGCGAAAGCTGGACACTGACTTCCTCCGATTGTAGAATTCTATCAACATTCGAGAGGAAAGTCATACGAACAATTTATGGTCCATGTAAAGTTGCTAAAAATCAGTATAGAATCCAAATGAATCATGAAATCAGACAGCTTCTTTGAGACTGCGACGCAATCGGATTCATTAAATCTAACCGGATTAGATGGTTTGTGTAGAAAAGGCACCATTAGATAGAATGATTAAAAAAGCGTCCCAACAAAATCCAGCTGGTGTTCGTCGAAGAGGAAAACCTAGACAACGCTGGCGTGATGACATCATCCAAGATCTTCGTGATATAGGTTGTCGAAACTGGGGTCAACTGGTCATGGAACGAGATGATTGGAAGCTGATTGCACAGACGGCAAAATCCCTCCATGGGATGTAAACGCCAGAGAGAGGGAGAGAGAGAGTTATTGCTCTCGTAGATAGCTGTTTCAACTTCGGGTTTTGTTCTTTTTATGATAGAGGTTTTTGGTCAACATCCATGATAGTCTTGGATGAAGACTGGTCAAACGTGCCTGGAGCTCTGCATTTATGTTCTGTAACTCTAAAAGTTTGGTTGTAGTAACATAATCCCGTGCTGTTTTGCGGTTTAGACATTGCTTGGTATCGAGATGATGATCGACGCCTTCACTCTGATCAACGCATTTTAGTTATTTGTTGAAACTGATGTTCTATTATATCTGAACGTTATTCCATAGTTGACGGTTTTTTGGATATTATTTGCTGCCGTTGATAGGACTATGTGATCCGTGTTATTGGATAGGACTGATGTACTTCACTAATGTAATAATAGGCAATGTAATATTGCCTCAAACATCTTATCAGCCATCGTAGATAAGATTTCTACAGGCATTGTTTCGGGCTGAGCGGCCAAAACGATACCGATATTCTGTGGCATTTTTCTTATCCAAAGAGACCATATTATATTTTTAGATATTTTATATTTTTGTTTTTCGCTTTTGATGTTTTGGTATTTTGTTTAGCTACCCTGAACCAAGTGTGGATTTTTGTGTAGTGTGTAGCGCCGAGCTCTAAGGGTGATTCGTTCTTTAATCCATAAGCGGCGGTCATTTGCTCGTCGTCAGACATTTTATTCAACAAGCAAAAAATATGTAAAAATAAAAAAATTGAAAAGTAAACTGACCGGTAAAACATGAAAATCCGTTGTGATCCATTGTAAATTATAAACGTGATTGTAGCAATTGACGCTCATAATATATTTCCACGAAACAGTGAACAGCGCGATAATATTTCCTTGTTGAATTTCAATTATTCATAAAAAAATTAATTTACAAATGAGATAAAAATGAAGGAAAGCTTAAATATTTATAAAAAAATAAAAAATTAAACAAGAAAAATAAAATAGTAAACAAAAATTGTTTAAATGTGATAAAATTTTTACATTACTTGAAAGTAAAACCCACATGAACAGATTTGTTCGCCATAAAGAGACTCCATTTAGAGATGAAATTTTCAAGTTTGTGAAGCTATATTGTCGGTGATACTTTCACTGTATTGCCGACCACATTTCCTATCGAGCGTTAAAGTCACCGACAATTATTACTCGACCTTTCGACCGGCTTTGTATTATATCCTGTTTATTTGAATGGTCCTTGATAGGCTCAAAATACTGACAATAGACGTTAGCTTGATGCAACGCTCCATTACTATATTTTACCTTTACATAAACAGAGTGAGAATATGTGAGTTGTGAATTTAATAGTTCTCGTACTGGTGTTTTGGATGCTTATGTGGGCAGGTATGCAGCGTTTATCATTTTGCCGTACTTGAGACATAGTGTGCATTTATTACCAAACCAGTAATTACTCCAATCACTCCGTAGAACTCCTATACACACAGGAAATCCACATTATGAGTAGTGACGCATTAATGCATCACTGTCAGCAATGAGTGTTACGAATTTGTTTGTGCAACTTTCAGTTTCAAATTCAACCTGTGGGTGTGTTTATTCATAGAAATTTTTATGTTTCTTGTGCTCCAGTTCATGATTGTAGCTATGGCAGGTGCTACTTTCATTATACGTTTAGAATTTTCATTATACGTTTAGCGTTTATCTTAACTACCCATATAAGGTCTACGTCCGTTTTTACACCAGAGGTCGATTACTAATACTTCTATCATTCAGTCATATTTCCTCCGTTTCACTTCTTTGTTGCTGTGTAGTTGTGTTAAACATAACGTTTTGTATCCACACTACGCTGCACTTGCTAAACACATTGTACACATAGCAACCCATTCCACATAATTGTATTGCAGTTATCATTTCTATTCAAATTAACATTTTCTTCTAACATTAATTCTAAGTATCAGTTAGTCTCGTATATTTTCTTTATCATAATTTTAGTTTTTATCTGTATATCAGGAAAACAAAAAAAGGAAACAATGAAAGGAAAATGAAAATAAAAACGAAAAACTAAAAGTGAAACTGAAATAATGTTAAAAGGTGAAATTTTTTGTATTCTTTTGTTACAAATATATATATATGTGTATTTTATACACTTGAAGGATGTTTGAATGTTATAATTGTTGATTCATTTATTATTTATTAAATCTGTTAAGTCATGCTGTTGTAAGTATATTGAATAAGTTTTTATTGTATGCTTCTTTGTTTTGTTAGATTTGTTCTTTTTTTTCCTATTATCAATTGTATCATGTTCTGTTAGTTTTTTGTTTTATATAGTTATGTCTTGTCAGACATTCGGATTAAAAGAAATTAGGATTTAATAGGATGATGTTTTGATTTAATGTTACTAAGTGGGTGACTTAAGGATTTATCGAAATAAACGAATTTTCGGTGGAGGTTAATGGTGTGAATAATTTAAATTTTTTTGTATTTGTTTTCTTAGGTATTGTTGTAAACCCATAACATCGAGGTCATTCTTCATTATTAGAATTGCTTATTTATCAAACACGCGCAATAAAGCAGGAAACTCTTGTTTCACTTAAAATTATTTAAAACTCTTGCTTCCCATAAATTTATTAAAAAACTTTTATTTCACATAAAATATTTAAAAACTCTTGTTTCCCATAAAATTATAAAAAACAAAAGCAAAACTAAAAATGATGAATTGACTTTTTAATTAAAACAAATAATTTTAATAAACATAATTATTAAGTTCTTTAGTTTTAAATTGAAGCTCCGACCGGAGGGTAACAAAATTATTGTTATAAATAAAATAAATAAAATTAAATCTTTGTGTTGTGTTCAAAATTCATTTTCCTAGTCACGAGTATTTCTACAAATTTGGTGACAGCGGTGGGATCCCAATAAACAAAACGGGTCGAAATACTGTGATTAGAAAAAATTCCGGTCGTAAAAAAAAAAGAAATTCATAAAATTTTTGAAAAAATCAATAAAAAAAATAAATAAATAACTTTCAGTGCAAAAACTTTCAGTGCAATAACTTTCAGTGCATCAGTGATTTATAAAATATTAAAATTGCTGTAAAGATTTAGCTTTAAAGATTTTTTTTAAAAAAAAAAATTTTGTTTGCACACAAAATAAACAGAAAACACAACTAATACACGGTTTCAACCAATTCGATACCCAGCAACAACATTACACATCCATCATCTACGGGAATAAAAGAATTAGTCAAGGAAAATTATATTATGTACAATTCAATCAAGATTCATCAGATTCAATCAAGATTCATCAAAAATAATTAAATTTTCTCGATCACTAACAACAACAATTTTTTTCAACAAATCTACATCAGGAAGATCCAAGAAGACATACAAACTGGCAGATGTAAGTTTTATTTTAAATCTTTAATTTTTCTAAATTTAAAATTCTAAATTGCTCTAAAGTTTAAGTGTTTCTATAAAATAGACTAAATTAAAAATCAATTTTAGCTGTTTAAAGCATAACTTTTTGTTTTGGTAAATTATTAATGTCAGACGATAATAATCGTAAAAGTCTTTCTTTAAATATTAGTTTAAGAAATCGAAAAGTGCGAAAAATTAATACTAGTGACCAACCAACTATTTCAAATAATCCATCTGACATAATTGTTGAATGTTCGTCATCAGATAACCCAGATAGTGTCGAAGTTTCTTCTGATTCCGAATCAGATAAACCTACCTCAGTTTTAGTTCATGAATTTTCAAAATCAAATTCAAATATCAAAGTTGAAAATTTAAATAGTCCTACAATGTCACTTGACGTTTCGTTTGCTTTAAAACTAATCCCTGAATTCAGTGGTGAAGCTATTCTATTAAATAAATTCATAAAAGGTGGTGATATTATTTATCAATCAGCTACAACGGTAGAAACTAAAAAACAATTTGAGAATATAATATTAATGAAATTATCTGGCAAAGCATACCAATGCGTTGAAAATAACGAACTAACCTCATGGGGATCAATCAAAGAAGAATTAATTAAACAATTTAGCAAAACTCGCACTTATAATCACGTAAATTCATAGTTAGTACATTCACGACAAAAAACGGGTGAAACCATATATGATTTTGCAAATAAAATTGAAACACTATTAGCCAAACTAAATAGTTCATGTACTCAAAGCGAAGGTATAGAAACCGCCAAACATTTCCGACGGTTGCACTCAAAGCTAGCTATTAACAGTTTTTTAGACGGCATAATCCCTATTATTCGAAAAAATTTGAGAAACGACTTTTCAGATCTTAAAAGTGCGGTACTAGCTGCAATAGGAGAGGAAAAAAAGTGCTTATTCAAACCAATAAATTCTATGCCATTTAGTAAAGAAAATCCTAACTCAAATTCAAAGTTATTATTCTGTTACAAATGTAAAAGAAACGCTCATACTATATACAATTGCAGACACAATTTTAATAACAGAAATTTCTTGCAAATGCGTTCAAATATTCCGTTAAATAATCAGCAAATAAGATACGCGACAATTATTTGCACATATTGCAAGAATCATGGCCATAGTATAAATGAATGTAGAAAGTTAAAAGCCAAACACAATAATAACGGAAATGGCAGTTACCAAGGTTATTATTACAGAACGGAAAATAAAAATCTTAATACGATTCCCAATGTACAAAGTTCCAATCCGGGAAACGATCCAACCCCGAGCACGAGCGGAGTGACTCAAATGGGGAAATTGTAACATTAGAACCGCAAATTTTATTTAACAATAATTTTAAAGAATCACACGAATTTCTAATACTAACATTAAACATAAACGAAAATAAGGAAAATAAAACAGATTTTTTGTTGGATACGGGAGCATCCATTAGTTTACTAAAAAAAAGTAAAGTTAAATTAGAAACAGACGTACATTTTAACAAAAAATTTTTACTCAAAGGCATTGCTGACGAAACAGTTCAAACTTTAGGTGTATGTTATTTACAAATACAAATTTGTGATGCAAAAATAATGCATTCATTCAATATCGTTGATGACGATTTTCCAATTCCCACAGATGGAATTTTGGGTCAAGATTTTTTTTATAAAACTAATAGTGAAATTAGCTACGGAGATAAAAATGTATCTCTAAAAATAAACAATAAAATTTATAACCTAAATTTAAAAACAAATTCTAAATCTCATTACATACCGGCTAGAACGGAAAAGTTTATTCGAGTTATGGTAAATACAAATGAAGAGAGTGTCTCATTATCACAAGAAATTTTACCTGGCGTTTTTATCTCAAATTCTTTAGTCAAGCCAGATAACTATTTAGTAACAGTGAGTATATTAAACTCTACTGAAAATGATATAGAATTAAATGATGTTCCATTAAATTTGTTTAGTATAAACAATTTCGAAGTTTTACAAATTAATTGTAATGTGGAACAACGTATGAAAACATTAGAATCTTCTCTAAAACTAGATGATTTAAATAACGAAGAAAGAATGTCTATTTTAGAGATATGTCGACAATATAATGAGTATTTTTATCTCGAAGGAGATCACTTCACTTCTACCAGTGCAATTGAGCATAATATTCCAATTTGTCCTAATCAGCCTCCCATAAATTCAAAACCATATAGATTACCTGAGTCTCAGAGATCAGAAATAAATAAACAAGTTAACGAAATGATGGAAAAAAATATTATTCAACCAAGTTCCAGCGCTTGGAATTCGCCTTTGTTATTAGTTGCGAAGCGTCCAGATTCTACTGGCCAGAAAAGGTTTTGCGTGGTGGTAGACTACCGAAAATTAAATTCAGTTACCATTGGTGATGCTTATCCTCTTCCAAATATTACAGAAATTTTAGAACAATTAGGTAAATCCAAATATTTTTCAACCCTGGATTTTGCCAGTGGTTTCCATCAAGTTAATATGAGTAAAGCAGACAAACCGAAAACTGCTTTTAGTACTAGCCATGGCCACTACGAATTTAATCGTATGCCATTTGGGTTAAAAGGTGCGCCTGCAACCTTTCAGAGATTAATGAACTCTGTACTTACTGGTTTACAAGGAAGTAAATGTTTTGTTTACTTGGACGACATTGTTATCTACGGATATGATCTTAGGGATCACAATAACAAATTAATTGATGTTTTAGAATGTCTTAAACATAATAATTTGAAGCTTCAACCAGATAAATGTAATTTTTTGAGAAAAGAAATAAATTATTTAGGTCATGTAATTACTGATAAAGGAATTAAACCAGATCCTTTAAAAATTTCTGCTGTGAAAAATTTTCCTAGAGCAAATTGTACAAAAGATGTGAAATCATTTTTAGGTTTAATTGGCTATTACAGAAAGTTTATTCCTGACTTTTCAAAATTATCAGAACCATTGCACAAATTATTAAAAAAGGAGGTCAAATTCGAATGGAATGGTTTTTGTGACGAAGCTTTCAATAAATTAAAAGAAAAATTGGTGAATCCTCCAATCCTTCAGTATCCCGATTTTTCTAAGAAATTTACAATAACAACAGACGCTAGTGATCATGCTATAGGTGCAGTACTTTCACAAGGAACAGGTTCAGTGGATCTACCAATTGCTTTCGCAAGTAGAACTTTAAATAAAGCTGAGCGAAACTATTCCACCATTGAGAAAGAATTGTTAGCAATTGTCTGGGCTGTTACGTATTTTAGACCGTATGTCTACGGACGACGTTTTTTAATTATAACAGACCACAAACCATTGGTATGGGTATGCAATATTAAAAATCCTTCATCTAGATTAATGAGATGGCGTATTAAGTTAGAAGAATACGATTATAGAGTAATGTATAAACCTGGTAAACTTAATACTAATGCCGACGCACTTTCTAGAATTCCTATGACCACTTCTCAGATTAATGTTGTGATACGAGCTCAGTAGAACAAAATAATAACGAATAATAATCACAATATACCAGAAATTTTAGTAATTATAAATAATGGAAAAGTTGATGTAGCAAAAAACGAAATAATATTAGTGAACAAATTAGCGAGCATACAAATATAAAAAATAAAGATTCAAATCATGTTGAAGTAATTGATAGAAATGTGATAAATACGATTTTACAGGAATATCATGAAAATCCTTTAGGTGGACACATGGGTGTATCTAGAACATTTAGTAAAATCAAGCAAAAATACTACTGGAAAACCATGTTTAAAGATATTAAAAAGTTTATAAGAAGCTGTACGTTATGTCAAAAGAATAAAATAGGTAAAATAAATAAAATTCCTATGAAAATTACAACAACTTCAGAACAACCATTCGAAAAAATATTTCTAGATGTTGTTGGCCCTCTACCTGAAAGCTTTTCAGGACAAAAATATATTCTTACAATACAGGATGATTTAACAAAATTTTCAGATGGAATTCCAATGCCAAATCAAGAAGCAGAAACAGTTGCTAAAGCCTTTGTTAAAAATATAATATGTAAATTTGGTACCCCTATTAGTGTTTTGACGGATCAGGGATCAAATTTCACTAGCAACCTTCTTAAACAGATGTGTAAATTATTAAAAATAAAGAAAATTCAATGTACAGCATATCATCCTCAAGCCAACGGCGCTTTAGAGCGTTCTCATAGAACATTGGGCGAATATATTAGAAATTTTTGTACAAATGATCCATTAAACTAGGATGAGTGGATACCGTATGCCATGTTTACTTACAATACAACTCCCCATACTTCTACAAATTATTCTCCATTTGAATTATTATTCGGTTCTAAAGCAAAATTACCTACTTCTTTAACATGCGAACCAGAAGCAATGTATAATTATGATGATTATCTTTTTGACTTAAAAAACAAATTACAGAATTCACATCTAATAGCGCGGAAAAATTTAATAGCAAATAAAGAAAAATCTAAAACTTATTATGACAAAACATCTAAACCATTTTTGGTAAATAAAGGTGATTTAGTATATTTGAAAAACGAACTTAACAAAAATAAAAAACTTAATCCATTATTCCTTGGTCCTTATTTAGTTTTAGAAACACCTAGCGCAGAAAATTCTATAATAAAAATAGGAAATAAAACTCGTACGGTTCACAATAATCGTCTTAAAAATTGTAATCAAAATTGATTTGCAACTTAATAAATTTTTTTAATTAATTTTAGCAAGGAAAATGAGTCTTTTTGTTTATGTCACTCTCAACTTCATAGGCACTTGTTTTGCCGATTTTAATGTGACAACCATAACTAACCCTAACGGAATTTATTTCGAAGAAATAGGAACAGTTAACATATATGAATCTAGTTGGCGAATCGTAACTTATTTAAATCTAGATACATATCATCAAGAATTCAAGATGCTCGAAGACTGTATATCACAAACACTGGCAATATGTAAAGATGTACACACGAGAAATGACTATTGTTTAAGCTTAAAAAATTATTTAAAACATAGTTTTAGAGATGTTACAGTCGACGATGATTTTCTAACAGAGATATTTGAAAACGAAAATCTAAAAGAAATAAGCGAGGTATAATTAATGGTATTGGTAGGATATCTAAAACACTGTTTGGTACTCTCGATGACGAGGACGCAACTAATTATGACGGACAAATAAATAAAATAATAAAACAAGATAAAGAATTTAATCATTTGTTATTAGAACAAACCTCAATTTTAAAAAGTTCTGTCGAATTTACAAATAGAACTTATAACTTGTTTAACAAAAAATTTAATGAAATCAATAATCAAATAGATGAATTACAAAATAAAAATAAAATTGAAAACAATAAAATTTATAAAATACAAAAATATGAAGAATTAAACAATTTAATTATAGGGTTGTTAAGCTCTTTCCAATTAAAACAAACAGATTATATTAACATAATAATGATGGCACAAAACCACAAGTTACATCCTCATTTAATAGTTCCAACGAAACTGATATCGTTATTAAATAGTATTAAGTCAAATTTACCAATAAGATTGAAATTTCCTTTTTCGATTATAACTGATAATCTTTTTGAAATATATAACTTAATTAAATTAGATACTAAATTTAAAGAAGGTAAATTAATTTTTGTGGTAGAGATTCCATTAATTCAGTTAAATAATTATAAACTTTTTAAAATAATAAGTATCCCTACACTATTTATCAACAATACATACGCGTTAATTTCAATCAAAAATTATTATATTGCCGAAGATCAATATAATAAATTCAATTTATTTTTCGAAAAAGAGACAATCAGAAATTGCATAAAAATTGGTTCGAAACAATTAATATGTAAGCAAGATTCTCCAAGATATAGTTCTAACTACAATCATTGTGCTATACATCTGCGACACCAACAAAAAATAAATGCGGATAGTTGTCAAATTCATTTTTAGATTTATATTCAGACATATGGATTAAATTAAATAATCCTGGTCATTGGTTATTCATATCGCCGATAGCAAAAAAAATAAATGTAAACTGTAACGGGACCGATTCTAACATTGAGATTTTGGGAACGGGTTTAATATATTTTAAGAAAAATTGTTATTTGTACAATGGCGAAATTACACTGTTTTCTAGCAGTGATTATAATTCTGAATTAAGATTACAAATTTCATTTACTACTAATTTGACAATGCACATCAATGAAAATTTTAATTTCTCGAATAATAAAGAACTATTGCCCAAAGTAAAAACGTCTCAAGTAATCTATAATAATGAACTCAACGAGATAAGTAAACACATTTCGGAACTCCAGAATAAAGAGCGTACATTTTTGAAAAATAGTAACAAAGGAATGGAATCTCACCATTTTCACATTTATAGTTTGTACGGAATTTTGATTTTATCTGCTATAATAATATTAATATGTTATTTCCTAAAATGCAAAGTTAAATGCAAAAGGGAAGAAATAAATAAACCGAAGGAACAACCGAAAATAAATGAAACAAATTAGGATTTAGGAATAAGCAACATATATAAAAATGACATATGTAAAATAATAATAAACAAATTTTTATTTACTTTAATTTTTATTAAACTATACTTTTTTATTTAAATGATAATCTATGGAATATCATTTCACTTAAGAAGGAAGGTGTTGTAAACCCATAACATCGAGGTCATTCTTCATTATTAGAATTGCTTATTTATCAAACACGCGCAATAAAGCAGGAAACTCTTGTTTCACTTAAAATTATTTAAAACTCTTGCTTCCCATTAATTTATTAAAAAACTCTTATTTCACATAAAATGTTTAAAAACTCTTGTTTCCCATAAAATTATAAAAAACAAAAGCAAAACTAAAAATGATGAATTGACTTTTTAATTAAAACAAATAATTTTAATAAACATAATTATTAAGTTCTTTAGTTTTAAATTGAAGCTCCGACCGGAGGGTAACAAAATTATTGTTATAAATAAAATAAATAAAATTAAATCTTTGTGTTGTGTTCAAAATTCATTTTCCTAGTCACGAGTATTTCTACAGTATTATTCCATTTTTATTTTTACCATCATTTTATTTTTTCAATCAATCTAAAAATTTTGAAATCCTAAGAGCCACATATTTTATGCTACGTAAGACACCTGTTCTTGACGAGCCCGAAAACTTTTGTTCTGCCATTTTTCTTGACTCGGCCGCTGTTTTGTTCAGCTCCGAAAAATGCCGATTGAGCGTGATCTTGTAAATTTACTGCCACAATTTTTTTTTTAACTTTGGGGGTGAAAATTTATTTTAAAACACGAGGGTAAGCTTGTCCGACAAAATTGTGTCTGCTATCGCCGAGTTGACGTTTTGGTATGTTTGAGTTGTCGGACTCGACAAAAGCAGACATATTTTTGTCGGACAAGCTTACACTCGTGTTCCAATTTCCAACCCCCATAGTTAAAAAAAATTTACAAGATCCTGAGCAATCGACATTTTTTGGAGCTTGCCGAACTCCCGAGTTGGCCGAGGTACTAATGTGAGAAATTTAACTGTTGAAAAGTTTGATAAAAGTAAGATCTAAGTCATAACTTTGGGTGATTAAATAAAAACTTTCGACGCAAAGCCTTCAAAAATTATGAAAAATAAACACTAAATTCTATTCTGATTTAAATTGCAGAAGTAGAATATTTCTGAAAAACTATTTCCTCAAACCAAATTTCATTAAATAAACTGCAATATTTAAATTGCCCTGATCTTTAAACTCATCCTCACATAGACCCCGTAAAAAATACCAACATTTATTTTGCCATAAGACAACAAAACAAAATTTTTTTCACAATGATTCCAGAACTAAAATAGCAAAGATTAAATTTAATTTACTCAAAGAATAAGAAAGAAACTAAATAAAAAGGAAAAATCCTGGCATAATTCCAAATGCATAAAATAATAAGAAAATTTAGCTTTTCTACAACAATACAAACACAAACTCTTGTAATCGATATAATAAAACTTTTATGACATTTAATTAATTAAAAAATTTTATTTCTATGTAACTTTTGTTTTTGTATTAATTATACAAATCGACAGTTTGGTTTTTGTTGATATCTTTAAGCTTTGAGGCGATTATCAGTTTTTGATAAAATTTGATTGTTCAATTTTCCTGATTCTATCTATTTTAGCACTAACTAAGAAAATTATTTTTACTTTAGTTACGAGTTATTTCAATGGTGCAATTCTGCATTCCAGAATTCCAAGAGCATCCGACTGAATACGTTCGTCATTAAATAAATTAAGAACAAGGAGCTTGGTAGAGTTTCAAACCCAAACCCAGAGATTGAGAGTTTTATGCTCTCCATCAATCGGGCATGTATTACAAGATTATGGGTCTGGAAAGGTTTTTGGTTCGGTTCGGAGAAGGATGAAATATAGAATAGATATGTTAAACTTCTGATTGCTTATCATTTATTGTCCTTAATAAGACCTAAAAAACCACGCATTAGGTTTATCTGAACTAACTACCATGGTTTTGGTTTTGAATCGGTTCCATTTCTATTGTTAGAGAGCATGGTGCCAGCAAATTATGGTATTAGGGCTGCAGAGTCTCAACTAAACTTTTGGTTTAACAAAGATTATTTTTTAAGTCCGCTTTAATAGTTACAGCCAGTAAAGTAAAGCAGCCAGTTAACCGCTGACAAAGCATAACTCATTAACAACAATCCATTTAGTTTGAAGTCCTTTCCTTTTGGAAGGACTCTACAACAACGATATTAATTAATCGCAGAGATGATCTTATTCTTTAAACTGATCCTCATCGGACTCTACGTGCTTACAAACCCTGAGGTGCATTTTTTGACAGATTTTTGCTTTGGTAGTAGTGATAAATAGATATTATATGCACCTTACTTTCTATAGTCTAGAACATACTTTGATAACAATTCATTAGACTTTGTATACACTTCACACTAATAGAATGTGCTCTAATGTCATGAATGCTGAGAACTAGACTTAATATCAAATTTGAGTACAATATGAAAAAAACTATGACTGAGAACCTATAAAGCAGCCATATCAAGATGTTACGGGCATGATTGCAACGGATTCAAAACTTTATGCCCACGAACAATCAATAAGTCTAAGCTATAAACTATAACTAACAATTATTCCAAATGCTGATAATTTGCGTTCCACTTCGTCATAGTTTTAATATATTTTTATTATTTGAGTATTTGAAATTATGAAGAGAATCCTCCAGGATATCACTTGAGCCAGCAACAACCCTTGATGGAGCCCCACTTTGGGCACCAATTTGTAATGAACACTGATCCCGCTAGTAACATCACTAACAGAAAGCGATAGAGAAACTACGTGCCAGGCTAGGTTTTATTCCAGGTAGCTTCAATCTTGTGGAGTCGAGAAGAGGTTATTTCCCCAATTCAGTACAAATATGAGCATATCCGCATAAGCATATTACGCAGAAGAAACTTAACAGGTTTTAAATGAAATCAAAAAAAATTTAGAATATTTCAACATTGTTGAAATTTTTAAACAAAAAAAATTACAACTTTGAGACGGAGTTTATTCACGGAACTGCCCTATGATGTACATTGGTACAAGTATATATTCAATAAAAATCATATCAAACCCGAGACAGCAATAAAAGAAAAAAACTATTGAAACAAGGGTTGAGAAATGTAAGGAAAGAAAGACGATAAGTTATATTGATAGCGTTGATTCATGCAAAACAAAAAGAATTTTTTTCCGGACTGATGAATTATTTTATTTGGCTGGTAGTCTTAGTTTTGGTGCTTGGCTAGTTTTTGGAAGCAGGATACTCGTTTTCAATGGGTTTGAATTCGCACCGCTTTATCGCCTTTTTTCTTAATTTTATCATATAGGCTGTGGCTCGTGGGTTTGATAACATGTGTACTAACAACACATCATACAGTAAGGGAACATGTCGTTGAAGTTTGGATTACAGTCAACAATCTTATTGCTAAATTAAAAAGTGTTGTGAGGTGAGTGGAGAAGTTTCGTCAATTTGAAATTTTTTTTCTTTGATACCAATGCCTATCTTTTTAATTTCACTGTGTCTAATTTTCCACTTCCACAAAAGCAGTTAACCACCTCATTGTACCAACAGACATTTTTTTACTTATGTAAACTCAGAAAAGCGAAAATAAAATTGTATACATAAATCTTATACATCTTTCATACCAATGTTATGTTACAGTTTATCTAAGACGACTTGTTATTTTTACCTTGGGAGCAAAAGTAGGGCGGGTTGTAATTCTAAAACTGTATCTCAAAATCGATAGATACAATTTTGCGTGTTTGTTGTTTTTCCAATGAGTAGAGTGATTGTAACAACATAATTTATTTTCTATGAACTATTTTGCTATTGTTACATAAAATGAAGTAATAAAACCACAACATTACTAGAAAACATAATAATAATAAAAAAATAATAAAAGTAGTAATATTCTTAACAAAAAACTGCAACATAAAATATTATTATTATTAACAATAGAATTTTACACAAAAGAAAATTTTGTATGAAAAGAAAACAATTATTTTTCAATTTTCTTTAGAAAATTTCTGTATGGAATATTTATTTTAATCACTTGAATTGGGTAAGCAGTACCAGTTACATCAAAATTTTATTACAAATATTATTGTTATTGTTTTGCAGCATGAAAGTTTACGGACAAGTAGATTATTTTATTGGTTTTGTTTAGGTGTACTCTCACTCCTTTGGGCAATGGATAAAAAAATGGTGATAAAATTTCGTAGATTTAATGTTCCTTGGATATATGAGATCGTTGATGGAGTTTGGGAAAAGTTGATTAATTTTTATGTGTTTTGTTCTGGGAATATTACTTTTTGTGGTTAAACCAACTTGTTATTTTTTTCGTCAATTCTGAAAAATTTTATACAGAAATGAAAATAGATGACGAGCATTATGTAGATAGTATTCCAGAAAAAATTGTTTGTAAATATCAGTAATTGTTCTAGCAAAAATTGTAATATATGTTCTAAAATAGTTTAAGGACCCTAAGATTTGTTGAATCTTTTTAGCTGCATAAGGCTTGAAGTTTGTCTGTTCCAGTGAGCATTCCGCCAAACGGTGACCCTACGACATTTTTTGGACCTTGAGCCTTCGTATTTAGTGCCTTCCTAGAATTTAGTGCCCCACATCCACATTTTAGGTTCATTTTTTTCCTGGTATATCCTTTTTGTGTTGTGAACAAATGATATGTGTAATGAACACTGAGCATACGTGGAATTACTGTCAGGAACATTTATGAAACTGCGTGCCTTGAGATATAAATTTCCGAATGACTACAGTATGTTAGTTCGATTATGCCTTTTCCCAGCCTATTGCACATTCTGAATTGCACGCAAATGTTTCACACGGACTCAAATTAGCAAAGAATAGCGACTCTGACGACTTTAAAGTCGGAGGAACCAAGACCATCAAATAAAATTATTACATTTAAAAATTAAAATGTTTCACTCACCCCATTATTTGAATTTGATCAAATTCCTAATGCTTCCTCCGAACTAGTCAAACATTTTGAATAACATATAGTAAGTAATCTAATAAAGCCACCAAATCATTTCGCCAATGAGACAGCCGATTGTTAATCAATAATAATAATATAATATATTAAAAATCGCTGCACTAATGGTACCGGCGAATGTTGAATATGAATAACCAGTGTTCCCATTTTTATTTTATTTTGCCCTCAAAAAGTTTTTGTCTCCCAAAATAAAATGCATACAAGTTGAAATCTGAATTCTATAATTGTCAGCCTCTCTACGGTCGACTGCCAAACTAAAGACTCAACACAAAAAGTAGCACTTTAGCCCATAATTAAATAATTTGCTATTTTTGTAAATTTTTATTTTGCCCATAAAGAGTTTTTCGTAATTTTTTTTTTATCTTAAGTGCAAGCGAAAAACTGAAAATAAAAACAAATGCCGAGTACCCTTAAAAAATAAAACTCTGATCATTGTCAAAATCAATATAATAGTAATAGTTCCGCCAATGTTGAAAATGCATAGTAAATCAAAATAAATTTTACGAACCGACAATCTCAAATTTATTTGCCGCCACAAGTATATGGGACGTTCTTTGTCAAACGTAACAATGCTCGGACCAAAATGCCGTTTCATGAATTAAAACGATTTTGGGTTTAAAATTGTCGTATTAAAATCCGCTATCTGGTCTCGTTGGGCGATTTAGTAAATTTCAAAATAGCGGCTCACAATTGCGGCTAGAAATCCAAGAAAATTCGAGTCTGCAGATAAAAATGTTCGTGAAAAAAATTTTTTGTAATCAATATCATTGTTTTTGTTCCTCGAATTGTTGGCAAATCATAGCTCCAAAAAGTAGATATGATAGGTTGGTTGAATTCAACATGGCGGATCCAAGACAGCCGATCAAAAACTGATATAGCTGAGAGGGTGAAAACAATCAAATATTTTCCTCCAAACATTGCACAAAATTGGTTTAGGAGGGATTTGTGGGGTTGCTGATCACGAATCCGTATGTATAATTTAGGAATTCAAGATGGCGGATCTAAGATGGCGTACCGAATATGAAAAAACCAACCTTTTTACACCAAATTTAGTATAAAGCGGGGTTTTCGAGGTTGCTGAATACGATTTTGAAGTCGGATTTTCAAAACTGTACATTTTAAGATAGCGGATCTAAGATGGCAGACCGAATTTTTGAAAAACAATCTTTTAACACCATATTTAGTGTATAGGGGGGTTTTCGAGGCCGCTGAATACGGTTTTAAGGTCAGATTTCTAAAAGTCTACATTTTAAGATGGCGGATCTAACATGGCGAACCGAATTTAAAAAAAACAACCATTTAACACCAAATTTAGTGTAAGGGGGTTTTCGAGGCTGCTGAATACGATTTTGAAGTCGGATTTCTAAAACTATACATTTTAAGATGGCGGATCTAAGATAGCGGACTGAATTTTAAAAGTCGGGTCAAGTGCGAATATAACTCGCTCGCCGAGGGTTCCGTGTATATAATAATATGAGAAAACAATTAGCAAACGTATTTGCTAATATAGTTATCTGTTGGGTTGAATTTTACCCATAACTGTTTCTGGTGGCAATATTTTTGAATTTAATTCGTTTATTAGCAAACATAAATACACTTTTCTCGAAATCATTGAGATTTAATGGAATGCGTATACCGATAACAAACGGTTACAATTCTTGGATCATGAAGATTACTAGATTGCAATTGTCAGCCCGAATAATGTTTTTTTTATGCCGAGTTCATCTGACTAACCATAATCTATTCAAGACTATTTTAGAACCTTAATATTATAAAATATTTCCTAAATTTCGTTAGATTGACCTAGTTACTAAATTATACAGTTACTGCTAAGTAACAAAATTGATCCTCATCAAAGAATTCAAAATTCTACAAGAATAGATTTTCACAAAAATACGATTTTAAATCGAAAATGGTGACTTTGAAAATTTCGGAAAACAGTTTTAGACTAGAAACAAAATAACCTCATATGACACCCTATTTGTCCAGGTCAAAAATAATTTTTTTTTTAAATTTCTATTCACAACCCCACTTTTAACACCAAATTTAGTGGAACATATATGGGACGTTCTTTGTCAAACGTAACAACGCTCTGAGCAAAATGACGTTTCATAAATTAAAACGATTTTGGGCTTAAAACTGTTGCTTAAGAATCCGCTATCTGGTCTCGTTGGACGATTTAGCAAATTTCAAAATGGCGTCTCACAACTGCGGCTAGAAGTCCAAGAAAATTTGAGTCTTCAGATAAAATATTTCGTGAAAAAAAATTTTTGTAAACAATATTATTGTTTTTGTTTCTCAAATTGTTGGCAAAGGATGGCTCTAAAAAGTTAATATGATAGGCTGGTTAAATTCAACATGGCGGATCCAGATAGCGGATCAAAAACTGGTATAGCTGAGAGGGTGAAAACAATCAAATATTTTCCTCCAAATATTGCACAAAATTAGTTTGGGAGGGATTTGTGGGGTCGCTGATCACGAATCCGTATGTATAATTTAGGAATATAAAAAAAACAACCTTTTACACCAAATTTAGTGTACAGTGGGGTTTTTTAGGTTGCTGAATACGGCTTTGAAGTCAGATTTCTAAAAGTCTACATTTTAAGATGGCGGATCTAAGATGGCGGATCGAATTTTTAAAGAACTACCTTTTACACCCAATCTAGTGCATAGGGGGGTTTCGAGGTTTCTGAATACGATTTTGAAGTCAGATTTCTGATATTCTAAGGATCTAAGATAGCGGACCAAATTTCAAAAAACCTACCTTTTTACACCAAATTTAGTGTATAGGGAGGTTTTCAAGGTATACTATACTATTCTAAAAAGAATTATGATAGAACTCATAGAAAACTGGCTAAAATATTTTCCACTGCACTAACCATTTCTAGCTTTGCAAAAGCTCATGCTTTTAAGGGATTCTCAAACAATAACCTTATTGCATATATGTACTTTGATGCATCTGAAATATTATCAACTACAAATTACTCTTAAACAATGTGGGAAATAATATTAAAAATTATAAAAAAATCAAAAAATGCACAAAAAACAAACAAAAATTAAAAAATTGATAAAACAATAAAAAAAAATTAAAAATTAATCAAAATTAACGTATGAAGTAAGAATCATTATTATTAACAGAAATCATTTTCTTGATTTGCAAATTGTTAGAAATCTGCCCTTAACTTTGCTATCAGCCATCTTAGATCCGCCATCTTAAAATCTTAAAACCGTATATTGGCATATTGGTTAACATTTATATACCTGATACGGTAGAGAAATTAGTAGAATTTTATCCTGATTGAGTTTCGCACCCAGTCTTATGAGAATCAGGGCTTTGCGGTAGCTATTCCAATAACCTTCAATAGACCTATCAGTTTAACATCTTTAATGTCAAAAACGATGGAAAAGGTGATCGATAACCGCATTTCAACCAATATCTTGGTGAGATCACCTTTGCAAGATAGTCAACATGCGTACAGAACGGGCAGATCAACTGGAACCGCACTGTTCAGGTTGACGAAAAAATTAGAGAAGGCAGTGGACAAAAAAAAGTTGCTGTCTACGCCGTTTTGGACATTGAAGCAGCTCTTTATAACACATCGCATGGAGCAGTCAAGAAGGCTCTAAGCGGGTAAAAGGTTGACACTACCACAACTGAATGGATATGTGAGATGCTGAGAGCTAGAGGAGCAGAAACTAAGACTGGTGATTTTAAAATCAGCCCTGGCACCAATAGGGGCTGTCCTCAAGGTGGGGTCTTATCACTCCTCATGTGGAGTCTGGTGGTGGATGAAATTCTAGTTGTATTAAGTAACCATGGTGTTAAATGTCTTGGGTGTGATTATCGCCGGAGAGAATTTCGAAGAAACACTATGTGATATTGTAGAGAGGGGACTGAATCTGGTAGAAACCTGGTGTACATCTGTAGGACTTAACTCAATTTGAGTAAAACTACGGTAGTCCCATTCACCAAGAAAAGAAAATGGAACAAAATAGCCCAACTTAAAGCTGAGAAGACAAAGTTGGAAAAAGTACAGAGACTGGCTTGTATCTGCATCACGGGGGCAATAAGAACATGTCCTACCGCATCAATGGAGATGCTGTTAGGACTTGTTCCACTCCACTTGCAGGTTAAGAGCGTAGAAAAAGAAACCATTCTGAGATTCGGCATGCAGGGTATGGGAAAGGGGAAAAAAATCAAGTTTAAATATCGAGGAAGTCTTATAAGGAGGAATCCCTTGCTTGGGCTTCCTAAAGACGAAATAATTAAGCAGTTCAACTTCGATAGGAAATTTACATCGCAGTTGTGGAAAAAAGTGAAGTGGAGCAGTGAATCCACTACATACCATCTGAGCAATGATGTAATCTAATGATACGCGGATGGTTCAAAGACCGAGGCAGGGGTGAGTGCAGGAGGATTTGGATCAAGGACGAAATACTTTGAGCCCATGGGTCACTGCCCAAGCGTCTTTAAAGCCGAAATATGTGCTATCGAGAGATGAGCAGACTTCAGCTTAGGAAGGAAATATAAAAGCAAGAGAATTGTCACCTTGTCGGACAGCCAAGCAGCAGTTAATGCGTTAAGCTCATTCACCATCACATCCAAATTGGTTGGAGACTGTGTGAGCAAGCTAAACAAGCTTGGAAATAGTAACAAAGTTACGGTCATGCAGGTATCGCTGGTAATGAAGAAGCCGACAAATTGGCAAGGCGAGGTGCTTTTACATCTTCTGTTGGTCCAGAACCCTTTTGTGGATTGGAGACAAAATCCATCCAAAAAAGATGAGGGAAGTAATTATGATGGAATGGTCTAAAACCTGGAACAACACCAGGGGCTTAAGGCAGTCTAAGGAGTTGATTGGACAGTTTAATCAAACGAAAGCAGTAATGTCCTCTAGGATGAATAGGAACAACCTGAGAATACCGACAGGGGTTCCCTCAGGACACTGCAAACTAAGAAAACACCTTAAGAACATTGGGATGGAGCCGAGAGATGAATGTAGACTCTGTCTATTGGAAGAAGAGACCCCAGCCCATCTTCTCAAAGATTGTGGAGCCTTGATCTACACGAGAAGGTTGCATCTGGGGGAGGATAATATTGCCAGGCATGACCTGCATAAACTTAACTCTCTCCATATCCAGAAATTCTTAAGGGAGGCTAGATTGGAGAAGGTGGTCTAACTGGGTATTCACCAGGGCGTAGTAGGGTGGAGTACAATATATCATTTTGGTCGCTGTACAACATATCACCACCGAATTTTAATCTAATCTAATCAAATCTAATTGGTTATGTGAGAAGGGTTGTTTTCTGATAAAAAACCGAAAAGGCCTTTTTTGGATCGCTTTCCACTAAAATTTCCAATCCTTCTATCAAGTAAATGAAAATTCAATTTTCATTCAACTAATTCTCTAATAAAGGCTAGATTAACCTAAATGATACCACCCACGTCTGGAGTAAATGAAATTTGACTTCACCTGATAAACATCCATTCATGCATCGAAAGATTCCATACACCACCATCTACCCCAGTTGTATTCGAAAATCTAAGGTCTCTTACGTTTAATGGAACCTTATTCCTTTCGTTATTCTCGTTTCTATTCCTATTTCAGATTGTTGATTTTTTTGTTTACATTAAAAATAGGAAAATTTATGGAAACAATAAGGAAAAAATAATTTTCAAGCGGGCATACAAGTTAATGGGAAATAACAGTAAATTTTATTTCCAGCTTATTTAAATTTAATTCCCTCAAGGTTTTGTTCCGCTTGGAATTTTTTTAAAAGGTGATACCATTAAAAATTCTGTATCCATAATTTCATAATTTGTACGAAGAAAAAATTCTAATTAAGAATAATTTATGCTGCACTTGCTTAAATTTTTTTAAACGAGAAAATGAGATTAAATGATGAGAACACATATTGTAATGCCTATACACAACACTTTTTATTAAAACAAAATAAAATTTTTAACACCTTTTACTACGTGCAATACATACAAAGCACGTTTTGAGAACTATTCCAAATTTACTCTAAATGTAAAACGGTTTAAACAAATTAACAACTTGATTATGAATAATAATTACTTATAATTATCTTTAGTTAGTTTTTCCGAAATTATACAAAACATTAAAAACTTAAATAAAATGGAAAATCCTTCAGTTTTTTGTGTTTTGTTTTTTAATATTTAAGCTTTTTTATGAACTTTAATTCAAGAGCTTCATAATCCTCTTTAATAAGTTTTTTTTGTGGATTTTTTAGTTGAAGTAATAAAGTTTTTAAGTTTCGAAAAAAAAAATCGGAAAAAATAAATAAAATCCTTTAATGTGTTTTTCAAGGATCTGTGCTTGAAAAATTTGAAAAGATTAAACTTTTCATTTGAATTTTACATTTCTGAAGCTTTTGTTTTATATATTATAACCATCAATAAGTTGAAATTTTGTTTGAGTTGAATTAATATTCTTCGAAAAGATTCAGAAGTTTCAACGATTGATTACAGAAATTTCCAGTATTAACACAGTGTCCAAAATAATACACAAAATTTTTCTATTAAATAACGCTTAAAACTTCATTCACAATTAAAAAAAAACTTTTCTAGTATTTACACGGTTTTATGTTCACAATACAGCGTCTCGTTTACAATTAAATTCACTTACATAATCACATTCCACTTAAACTGTTTAAATTTTCGCATCTAAATTAAAAGTAGTTCTCGTTCTGCAAAGAAATTCTGTATTCACAATTTTTCTTGATTTCTCGTTTGTTCGAGAGGATAATTTCTTTAAAAAGAAAGCTCGAGAAATGTACATCATGAAAAATGTACATCTGATGAGATGTGCATCATGATTTTTAAATTTGGATATATTTTATTTCAAGCTTTTGTGTTTATCCTTGACCGATTATCGTGTAACCAACATGAAAATCACAGACACAGTGACACAAAAACTAAAAAAAAAATGTTTGAAATGAAAAGAGAGAGAGAAAGAGAGAGAGAGAGAGAGAGAGAGAGAGAGAGAGAGAGAGAGAGAGAGAGAGAGAGAGAGAGAGAGAGAGAGAGAGAGAGAGAGAGAGAGGAGAGAAGAGAGAGAGAGAGAGAGAGAGAGAGAGAGAGAGAGAGAGAGAGAGAGAGAGAGAGAGAGAGAGAGAGAGAGAGAATGAGAGAGAGAGAGAGAGAGAGGAGAGAGAGAGAGAGAGAGAGAGAGAGAGAGAGAGAGAGAGAGAGGAAGAGAGAGAGAGAGAGAGAGAGAGAGAGAGAGAGAGAGAGAAGATGAGAGAGAGAGGAGATGAGAGAGAGAGAGAGAGAGGAGAGAGGGAGAGAGACCCAGTAATTTCAGCAACAAATAAATTTGGATGAATTCCAAAGCTTATTCTCAATTTTTTTATACCCGAAATGTCTATAATAACTTAACCCCAAATTTAACTCTTTTTTTATACACTTTACTATCATAAGTATTCAAATCACCTCGAACAAAACAATCGATTTCAAAAATTAAGAATAAAACACTCAATTAACCTTTTCGTATATTATGTCCTTTTTCCAACTTCATTTTCTCAACCCATTTTTACAAAAACTAAAAATATTTATTCGTTCTCTTTTGAAACTTAAAATCCGTTTTTTTTCTTTTTGTGAATCTGTCTTTCACTTTTCCAAAAAAAAAAAACAAACAAAAACAATTGTAACAATGAAAAAAAAAAATTAAATTTCAAGAAATGACAAAAGTTTTCTTCAATTACAACAACAAAAATTAATTTTCTTTTCATTGTGTAAATTCATTTTTTTTTGTTTCAATTAAATAAAGAATAATTGTGTTAAAAAAAAGGTGACAACCCTTTTTTTTGTTTTATTATAATGTGAAAAATTAAGAGTGAAAATTTATTTTCTAAGTTAGTCCAAGTTTTTTTTTTATTTAAAAGATTTAATTTTATTTTTTAATGGAGTTGGGGTGTTTAATTAATGTCTGGAGATAACCAAAGTATTTAACTTTGAGTAGAATTGAAAAGGTATAATAAATAAATGGGATTATTATTCTATTTGTAAAATAAATTTTTGACGTTCTAGTTGTTATGGGGAAAAGGACAGAATAATATTTTAGGTTGGGAAGACTTTCACATATTCACATGATTAAGAACTAGCTAGTTATTTATCAACAATCTGAATGCAAAAATTACGTGACCTGTTGGGACCGAAGCATTTGAGGTGAAAGAGATGCAGGGGGCAAAACTTGGGTGTTTACTACATCAAGGACATTCGTTCTCGAGTGTTGTCATATTTTAATATCAGTGCAACATAGCCCTAATACTCCTAGACCTAGACCCGGCTTGAGATTTTCTAAGGGTGTGGGACGTCACCACGATTTGTGACTCAGCAACTTGCGGACACA